>JANEHU010000170.1:0-24425 GCA_027563435.1 Nasonovia ribisnigri | reverse complement strand
ATACAATTATTATTATATTTTTGAAATAAAAAGATGAACCATTATAAAATATACAACTATTTTATTAACAGATTACAACAAATATGAAAAAAAAACAATATTAATGATTAAAGATATAATATTATAATATAAAACAGAATTAAACACAAAATAATAACAACATCATACACTTTTAGTAAAATAAAAATGAGTAGCTAAAATGTAATAAATCAAATCATGATTATTTGGTTTTTTATTGATTAATTATGTCAGGCTTTAATACAATGTCTGCAAACTTTCCATGATGTATTTGTTGTAGATCGAGTAAAAATGATATCTCTTCATCCTTCAGATCATTCATTTTGAAATTATAATCTTTAATATATGTACTGATAAAATCACTTCTAATACAATCAGGTGATAAATATAAAATATCATACTTAATAATTATTCATGCATTATTGAAAACAGTTTGATACATCACTAATTTATTTGTTAACTCTATGATATTTGCATTTATACATGTTTCCAATAATTTCAATCGATTTAAATTATCACTGGATAATGTGATTCTGTCATTATTATGATATAAATTAACTGATTCAGATTTTGCACATATTTTATAATAAAAATTATTATCCAAATGTAATCGTTTTGAATGTTGAACAGTGGATAAAAAACGAACAATTATATTAAAACTATCATCAGATATAAACTTATTCCATTGAAATACATTTAGTATTAGATAACGTTTAGTTACGTTACACATGAATAAAATAATTACGGATAAAGGTTGATCAACAAGGTATCCAATATAAATGTTTTTTTTTATTCTGTTGATGTATGTTGAATATTGATTTGACTATTAAACCTTCCATGATGACGTGTACAGTATTGATTTACTCAAGATGATAATATTTTGGTTTGGATTTCACTCTAGTAGATTTTCTGAGTTTCTTCAATGTACAACAGTGTTGACTTATCGGTTGGATTTTATCGATTGTAATATATGATTTAATTTTAATTAAAATATTATTACTTTGATGAGGAGACAAATAAATAAAATACAACATAGTCAAGACTACTACACTAGTACACTGTCAAAACACTACTGACAACTAAAATCAAATCTAGAAAAAAAGTTAAATATATTCAACAATGTGTAAACAGTTGTTATCAGTTTGATCACATAATGAAAGTTAAAAGTATTTATATAGTCAAAGATTTTTGTTTATCAATTAATATTTATTTATTTTTTTTCAAATCTATAAACATATACCTAGTTAGTAAAAACACGCAAACATGTATCAGGTCCGCAATGACAATATTTGACCACGCACAAAACTAAATGATAATTGATTTTTTTTTTCTGTTTCACATTTAATAACATATTGTTGAATACAAGAGAGAGTACTATTTTGTGCATTCAACTTTTATAATATTCTTCAATAGATTGCATATTATTCGTAAAAATTCTCAGGAATTACGTTCTGTAGATGTAATCGATTACGGGTACGACAGATCTAGCGCGTAGATGGCATTGTTCCAGTGACTCCTTGGAGTTCCACGTTACGGGTGTATCGCTCATGAGCTGCCCGTCTCGTGTACCGCTACAATGATCCGACAAAGCCTTTACTCGATGCTAATCCGATTATTCGGTGGCTGCAATGTCGTTGACATATTATGAATCTATTCTAATATACTTGCTATACGTTCACGAGATATTAAATAAAATATTAACACATATAACTTGTTTTAAAAAAATCAATATTTATTTTTATTTACTATAATGTATAATAAAAACATGATTAACAAACGATATTGTATAACTCAGTTTCGCAATTTACAAATATGTTCGGTTTTACAATATTTACATAATATGTTTTGAACATACTGATTACCCTTCATTAATAACACATATAAACATCTTGGACTGAATCTGCAATGTTCAATCCACGGGTCGTCAAGCCTTTCCCAATTATAAAGAATAAGACCACAACAAAAGCATTCTACGACATCATCCACTCCTGAATATTTTAAGCCACATTCGGACAATGTATATTAATTTTGAGAAGTATTTGACGGGAATAATTTGAATGTTTTAAATCTTGATGAAAACGAAGAAAATGTTGGATGAACTATAGTCGGATTACTTCGTATACGATAAACTAATGATTCAAAATCATTTGAGCATTTTTGAAAATTCATTTTTGAAGAAATTAAATAACTTATACAATGCAATAAAACTTTGAGAAAATAAAGAAAACGACTTGAGTGAACGGCGGATCATTAGTAACTGAATATGAAAAAAAAAAACAGATTAAGTTATATTGTGTTATTATAATATACTACAATCAGTTATTAAAAAATCTAATTACTTCAAAATGCAATCGCACTTAATTACAAAATTTAAGTTTATATAAAAAAAAAAACAGAAAAAAAAAAAACAAAAAAATGTAGACTCATGTCCTAGTTGACTATGACACTGGATGTAGCATTAACATACTTACTACTTACCCTAAATTCAAATTTATCAAACTCTAAATCCAACGCCTTAGTCCACTAGGCCATGAGTCTACAAGTTAATTAATTGATATTTGTACATATAAGTTGAAATAATGAAAAATTAATACGGAAAAAAGTAAATATATTTGTAGGAAAAAAAAAATAATAATAAAAGAACACATAATAATAATCATTGATGTGTAATTGAGTAAAATATCTTTTTTTAGTAAAAATTTTCCCGGGGTCGTCACTAACACCTCAAGGGGAAAAGTCGTGGATGAACGTTTTTATATTTCCCCGTAACTAATAAAAACTTGGATAGAAAGCACCCACACAACTCATTGCTCAAGGGCAAGAGTCGTGGATAAACGATTTTAAATCTCCCTGTAAATGTAAAAACTTGGATAGAACATACTTATACTACCTACTAAAGTATAATATACATTGTATTTGGATACAAAATATATATTTTATTACCTGGACTGTGGTTGTTGGTAATTTTTTTGTGGATTTTTCGTAAAAATTGTTTTGAATTAAATGCCACAACTGCTGCTTCAATTCGAGTGTTATAGTTTCCTCGGCTAGAAAAGTTTATTATTTTGTCACCAATGTGTTTATTTATTACAGAGTTAAACTGTTCGAATGCGTATTATTTGTTTTGTTTACTAGTAAACTGGAGTATTTACTAATTAAACGCGATACACAATTTTGAACCTCTGACATCATCCCACTACTTATGGCCTCTGAAACTAGATTTAGTTCGTTTTTTTTTTCACCCGGTTGACAAAAATAACTGGCGCAATTTACATGTTGGCCCAACCGGTGAAATGGAGCATTGGCTAAATACTTTTGAATTTCTGAAATTAAAATTTTTAAGTTTTATAAGAACAAATGTTAAAATTTTCAATAAAAGTAAAATTTATATATAACCATGTCCTATACCTTTTATTTTTTGTAGTTTCGTCAGTTTACTATATTTTATCCAATGTTTTACAGATTTTGTAATATCAGAACGAAATCGAATTATATTTGTAATAATAAATTTTCGAACACGAAGCGGATATTTTGTAACTTTGGCCAATGTATTAAGTTTATTAACGTAATTTCTAAGCCAGTGATTTGTACATTCGATTTTTTCGATAAAAAAGTTTGGTCCATATGGTTGTATTTCTTGAAGTCGTTTCATAACGCTGCTGTCCCCATCTCCTATAAATAATGTAAATATATGCTTGATATATTAAGGTTTAAAAACGGTGCTAGTTCGGTATGCGCTCTACAGGTTTTGCCATTCTATACTAGGTTGGTCATGCGTTATCTGCCTCATTTTGCTATGAAATGTTGGGTTTTTCGGGCGTATATCGATTCCGCCAGCTACTGTTTAAAATATCTACACATCGATTCCGCCGGCTACTGTTTATTCCCCCTCTTGTTATAAAATATTAAAATGTATAGTCTTAATTGTATAAAATGATAATAATTGCATAATTCAAAACTAAAATGTATTAATATAAATATAACTACTTTTGGAATATTTGGACACATGTTTTAAATAAGTGAACTTAGAAATTTTATTATCGTTCAAATCATTTGATAAATTTTTAATACTTTGTTTTTTTTTTGTTAAAAGCATTATTTTTACTGATTGTATTGATATTTATTCCATTTATTTGTATGTAAGTGTCAGTTTGTATTTTTGTATTTAAAACATGGGTAAATATGAAAATGTTGGGATGAGCTTTTGTGAATTGTGAATTTAATTTTGAGTGTAAAGACTCACAGCTATTAGTAGTAAGTTCTGATGTTATTTCCTTTGATGCCCAAATGCGTGGATTGAATTTTGCTCCTTCATCAATATAATATTCAACTAAATAATCGCAGAACTTTCCTACCCTTTCATCATCTGGAGCAATTGACATCAAATCTGTCGCAAAGACTTTGAATGTGTTTCCATCAATTTTGCGTCAAATAAAATCGGCATCCAAAAATTTGTATTTCTGGCAAAATTGTTTTTGCTCCAATATGTATAGCTTCTTCAAAATCGGAAACTATTTTCGATGGGCTGAACGATAAATGGATTTCTGAACATTTTTCAATGACATAACTAAACGATCGCGCATATATGTCTTTAGATTTTTCGGGTAGTAAAAAATATATCATTTTATACATTTTATTAATAATAATGTTTAATAATATAGCATATTATATAGGACTGTATATTTTAGAATACATATTTTATAAGGGAGGGATAAGCAGTAGCTGGTGGAATTAATAGCCGGCGGCATCAATATGTAGATATTTTAAACAGTAGCTGGCGGAATTAATAGCCGGCGGAATCGATATAAACCTTTTTTCTAAACAGGTAGTTTCTGCGGAATCAATAATTCCCCGGTTTTTCTTTCGACTTTACTATCTTATTTTTGATTGTCTGTACCTTAAATTCTATTACCTACTGTAAGTTTTATGACAGTCGTTTTCCAGCGCTTACGAGTATCATTACGAGTAAAATATTTTGTTTTTATACAATATAATATTTTATACTGTTTTGTTTTTTTTGTGTATTATTTGTTAATTATGATGGCTGTGATGAAGTTTCGTGAGTTTTATACTATACAGTAGTGGCAAATGAGATCATGTGTCATGGTTTACTAGTTGAGAAAGGATTGTTGAGAAGTGCCGAAGACAACGCCCCTTGCCATAAATGTGACACAGAAATGCAAGTAAAACGACGGAAATGCCGTAATGGGGAATGGATGCCCATTTTTTGGTGTCCAAAAAGAGGCTGTCAGACAACAAGATCAGCACGAGCTGGCAACAGATTTTTTCATTTTACTGAGTTGAACCAACGTTGCAACAGTGGGTTTGCCTACACAAATGGTAATGGATCGTACAGGAAGAAGCAGGGAGTGTGTTACCGATTGATTTAATATGTGCAGAGAAGTATGCACAGCTGTTTTGAAGACAAAAAGAAAAATGGTTGGAAATGCCCAAAATCCAATTCAGATTGACGAAGCTCGTTTCGCTGGCCGAAGGAAGTACAATAGGGGTAGATTATTAGCTGGAGACGCGCTTCCCTCCTTGAGAGATATAAATGTTGAGGTTATTACCCGGGTTAGTTTAGTAGCATTTTCTATGTTCAACGTCGGTTTTGAAACACAGTGTTTTTTTAACCGTGCATACACAGTTAACCAACGTTTAAGAAAAACATTTACGATTCGTTCAGAGTGTTTTAGTGTTATCGATTAACAAAATGTATAATTTAATGTTCAGTGTCGGTTTTAAAACACTATGATTTTTA
The DNA here is from genome assembly GCA_027563435.1 of Nasonovia ribisnigri. Lineage (NCBI taxonomy): Eukaryota > Metazoa > Arthropoda > Insecta > Hemiptera > Aphididae > Nasonovia > Nasonovia ribisnigri. Next base: position 18,646 of record JANEHU010000170.1, on the reverse strand, counting down.
AACCGTGCATACTGTTGTAACGTGTCCGCTCTTAGCACTCTAACTTGTGAAGGAAGGTTAACAATAAAGATACACAAATTTACGTAGACTTAAAGTACTTTATTATTATTAACTAACGTCAAATCCAATCAACAATATGTGTACGTCTCGTCTCTACTCTCCGGTAGAATACTTGTTATTCTGTCGAAACCTTTTTGATTGTTTAAACTTAATAAGTCTTGATGTTTTAACTTTAATTATTAAAAGTGTTTTAATATATTATCAAATAGTAAACTAAAAGTGTTTAGTTATTTTTACCTATTTTCCTCAACACACATCTCAAAACAACAACGAACGTGCTACGTCGTTTAAATAATTATTGTGGTACCGATCGCCGTGTCCTGCACAGCGATCACTACATAACCTCTTAACTGTTCTCGAAACCCCTTGATGACCACCTATACACGTCATGTGTTGTTCCGTAATCAATGCTTTCTTAACCTCGTCTGAGATTTTGTAATCAGTAAAAATTTTTACTTTTATATTTGTACCTTTAAATATATACCTCAACATACTCCTAATTATATCATTATTTAAATTCGACATTATTTTTGGTATTGCTACTTTTGTAATAACTTCCTTCTCGCATACATTTTTAATATTAATCAATGTTTCATATAATACTTGATACGTTGGACTCTGATTTCACGATTCCTCCGTAAATGCATATAAATACTTTCTATTGTTATCTTTTACCACAATAACCTCTTTTATCTTTGTATTACTCGGTACCTCGTTCCCTATGTGGTTTAGTTGTAAAATAAATTCACGTAACACATGGTTTTTTAATGTTAAGTCCGCCGTTAAAGTTATTAAGATATCGTAATCATTTGTTATCTCACTATAATTTTCATTAACTTCTTCAATATTATTATTTATATATACGTTATTATTATTCATAAATTCTTCGAACGTCATGATTTCCTTATTTTTAATTAACTGTATACGTGATAAAGCATCAGCATTACTGTTTTCCGACCCGGGTTTGTATATTATTTCATACTCGAATTCCTGTAAAAGTATACGCCACCTTGCTAACCTAGAATTCATATCTGATACATTAAACAACCACACTAATGGTCTGTGATCTGTAATTATTTTAAATTTTTTTCCCCATAAATATGGCCTAAAATGTCTAATACCGAATACAATACCTAAACATTCTTTTTCAATAGTTGAATAATTAATCTCACTCGTATTCAGAACTCTAGATGCGTAAGCAATTGGTTTATCTTTACCTACTTCACCTTGCGATAATACACAACCCAATGCGTAATTCGAAGCATTTGTTGTTAATAAAAATTCTTTTTCAAAATCTGGATATTGTAATATCGGCTCTTTGGTTAAAATATTTTTTAATTTTTCAAATGCATACTGGTGTGCGTCCCCCCAAGCAAATTGTGTGTTTTTTTTTAATAAACTAGTTAAGGGTTTTGCAATTTTTGCATACTCCTCAATAAAACGCCTATAATATCCTGTAAGTCCTAAGAATGCTTTAATATCTGTTGTGTTTTTTGGCTGTGGTACATTTTTTACACACTCAATTTTACTCTCATCTGGTTTTACTCCGTCCGCTGATAGTCTATGTCCCAGATATATAACTTCTTTTCTCAAAAATTGACACTTATGTGGTTGCAATTTTAAATTATTTGCTCTTAATTTCTCAAAAATAATTTTTAATTTTTTTATCATAGATTCTAATGACTGCACTAATGACTATATCGTCTAAGTATGCGTACATATTTAGATCCTCACACCCCGATAATAACGCATACATTAGTTCGAAAAAAACAGCAGGTGCTGTTTTCAACCCGAACGGCATTTTTAGCCATTCCCAATGCCCCGTAGAGGTTGAGAATGCCGTTTTATGCGTGTCCTCCGGATGTATCGAAATTTGATGATACCCATTCGCAAAATCTAATGTAGAAAAATATTTAGAATGTCCCAATTTGTCAAGAATATCTGTTATTAACGGAAGTGGCCAGGAATTACCTTCTGTAATTAAATTAAATTTTCTAAAATCTATACATAATCGAAATTTCTTTTTACCATCTTCCCCCTCTTTCTTTGGTACTAAAATTAACGGATGATTCCACGGTGAGTTACTTTTCTTAATTACTTTTTGTTGTTCTAAGTCCATGACCTGTCTATTAATTTCATTTTTATGTTGTTCAGCTAATCTGTATTGACGAGTATTAATAGGCGGATGATTAGCTGGCGTTATTATTCTATGTGTTACAAGATCAGTTCCTATAACCTTATCACCTTCTACGAAAAATATATCCGAATACTCATAACATATATCCGATAACGCTTTTAACTCTTCTTTATTAAGATGACCTGTCTTTAACCTTTCTGCAATTAACTTTATCCTGTCTAAGAATTTTAATGGTTCTGTTTCATACGTACTATCTGTTTCAAAGTACATTATAGATTTATTGTTTTCAATATTTCCCTCATTCAAAGGTTCTGTCTCATTATTTTCAATGTATAATTCCCAATTAATATCATTCGTTTTTAGCTGTGATAATGTTACGGATTTTTCTGAAATATTTAACACGTTCGCCTTAATTGTATTATCCTCACACCTTGAAACCGTGTTTCCTAACCATACAGTATTTGTTAGATTTTTCTTAATTATGACTACCTCATCACCATTATTAATTTTTTCGTTAACGACTGATATTGTTAGTAAATTACTTGACCTAGGAGGTAAATGTATAACGTTTTCTTTATTTCGTTGTTTATTGATTATCATTTCCTTTTTTTTTAAATTAAGTGTTATATCGTTAATACTAAAAAATGGTATACCGAGAATTCCTGACATTGTACCTGGAAACTTATTATGTACTACATGAAATACAGTATCATAATAATTATTATTAATATTTAAATTAATTTTAATAATGCCCAAGGTTTTAATCGTATTCTCGTTAATGCCTATTAAAGTTGTTGATTTAGTTTCTACTGGTACGTTATTTTTTACTGCTGATAATTTAATAATATTTAAATCTGCGCCCGTATCGATCAAAAATATATTTTCTCTTCCCATTAATGACTCTGAGTTTATTTTAATCTGATTATTTTCTAAGGTAATTATGTCTGTATTTTCTGTATTTTTTATTACTAAAATTGCATTATCTTTCATATCACCTATGGTTTTCATTACTGCTGAAGTCGATGCACCTTCACTTTTAGCTTTTTGCTCATTATTATATTTTAATTTACGGCAATCTTTTACAATGTGTCCCTGTTTTTTACAGTAATTACACGACAAAGAAGTATAAGTACTACTACTCCCACTATATTCTTTTTTCATTACTGATTCAGTTTTATTAGTATTTTTTGGTTTCCTACAATCTCTGCTCAAATTTCCGAAACTCTCACAATTATAGCACTTAGGTTTCGAATAAGAATTCGTATTTTTATTATCGTATTTAGGTTTTAAATTTTCCAAAGCTTAGAGGAGGAACACCTCTAATGCTGCCTTAATCATTTCCTCCAGACTATTTAATTTCATTGCCCTTAGCACTGTTCTAATTTGAAAATATAGCCTGTCTACAAAAATGTTTTGTGCTTGTGTTGTTAATACCTTAGAAATAGTTTTACTTTCCGTAATAGATTTGTCCTTTGTCATTTCGTTAATTAATCTATAAAGAGCTAATTCAACTCTTCCTGCGTAATCTTGGACTTTTTCGAATTTAGCCTCGAATTAAGTTGTTTTGATAAATATGTCTCCGAAAAGTTGTTCCCAAAATTCGCTCTAAGGATTGTTATCAAATCTTTATAATTTGATATTGTTTTATGCTGGGTAATACATAACGCTTTGCCGGATAAATTGCATAGTAACGCTTCTAACACGTCACCAACAATCGTCTCCTCAATATGATTAAAAATGAACTCGAATTTTTTTTCAAAAAGATTTAAATCCTGAGATGGTAATCCCGCGAATTCTGGCAACATCCTAATTGCACTATCAAAACTTAATTTGCTCATTTTAATAAGTTCTATTTGTTCCGTTAAAACTCCTAAGTGTGCTAGGTAATTATTTCTTTGTTCACCTGCTTCGACCCTACTAGCTAAATTGAAAAACCACTCTAATTCCCTATCTATTTCTGACATAAATAAAATATTATATTACCATAGTTGTATCAGAGTAATGATCGTTATCAAATCTCCTACAAAACTCATTATTAAGACGTCTAATGTGTCTTTTAGAACAGTTTTTCAACTTTTTACGTTTATTATCAGCCATAATAATAGGAGTAAAACAAAATAAATAACGTTTAGAAAAGAAGTATTAAATAGTATTGTATTATAATAATACGTATTATAGTACTAGCTAGTATACCTAGTATAATATATGCAGTTTAATATGTGTATTATTTATATATAATAATAATGTATACTTATATAGGTTGTAGGTACACATCATGTATATATATGCACTATAATCGAATATAATATAATTCAATATATAGGTATATTATAAATATAGTATCAATTACTATACAATAAATATTAAGAAATTGTTAATAATAATAGTTTATAAAAAATATGATATTACGTCTTAATATACTTACCAATATAAAGATAAAATCGGTGGGTAATATACACTAAAATGAACACGTATCGGCACTTGGTGAACTTCTGTCACGTATAAATGTATAATATATACGTATATTATAATCACGTGGTTTATTAAAGTAAAAAAACACGAGAGCGGAAAAGATGGTCGACTGCAGCGTACAGTGAACGAGTAGGCAATAACGTTATAAAAATAGTACGACCATACGACAATAATAAACGGGCAATACACGCGATTGCACGAATATTAAAATACACAATTACGCGAATATTAAAATATGCAATACTACAATTTACAATAACCAGGCTGGTGCAACTCTATAGGAGCGTTTTGTACTGTGTAGATTCATCGTACAACCACCATTAGCGCTGCATGTCGTGGCGGCGGTCGAACACCGTTCGCCACTAACCGACAGACGGCAACGTTTTTTTCGCATTTATCCGACTCCGACGTCCGTGTTACTACGTATTTTGTATTGTGGTTACCGGTCGGTATCATAGAATATAGTATTATTTTTTTTATAGTATTTCGTATTGTGATTTGTGGGTACTGGTTATTAAGTTTTACTGTTGACTGTTATATTGGACATCTGTTGTACGATATTATATGATGCTTCCCAAAAATGCTTCAAAGTGCGTAATATATGGCTGTCAATCCAAAGGTAAGTATTTTATAATTTAATAAAAAGCTACGCAACAACTCAACAAGCATTCTATATTATTATCCTATATCTTTAAAATTTAAATAGGTATTATTTAAATGTTTTATTCAACATGCTTTTTAAATAGAGTTATTTTATAGTCATTATTCTTCAAAAAATGATTCGTTATTCCTTATAGTATTATTACAGAAAACTGGGTATTTCCAGTTTCATTTAATTTATATGAAAAAGATAAGATAAGATGTAAGATCTAAATTTGACATTTTGTAGGTGTTTATTGTCCAATGGAATTTATAGTTTTAAGTTAGTAATATTGTTTTATAAACATAATCATAGGACTTAAATTTCTGGTCGAGCCTAGGCAATTATTATAGTGCCCTAATATTTCGAGAGCGCCCCTATTTTTTTTTTAACACTTCTACATACTTGTTGATGTATTAACTTATTAATGTCTATAGTACTATAGTTATTGTATTTGTATAAAGGTAGGTAAAATGTTTTTGTTTGATTAATAGAATGTACCTATAATGGTACACACAAATAGTCTTGATTTTATTATACTTTAACGAAAAATAAAATGTCCATGATCTCCACAAACATATTATTATTATAGTACAAGCAGTACAATAAAATATAAACGCACATTTTACTATGCCCTTAAAAGTTTCAAGTTGAGCCTGGGCTTGACCGGCTTGCCCTGTGCGCACGCCTATGAACATAATATAGGTACATAATATTATTATATATAACCCAAAATAACCTAATTTCTTTAATGTACATACATTAAATGTATTATTGATGTTTATTATAATAGGTATTGTTGTTCATCGATTTCCCAATCCCAGAACGGACTTTCTGAGATTAAAAAAATGGATTGATTTGGTTGGTTTGAACAAAATGGATCCAAACGATGTTTATAAAAAGAAATTTATATGCAATAATCATTTTGATGAACAGTCTTTTAGTCCTGGTACTAAGAGACTGAATGCGAAATCTTGTCCAACATTACTATTACCAGGTACCTACCTACTTACAAATATTGGTATTTTTGAATATTGTAAGAAAAATTAAAATATGGCATAATTTATTGTTATTTGTAGCAGGCACGTTTCTGCCTTCTGGGACCTTATTTTGGTGGGAGGGGTCAAGAAAGGGGGTGGGGGCGTAAAATTTTTTTAGCAATAGTGAAAATCCTCCATAAAACAATCTTTCAAAAAAAAAAATATGTGACAACTGATAAAGAATTCGTTTGAGTTTTGAAAAGTATTTCCATACAAGTTATTTGAATTATTCTCAATACTATTAAAGTAAAATATAAATACGCGCCTGTTCGTAAGTTAATGTCTAATAGGTTTTTAATCTATATGAGTTTAGGTATTACATTTTCAGTAATGGCTAATAATAATGTTGTAATATGCATGCTGTTCATGGGGTTTTTGTTACACCTGCGTTGATGGAGTCATTTCCAGTATAATCTTTCTGAAACAATACAAATATATACAATTATCTGTTAATATATATTTGAGTAAATAAATAATTCTAAATAATTTACCACCAGCGTGTGAGTTGCAGCCTGTTTAAATGCATGTTTGACGTTTGATACAAATACATTACAAAATCTGCATCATGAGAGAAGCACGTGGAGGTTGTAAAACTTTCTCAATGTCCTTAGCAGTAGTCCAACCATGAGTGTTTTCATTGGGTTTTTGTTACACCTTTGTGATGTTGTCATTTTTAGTATAATCTTTCTGAAACAATACAAATTTATACAATTATCTGCTAATATATCTTCGAGTACATAAATAATTCTAAGTAATTTACCACCAGCGTGTGAGTCCCAGCCTGTTTAAATGCATGTTCGACGTTTGATACAAATACATTACAAAATTTGCATCAAGAGAAAAGCACGTAGAGGTTGTCAAACTTTCTTTATGTGTTAGTACTTTTCAGTAGTACAATGATAAGTGTTTTCATTGGGTTTTAGTTACACCTGCGTTGATGGAGTCATTTCTAGTATAATTTTTCTGAAACAATACAATTATAATATACAATTATCAGTAGGTAGTATATGTAGGTTCTATCCCAGTTTTTACAATTACAGGGAGATTTAAAAACGGTTATCCACGACTTTCCACCTTGAGCGGTCAGATTTGTGGGTGCTTACTACCCCAGTTTTTTACTGTTCCAGGGAGATTTAAAAACGGTTATCCACGACTTTCTCCCTTGGACGAACAGATTTTTGGCTTCTTTCTATCCCAGTTTATACTGTTTAATTTTTTCAATTTAAATTTTACCAAAAAAAAAAAAGATATTTACTCAGTTTCACAACAAGTGATTATTATTATTTTTTGCCCATACAAATATATTTACTGTTTCCAGTTTTTACAATTACAGGGAGATTTAAAAACGGGTATCCACGACTTTCCCCCTTCAACGATCAGATTTTTGGCTGCTTTCTATCCCAGTTTATATTGTTTAATTTTTTCAATTCAAATTTTACTCAGTTTCACAACAAGTGATTATTATTATTTTTTGCCCATACAAATATATTTACTGTTTCCATATTTATCGTACTCTTTTAATTTTTTCATTATTTTAACTTATATACACAAATAGTAATTAAATAACTTGTAGACTCATGGCCTAGTGGGCTAAGGCGTTGAGTGTAGAGTTTGATAAATTTAAATTTAGGGTAAGTATGTATGTTAATACTACACCCAGTGTCATAGTCCACTATACCATGAGTCTACATTTTTTTGTTTTTCATGTTTTTATTCATAAACTGTAATTTTTAATTTTATAATATATTATGTTTCAATTTTCTGGTTATTAGATTTTGTAATAACTGTTTATAATATGTTATATAATAACGCACAAATTAATCTGTGTCAGTTTATTAGTAACCGTTGAATTGTGCGTTATTATTTACAATGGACTTATTAAAAGAAATTGAAAGAGACATTTCAGAAATGGGTATAATTCATCCATCAAACCTAACCAGGAATTAGCTGAATTGTATACATTATTATCAAAATTAAAAAGCCACGCTATTAAATGTGGAACAGAAAAAAACAATAATCATTTTACTTTATGTGCGTGGTCAAATCAAAATTGTGATTGTGGACCTGATACATGTTTGTGCATTGTTATCAATTATCTGTTTACCGATTTGAAAAAAATATTGATCAATAAACAAAAATCATTAGTTAAATAATCACTTTTAACTTTCATAATGTGACCAAACTGTTATCCAATACACTATATTTGACTTTTTTTAGATTTTATTTTAGTTGCGTTTTTACAGTGTGGTAGTGTTGACTATGCTGTATTTTATTTATTTGTTTAAGTACTAATAATTTAATTAAAATTGGAACATATATTTCAATCGATAAAAAATCAATCAATAGGTACATCAACTCTGCCAAACATTGAAGACACATAGAAGATCCACTACAGTGAAATCCAAACCAAAATATTATCATCTTGAATTCAATAATTAAATCAATACTGCACACATCATGGACGCCGTAGTAGTCAAATCAATATTCAGCATGCATCAACAGAATAAAAAAAACATTTATATTGGATACCTTGTTGATCAACTTTTATCTGTAATTATTTTAATCATGTGTAATGTAACTAAACGTTATCTAATACTAAATGTATTTCAATGGAATAAGTTTATATCTGATGATAGTTTTAATATGATTTTTCGTTCTTTATCCACTGTTAAACATTCAAAACGATTACATTTGGATAATAATTTTTATTATAAAATATGTGCTAAATCTGAATCAGTTAATTTATATTATAATAATAACCGAATCACATTATCCATTGATAATTTAAATCGATTGAAATTATTGGAATTATGTATAAATGCAAATATCGTAGAGTTAACAAATAAATTAGTAATGTATCAAACTGTTTTCAATAATGCATGTATAATTATCAAGCATGATATTTTATATTTATCACCTGATTGTATTAGAAGTGATTTTATAAGTACATATATTAAAGATTATAATTTCAAAATGGATGATCTGAAGGATGAAGAGATATCATTTTTACTCAATCTACAACAAATTCACCATGGAAAGTTTGCAGACATTGTATTAAAGCCCGACATAATCAATCAATAAAAAACCAAATAATCATGATTTGATTTATTATTTATTTTACTAAATTTTGTATGATATTGATATTATATTATTTATAATTTTTACTTCTTATTTGTATATTATAATGTATTATATTTTGAAAAAATAAAAGAATCATTAATGTTTACTTATGTTGTATATTATAATATATCTTTAATAATTAATATTGTTTTATTTTATTTTTTAAATTTCATCTTTGCGTTTTTTTTTTTTTTGTAATTTGTTAATAAAATAGTTACATATTTTATAATGATTCGTCTTTTTATTTCAAAAATATAATAATACATGTATCATAGCTTCAGTTACAATCTATAGTCCAACGTTACAGGTCGTGTTTTTGTTACTTTTGCTCTCTTATCTTATCGTTTTTGAAATTATTGCGTCGCTCGAGAATACCTACTATATTTTCATGTATAATATTATATATCACAATTAAATTACGTGATAATATGTTGTGCTCAGTTTGTATTGACGAAATTACAAATGGTGACGATTTAAAATGTCTCGTGTGCAAAGAATTCTTACATTTTACATGCGCTGGTTTTAGAGAGGAATCTTTTAGATAACTATCCGCTGTCAACAAGAAAAAATTTGCATGTTCAAAATGTAAAACCTCTGGAAATGGTACTATAAAACCGGAAGCTCAAAACAAATTCGTAGGATCAAATGATACGCTCGCTAATCTGGCTACTTCGGTGCAATTTATGAGTGACAGATTCGATGACTTCGGTAAGCAATTACAAGAAATGTTAAATACCATAAAAGAATTAAAGGAAGAAAATAATACGTTAAAAGAAATTAATCATAAGTTAAAATCGGACGTTCACATTTTATCATTACGAATTAACTTACTTGAACAAAAACAAATCGCAAATCATATAGAAATATTAGGAGTACCAGATAACAAGAATGAAACTTGCGTAAAAATAGTCGATGACATTGCGTCCAAACTAGGAAAACAAGTTTCTGTTGTTAAGGCTTATCGCATCCGTTCAAGAATACCCGATAAACCAATGAAGATTGTAGCCGAGTTAATGTTCACTGATCAGAAAAAAGACCTAATGGATCTGTCAAAAAAGAAAAAAATAAAGTCAAATAATATAAATGAAAGCTGGGGTTATGCAGGTATTTTTATTAACAGTTATCTCACTAAATATAATAGTTATCTATTCTACAAAGTTAGGAGTTTTGCTAAAGAAAAAGATTTCAAATATGTATGGTTTAATGATTGTAAAATGTTTATAAAAAAAACGAAAACACCAAAGGTTTTATTATAAATGAAGAGGCTGACTTATTAAAAGTAAAATAATTTTCAAATTAAACATGAGCAATTTAACTTAATCTATTTTTCCGTATTATTATAAATAAAACATTTCAAACACTATGAGTAAAAATAACGTATTAGATCGATTTTTAGATTATAAAACTAATTATTTTCTTTCCATACCTGAATTTAGGAATAAATACGAAATAATAAATGGAAAGTTTTTTAATATATTCCATTGTAATATTAGAAGTATAAAAAATCATTTTGATGAACTATTGTTATTTTTGCAAAATGATGTAAATAATTAAATTTTAGACATAATTGTTTTATCAGAAACATGGCATGATATTAATTACTGTAATTTCTCAATACCCGGTTATGTTTTATATTTTTCAAAAATTAAGAGAAATCAAAATGATGGTGTTATGATATATGTTAAAGATAAACTATGTATAGATCTTTTTTTTGAATATGAATATGTTAATGTTAATATTTTAAAAGTTGTTATGAAAATTAATTATTTATCATTATGCATTCTGTTTATGTATAGGTCACCTTCAGGCGATAGAAACGAATTTTTGACCACGTTAAATAGTATATTTACCACTCTTAAAAATTTTAATGGAAAAATCATAATTATCGGAGATATTAATTTAAACATCGTAGGTAATGACTGTGTTGATAACGAATATTTAGATATTTTATCGGAAAACGGTTTTAAGTCTTACATTAATGTGTTTACAAGAACTCCAATAGGCATGAGACCGTCGTGCTTGGATCACATTTTTATTAAAAATGTAAATGAAGGTAACTTTGAGGCAGGAGTACTACAAACTAACATCACTGATCACTTTTCCACAATTTTGTCTATTTAAATTGAAAACAAATCAATAAGTACTATAAATAGTTTCAAAATGATAGATTATATAAAGCTAAACGAATTCTTTAATAATGAAAAATGGGTTGAATTATTTATGTGTAATGACGTAAATGAATGTGTAAATATTTTCCTTAAGACAGTAAAAAATTTTTTAGAACTATCTACGACTGTTAAAAAAATAAATTCAAAAAATAAACGACTAAAAGAGTGGATGACAGCAGGTTTATTGTGTTCTGTACGTCGCAAACAGGAACTATCTCTAAAAGTTAGTAAACATCCAAATAATACTAAGCTTGCTTCTTATTATAAAAAATATAAAAATAAATTCACAACGATTCTAAGAGCTGCAAAAACTAATTATTTTAAATATAAATTTAATAAAATATCTTCTAGTCCAAAACATACTTGGAAAGTGATAAGCGAGATCACGGACAGGAAAAACACAAGAAATGATGATATTAAAAAAATTAAGATAAATGATAGAACAATAAATACCTGTGACAATCCTCAATTGGTATCAGATACATTTAACAACTTTTTTACTAATTTAGGCAAAAATCTATCCAATAATATTGAAAAATCGACTATGGCGTATAAAGAAGATGCTTTTTCAGTTTCTTTTAACCAATTTTTCACTGAAACTATTTATGAATCTGAAGTTCTAAAGGTTATCAATAACTTAAAAGATGAAACAGCTGCAGGTTTTGATGGAATCTCGGTTAAAATAATTAAACATGTAGCTAATAAAATAATAAGTCCCTTAACACATATTTACAATTTAAGTATTAAAAACAGTATATTCCCGGAGAAGTTTAAAGTGGCAGTTATCAAACCGCTGTTCAAAAACGGGGATAAAACTTGTATAAATAACTATAGATCCATTTCAATGCTAAGCAATTTCTCTAAAATATTTGAAAAAATCGTTAAAAATAGACTTATCATATTTTTAGAAAAATTCGAACTTCTGTCTAAAAATCAATTTGGTTTCAGACCAGGACTAGGAACGGAAAATGCGTTATATAACGTCACGCGTTTTATAAATTCTGCACTTGATGATGATAAGAAAGTAATAGCTATATTTTTAGACCTAGCCAAAGCGTTTGACACGGTTAATCACTCAGAACTCTTAAATATTCTGCCTGAATTTGGTATTATTTCATTAAGTTTAGATTGGTTTAAAAGTTATTTGGATGACAGAAGGCAGATAGTGCGAATAAATAATTTTATCGGTTATGAAATGGTAGTAAACAGTGGAGTTCCACAAGGTAGTGTACTGGGTCCCATTTTATTTATCCTGTATATAAATAGTATCTGTAATATATAAGAATTGAAGGACTTATTACTACCTATGCTGATGATACATGTCTACTTTTCTCAGGAAACTCATGGGTTGATGTACGTATTAAAGCTACTAAAGGGTTTAAAAGAGTAGTCGATTTTCTTAACCATAGAAAACTATCAATAAACTATAATAAAACGATGTTTATGAACTTCATGATTAATGATAGAGAGGATAATTTTGATACATTGAAAATTCATGTTTGTAATAATAATAACTCTTGTAAGGATATAAAATGTAAAACATTATTAAGAGTCTCTAGTATTCGTTATTTAGGTCTAATTTTTGATAAGAACTTAAGATGGAATCTGCATGTAAACAATTTATTAATGCGTTTACGAACTATAAGTTATAACTTTTATAAATTACGAATGGTAGTACCAATATATGTTGTTCGAACAGTATATTTAGCATTATATCAAGCATTGTTGCAATACGGTCTACTTATTTGGGGAGGCCTTTCTGCTAATGCTCTAAAACCTTTATTAATTCAACAAAGACAAATTGTTCGGATATGTCTGCAGAAACCTACTCTTGAAGGTTCAACAAGTCAAAACTTTAAATTATTAAATGTATTACCTGTGGATTTACTATTTAAAAAAATTTCCGTTTTATGGGTAGGTAAAAATATAGATAATTGGAGAACTAAAAATAATGCAAAAACAAAAAGGGAACATTTAGCTTATGATGTTAAAGTGATATATTTTAAAAAATCTTTTGGTCAAAAATTCGTGGACTATCTGGGTCCTACATACTTTAATTCAATGCCGATTATTATAAAGAAGAAATTAATAAATAAACATAAAAATGTTAAAAAAACTGTTAACAAATGGTTAATATCGTACTTAGGATAGTTTAAAATATTTTATGAGCATATTTTGTGTACTATATTATACGTATATTATTCTTCTGATTGTATTTATATTAATTTAATTATTATTTGTAAGTAATTTGTCGCTCTCTACCTTCAACACAAGCATTCGCTTTTAGAAGGTAGATAATCTATAAGCTTATTATTATGTACATTTTTGTATTTATGTAATAAATGGATTCTAATAAAAAAAAAAAAAAAAAAAAATAGCTCTTTATTTATGAATTTGATTATGCATAATAATATCATCATTTTTTATACCACATATTTGCCAAATATGTGGGTGCTTACTACCCCAGTTTTTTACTGTTCCAGGGAGATTTAAAAGCGGTTATCCACGACTTTCTCCCTTGGACGAATAGATTTTTGGCTTCTTTCTATCCCAGTTTATACTGTTTAATTTTTTCAATTTATATTTTACCAAAAAAAAAAGAAGATATTTACTCAGTTTCACAACAAGTGATTATTATTATTTTTTGCCCATACAAATATATTAACTGTTTCCAGTTTTTACAATTACAGGGAGATTTAAAAACGGGTATCCACCGACTTTCCCGCTTCAACGATCAGATTTTTGGCTGCTTTCTATCCCAGTTTATACTGTTTAACTTTTTCAATTTAAATTTTACCAAAAAAAAAAAAGATATTTACTCAGTTTCACAACAAGTGATTATTATTATTTTTTGCCCATACAAATATATTTACTGTTTCCAGTTTTTACAATTACAGGGAGATTTAAAAACGGGTATCCACGACTTTCCCCCTTCAACGATCAGATTTTTGGCTGCTTTCTATCCCAGTTTATATTGTTTAATTTTTTCAATTCAAATTTTACTCAGTTTCACAACAAGTGATTATTATTATTTTTTGCCCATACAAATATATTTACTGTTTCCATTTTTATCGTACTCTTTTAATTTTTTCATTATTTTAACTTATATACACAAATAGTAATTAAATAACTTGTAGACTCATGGCCTAGTGGGCTAAGGCGTTGAGTGTAGAGTTTGATAAATTTAAATTTAGGGTAAGTATGTATGTTAATACTACACCCAGTGTCATAGTCCACTATACCATGAGTCTACATTTTTTTGTTTTTTTTTTTTTTTTTCATGTTTTTATTCATAAACTGTAATTTTTAATTTTATAATATATTATGTTTCAATTTTCGGGTTATTAGATTTTGTAATAACTGTTTATAATATGTTATATAATAACGCACAAATTAATCTGTGTCAGTTTATTAGTAACCGTTGAATTGTGCGTTATTATTTACAATGGACTTATTAAAAGAAATTGAAAGAGACATTTCAGAAATGGGTATAATTCATCCATCAAACCTAACCAGGAATTAGCTGAATTGTATACATTATTATCAAAATTAAAAAGCCATGCTATTAAATGTGGAACAGAAAAAAACAATAATCATTTTACTTTATGTGCGTGGTCAAATCAAAATTGTGATTGTGGACCTGATACATGTTTGTGCATTGTTATCAATTATCTGTTTACCGATTTGAAAAAAATATTGATCAATAAACAAAAATCATTAGTTAAATAATCACTTTTAACTTTCATAATGTGACCAAACTGTTATCCAATACACTATATTTGACTTTTTTTAGATTTTATTTTAGTTGCGTTTTTACAGTGTAGTAGTGTTGACTATGCTGTATTTTATTTATTTGTTTAAGTACTAATAATTTAATTAAAATTGGAACATATATTTCAATCGATAAAAAATCAATCAATAGGTACATCAACTCTGCCAAACATTGAAGACACATAGAAGATCCACTACAGTGAAATCCAAACCAAAATATTATCATCTTGAATTCAATAATTAAATCAATACTGCACACATCATGGACGCCGTAGTAGTCAAATCAATATTCAGCATGCATCAACAGAATAAAAAAAACATTTATATTGGATACCTTGTTATATAACTTTATTTAAAAAAACAATGATAATAATATAAATATTATAAATAATCATAAATGATAACTGAATAAATAATCATGTTTTTTTATTATTTTTTTTTCATATTTATATAATCAAATAGTATAAATATTAGTGTGATACAACTTGTAAATTAAAATAATATAAATGTGTATTCTTATTATTGATAAGATTCAATTTTTTTATCATCATTACACATAAATTTATCCATCATCAAATCTTGTAAATTATTGAATGCTAATATTATTGCATTGTCCGCTTTATCTTTTTCGTTGAGTATAATTTTTGCATTAAATGTACTGGTTTTCCATCTATTTAAAAATCGAAATAATGGATACATATTATAATTAATTATATTTTTATATTATCATAGATATTTTATTAAATATACCACACATCACAAAAGTTGTTACCTGTCTTTTGACTCTACTTTTTCCATATCAGATGTTTTATACCTTTGAACAACCAAATAATCACCTCCTCCTTGGTTTACCGGTATTTTAATTGAAAAATTACCACCACTTGGTTTTTTTACACGTATGCAGTTTTCATTGTTTAATGAGGATCCTTCATATTGTTGTTCTAATTTTAATAAATGTGACTGAAACTAAAATCAATAATATTTAATAAACATAATATTTTAATATTTAATATTTTACTTTCTGTTTTTTTGGTTTAGTCTTTATAACGGATTTGACATTTTTTAAATTCCGTATTTGATTTTTTCGATAACCATAATGTTCCTAAATTTATATCATTATATTTTCAACTTAATAATGGTTAATACAATTAAATTATAAAATATCAATAATATATCATTAATAATAAATGTGTACATACATCGATTTCTTCATCATCTGAATTTTGGTCACTTATATTCATCATTGTTACTTTCTGTTTTTTTGGATTACCTTTTGTATTATTTTTGATTTTTTTTAAATTCTTCATTTTACCATAATGTTCCTAAATTATAATTAATATGTTTATAACTTTTAGTGATGATAATTTTTTATATATTTATAAATATTAATGATATATTAATTATTATTATAATGATATATACTTACATTGATTTCTTCATCGGCCGAATTTTGTACACTCATGTCGGACATTATTACTTTGCACCCGTATCGCTTAAAATTAACTGATGAAATTCACATTCGGTCTCTTTATTTTATATAAATTAATATCTACGATATATAGTAATAGTCATGTCAATGTCTGTTACACATGGTGTTGGTAATAAATAAAAACTGATATACACATTGTTTTTTAACGATAAACAGAGGAATTAAAAGATATTTGACATTGACTACATACAAACATAAAATTGTTTATTTTATTTGCTTTATCACATACGGTATTGACTAAAAATCGTTTGATATATTCATCACTTTTTCGCACGGCACTATTTTTATTATCAGCACCTTATATGTTAATGTAAACATAAAATGCGATCAAATTTTAATTATAATCATTGATGTATCCATCGCTTATTCGCACTGCACTATTTTTATTTTTAGTATTTTGTACATCAATGATTATAATTAAAATTTGATCGCATTTTATGTTTACATTAACATATAAGGTGCTGATAATAAAAATAGTGCCGTGCGAATAAGTGATGGATATATCAATCGATTTTTGGCATACAGTTTATAATCTACTTACCCATGTTACTTAAATAGTGGGTTCATTAGATCAATAATAATAATACTCAACTAGCTGGCAAGCAAGAACGCCGCATGCAGCGAGCAGAATATTTCATTGTAAGTTAATTAATTATAAAATTTAAATTTTTTAAATATAATCATTTTATTCATTTTTAGCAAAGATGATACCTGACGATAACCTCAATAATGTAATTAGTCATATACCACCGATCACAATACAACATATTGCAAAATATCCATTTACCCACAGTGAACGTGAAGTTTATGAATATTTTCGGCAGTTGCATTCAGCTTTTGTCGTGAGGGAAGTTCGATATTCATTTGATGATAATATTATCGATATATTTTGCTCATTCGATTGTGCTAATTATATCAATCAGGCATATTTTGGTCAAATCTTATAAATTTAAGTTTCAAAGCGTACCATGTTATGTTCAAGGATATAAATGTGCTACAAATGTATTGTCAAAGACGAAGGTGTTTGGCATGTCGAAAATACATCACTATCTGTGACAATCGCAATTTATATGCTGAACCCGAAGAGGATTATGTAATTCAAGTGTTTCCAATAACCAATTGCAGCACCGACAATCTACTTCGATCAACAATTCATACATAAGTGATATTTTAATATATTTTATTTTAATACGGTTTTGAATTAATTGTTAAAAATGCCAAAATTAAACCGCATTAAAAAAATTAACCGATTAAACACCACTGGACAAAATTTAGTAGAAATTGAGAAATTTAAAAATAATCGCTCAAAAACTTTTTATTATAAAAACAACGAAAACCTTATTGACTTATTGTCATTTTTAAATTCTACTTCTTCTTCATTAAAATCAAAACTAAAAGAATTATGTTCTTCATCCACATATAAATTTAATTTATTTGTAGACTTAGTATATGAAAATTTAATTACGGGAGAAGTTCGGGATGTTGCATTTAAAACAACAAATGTTTTATGTTATTTTACTTCAAATTTTTCTACCCTTTTTAAAAACATGTTCGATAAATTATTAAATGAACAAGAGTCATTTCTGTTGAAGGGTTCTTCTTGGAGACAAATTAGTTTAGATGGTCTCCAATTAAGAACAAATAAAGTAAATTTACTAGGGGGTTCCTCATTTATAAAATTACCCCAATCAATTTATAATAAAAAAGCAATAATAAACGTAATGAATTATGACAATAGATGTTTTAAAT
>JANEHU010000169.1:0-483752 GCA_027563435.1 Nasonovia ribisnigri | reverse complement strand
AAAAATATTGGGTATCTTTATTTATTTATTACGACGACGCGAGACGGTGCTGATTACATCGATCGTACGCGACTAACTCAATAGTCGCACAGTATCGTATGAGTCTATAATAATATGTTATCGGGATCGTCCCGCCTCTCGTCTTTATCAAGACCGAACGATACCGACACAAATTATCGACTCTTATAAAATAATAATATAACAATATAATAATATAATAGCACGCGTCAACACCGCCCGCCTTGAAATATTTTAATATTTAAACAATATATAATTCACACGAAAAATACATAATATAAGTGTAGATAATATAAACGTATATATAAAAAATTAATTTTAACAAAAAGTGTAAGTATACATTTGAATTTTACTCCTTACAATGCATGAGAAAATGTCCCTTTTTTATTCTTATTGTTTTTTAATTGCAAAACTAATGAAATACAATATACTACAAAATATATATAAACAAAACGTATGAATAAGAGTTATATTTAACCCCTTATTATACAAGCGTAAAAAAAAATTTTTCCCTTTTAATCATATTCATTTTTTTTATATAATATACACATATTTTTACGATATTACCTTAACCCATGTTATCATCAAACGGAAGCGGGCACAAATTTCGTACGGCTCGGTTGTACTCGCCCGTCATAGTTTTCAACAACGCTGTACGAATAACTCCGTCCTCTCCGTGGCTGACCGACAGTACCCGTCCTAGCTTCCAATTTAATGGCTTGATATTTTCATCACGCATCAAAACGATTGTTCCGATAGCCAAGGTGGGACCTCTCTCCACTGACCATTTTTTTCTTACTTGCAATTGATTTAAATATTCGTTGCTCCATCGTTTCCACAAAATTTGCGTGTATTGTCGAACACGACGCCACCGGTCTAATCGATTCACCGGGATTGTACTTTCATCCCTTTCCGGTATGGCCATCAGAGATTCTCCAATTAGGAAATGTGCAGGAGTAAGATATGTTAAGTCGGAAGGATCGGATGACATTTCGGTTAAAGGGCGGGAATTAAGGCATGCTTCTACCCGAGTAAGTATAGTATTTAGTTCTTCTTACGTTAAATGCGACTCGCTTAGCACTCTACCTATCAGATTTTTCATGGATTTCACTGAGGCCTCCCACAGACCCCCAAAATGCGGTGATCGCGGGGGAATGAACCGCCATTCTACACCATCATTGGCCGTTTGTTTTTGTATTTCATTATTATGTTCCGTAGATTTAAATAAATCATAAATTTCTTTTAAATATCGATTCGCGCCCACAAAGTTCGTAGCGTTATCTGAATAGATTACCGCACTTTTACCTCTTCTATCAAAAAATCTATTTAAAGCATTTAAGAATGATTTTGTGCTCAGGTCAATTACTAATTCTATGTGAACCGCTTTAGTCGCAAAACACACGAAGATGCACACGTAACCTTTTGTAAGTGATGCCCGCCTTTTTAAGCTGTCTTTGATTAACAACGGTCCCGCGAAATCAACACCACTGATTTTAAAGGGACGCGATGGTTCTATACGTTCACGAGGTAAATCACCCATTATGGGTTCAACGAACACCGGTTTTTGCCTGAAACACGTAACACATTTATGAACCGTCGCTCGAGCGATATTTCGTGCTTTCAACGGCCAATAATATAATCGCACTAAGGCTAATATCGCCAATGGGCCTCCGTGCATACACCTTATATGTTCACGCTGAAATAACAATTTCGTGTAAATACTGTCACCTGGTAAAATAATAGGTTGTCGTTGAAATACCTCTATTGCACTTGCATTTTTTAATCGACCTCCAACTCTCAATATATCTTTATCGTCTATAAACGGTCGCAATAAAATTATTTTACTTTTTTGTATCGATTTTTTATTTTTTAAATTTTCTATTTCCAATTTAAAAAAATTATTTTGTACATTTTTAATTAGACCAATATTTGCACGTTCTAAGTCCTCTGCTCTCAGTGGTCCGACTGAGGCACTAGATTTTTTCACTAAAAAATCTCTAAAGCGTAACCAATACGCCGCAATACGCAATATTTTATTTAACGACGAATATCTTTTGAATAATATAAATTCGTCGGTCACCACAAGAGCTATATTTCGTATTGTTTTCGCTTCGGGTAGCATTTCTCTGTTATCATTTTGGCTTGTTTTTTCTGCTATCGGCCACTCCTCGATATTGTTTTTTAACCATTCCGGCCCGTTCCACCACAAATTAATACTTGATATTTGCTCTGCGTCGCACCCGCGTGATATTATATCAGCCGGGTTTTCCGATGACTTCACATATGCCCAATCTGTTATGTTGGACAGATCCTGTATCTCCCCGATACGGTGTGCCACGAATGTCTTCCATTTTGTCGATGGAGACGCTATCCATGATAGTACTATTTTTGAATCGGACCAAAAATATTTTTTCGCGATATTTAATTTTAACTTCGGAACAATACGGCTCACTAAACGCGCCAATAAAAGTGCTGCACATAGTTCTAACCTTGGCAATGATATAACTTTAAGTGGGGCGACTTTTGATTTTGCACATATTAATTTGGCTGTGTGTTCTCCTTGTTCATTGGTACTACGTAAAAAAATACACGCTCCGTAACATTTGATACTTGCGTCTGCGAATCCGTGTATTTGTATATTTGTTAATATTTCATTACACCCGATATTACGTGGTATGGTCAGCTTGTTTAACATCGATAAACCTTTTCTATATTTGACCCATTCTATACGTATGCTATCTGGTAATGGCTCGTCCCAACTAATACGAATTTGCCATAAGCTTTGTATTATTAATTTTGCTTGTACTATAATTGGACCGACCAGTCCCATCGGGTCGAATATCGCCGCGGTCTCGGCTAAAATGTGTCTTTTACTTATTGTAGTATTTTCGTCATGATATTCTTTTACCTTGTATTGTAATACATCACCATCCGCATTCCAATACAGTCCGAGTATTTTCGTTATTGATTCTTCTTCAAAAATACACTCGTTCGCATTTTCTTTTTCTAACATACAACTAACTATACTTGGTTCATTTGATGACCACTTTCTTAACGTCATGCCTGCTTTTTTCATTATTAAAATTACTTCGTCACGTAACTTTATCGCTTCTTCCTTCGTTTCCGCGCCACTTAGGAAATCGTCCATATAAAAATCGTTTCTAATTGCCTCACAAGCTTTTACATATGACGATTCTAGTTCAGATATTTTCCTTAAACATGCTGTTGCCAAAAATGACGCCGGTACTGTTCCATAAGTAAGTGTTGTTAAACGATAAATTTGTATTGGCAATGAGGGGTCCGCGCGCCATAAAATTCGTTGTTTCTCGCTATCTTGCTTCGTCACCAATACTTGGCGGTACATCTTTTGTATATCGGCCGTTAATACAAATTTATGTGTTCTAAATCTTGATATTATATATAGCAGTTCGTCCTGTATAACCGGCCCTTTCAATAGTGTGTCGTTTAAACTATATCCGGATTCCGTTTTACAGGACGCATCAAACACTACTCGCAACTTCGTTGTTTTACTGTTCTCATTTTTTACCGCATGATGCGGTAAATAACACGTTTCACCTAACTTTTCTTCATTTTTTACGAGTTCCATATGACCTAACGTTTCATATTCGCTCATAAACGTAATATAATCTTTTTTTAATTTTTCGTCATTTTGCAATCGGCGCTCTAATGCTAAAAATCTACGTTTCGCTATCTCGTATGACGGTCCGATTTTTATATTAACGTCATTTTTTAACGGTAAATGTACGATAAACCTACCGTTTTCATTTCGATTAACCGTCTTTTCGAAGTGATCGACACATTTTTTTTCTTCCGTAGTATATGGCACTGCCGCTTCAAACTCCTCTGTACGCCAAAATTTTGATACCATAATTTCCAAATTAGTACTTGTGTTTTCCTCTACTAACGCGGTATGGCAATTTACATTATTTGGTTTGCCATTCGTATACTTTGATGTTACTAAACCGGAAACAATCCAGCCCAATTGAGTTTCTTGAAATATTGGTCCATTTATTGTCGGTTTAATTTTTTGTTTACCCAATATTTCGAAAAAATGACACGCGCCTAACAACAAATCAATTTTTTTTGGAATTTTAAATGAAGTATCCGCTAATTCTATATCCGAGGGTACTATGCATTCCCCTCCGATATTTTCTGACGGTAATATATTTGTAATTTTAGGCACAACTAAACAGGAACACGTTAAATTATAATTATTAATGCGCGAACGAATCGTCACTACGACAGCCGCCTTCACGTTTTGACTTTTGCCGCCAATGCCCAATACTGTATGCTGTACGCGCGTCTTTTTTAATTTTAATATTTGTGCCATACTTTCGGTTATAAAATTGCATTGTGAACCTGAATCTAACAATACACGTCCGATTTGCGATTCGCCATTCTCGTTTTGAACTCGTACCTCCGCCGTTGACAATAATACCTGGTCACTCGAGTTAGCCGCTACGTGTACACTAACCGCTGCTGTCGCTTCTTGATCTTCAGACGGTTTTTCTGCTTCCGACTTTTTTAACTCTGAACTATTACCAAGATGTAGCATTGTGTTATGCGGTTTAGAACAAGTAAAACAATTTTTACCGTTACACTTTTTCGGTACGTGCTGTCGTAAACACACTTTACATAATTTCATTTCGGCTACTCTTTTTATTCTTTCTGTAACTGGTAACGCGATAAATATCGGACATTTGTAAATGGTATGGGGCGCTTGACAAATATAGCAACCTTTATTATTTCCTATAACTAGTGACGACGACTTTTCATTCAATTGTCTATTATGATTATTAAATTTGTACGCACCTTGTCGAATATTTATATTTTTGCACGTCTCAATTGCTTCTAATATTTTAAATCGCGATTCTAAAAATTCAATTAATACTTCGACCGGTGCTACTTCTTCTTTATCTGTAATCGTCTCCCACTCACGTCTACTATTTTTATCTAATTTTGTTACTATTAAATGCACTAGTAAGGGCCCCCAACTATTAGGTGTGTGACCTAATGTTTCTAGTGCACTCATATGACCGGTTAACGCATCCGTAAACTGTCGCAATTTTGTCGACGATTCGGATGTGACTGGTTCTAATTCAAACATTGCCTTTACATGTGTTTGTACCAATACTTTTTTATTGCTATATCTTTTTTTTAATTTATTCCATGCCATTTCATAATTGCTTGATGTAGTCTCTATACATCGAATACAATTCTGCGCGTCACCTGTCACCGCGGAACGTAAATAAAAAAACTTTTCAACTGGAGGTAAATCCTCGTTATTATGGATTAACGATGTAAATATATCGTGGAATGTTGCCCACTCGTTATATTCGCCAGAAAACGTCGGCACATTCAACGCCGATAATCTTATCGGTGGACGCGAGATTTTTCGACCACTATCTTTAATATCGTTCGTCGTTTCTATTGACCGGTAATTCCCTTCGCACGTTCCGTCTTCATCAATACCACGGTATGGTTGCACTTT
Source organism: Nasonovia ribisnigri (assembly GCA_027563435.1). Lineage (NCBI taxonomy): Eukaryota > Metazoa > Arthropoda > Insecta > Hemiptera > Aphididae > Nasonovia > Nasonovia ribisnigri. Next base: position 478,222 of record JANEHU010000169.1, on the reverse strand, counting down.
TTTTCCATCGAACACTGGTTCCGTCAATTTTTTGGCTATTCCTACTGCCTTAAAAAACATTTCTTCGAACTCTTCTCGATATTTATCTTGTTCGTCCATCTCTACGCCCTCAGTCTCTTCTATTTCAGATTGGATTCGCTCGTATTCGCTCCAGGTTTCTTCTATTTTCTCTTTTCTTATGTATATCTCATTTACGTCTACGTTCTCTTTCGTTACAAAATTTAAAAATCTTTTTACTGCCGCCTTCAGCTTTCCGCGGCACTTAATCAAACTTGATATGTCGCTCATTATTTGTATTATCTTCTATTCGTATAATATTTCTTATTTTATACGACAATAAGAATAATAACTTTTATAATCTCGACGCAACGCAATCGCCCACTATAAATTTAATTGTCGACTATTACTTATCTTCTTTGCACAACCCGCGCTAATTGGTCTACGATGTGCAGCATATACGTTCACCATTTCATCGCAAATAAAATACTGATAGTGACGTGCTAATCGATTATATTGTCGCCTATACTATACTATCTCCCCGGGTATAGCCCAAATATAAGGAATTTTTACCACGAGAAAATATAAATTTTCAAGTACTATGTATTGAGGAAATTGGAAATCTCTTACCTTTTTATGAATTTGACGACGGTGCACGCTCTTTGCCCCAATCAGCCAACATCCAACTCCAATGCTCTAATAACTCGCTTTGTTATTAAATCGTTTCTTAACTTTTGAGTTCGCGTACACGTGACTTCGCACTTTTTTAAGCCTATTAACTCCAAATTAATCTAAATTACTCGCTATCCGTCGTCGAAGGACCATGTTGTGGACTGTAACGCTTTTCCCTTTTTTTTGGTTGGTTCTCGGATAGGAATAATTAGTTTAATAAATATATTGTAACGCACCTTATTTCGATCGCAAAAATATTGGGTATCTTTATTTATTTATTACGACGACGCGAGACGGTGCTGATTACATCGATCGTACGCGACTAACTCAATAGTCGCACAGTATCGTATGAGTCTATAATAATATGTTATCGGGATCGTCCCGCCTCTCGTCTTTATCAAGACCGAACGATACCGACACAAATTATCGACTCTTATAAAATAATAATATAACAATATAATAATATAATAGCACGCGTCAACACCCAGCTCCTAAGCCCTGATTTACTAATTCATCGGTACAATGAGATAGGTATCAAATTATGGGTCTTTAACCGTCTACCTCTATTAAATACAACGGTGCATACTAGTTGGCTCCCAAAATACACGAATTGCCTCCCATGCTTATCCTAAATAAAAATGTTAATATACACTAGTTGCTTCCGATGATCAGGTAGTTCGTAATTATTGTATACAAGTTGCCTGTTGTTTCCTAAACATGTTCACACCAGTTGCCTACTTGCATTCTATATAAAAGTGGTTCATAAACTTCACTAAAATATACTACGTAAATAGATGAATATAATATATAAACATTGTATATAATATTATATTGTGTTGTGTTATTATTTTAAAAATTAAGTTTACATATAGTACTAACATGTATTTAATATAATATAAATTTATATAGGTAAATTATATTTCAGGTACTGCATAATAATAATAATAAACACTAGTCCAGCGGTTACCAAACTTTTTTAGTTCACGCCACCCTAAAAATTAAAAAAAATAATTGCGCCTCCCATAAAAAATTAAATTACAAATTTATAGTATTTAAATATACAAACATTTTTATTTTTATGAGAATATAAGTTAACAGTAAATATTATTAAACTTCAATTTAAAGTATTTTAAGTAATACTAACATAATAGTGAAATATTTGTTTGGAATAGTTATGACATTTCAACAAAATTATTGTTGATTTAAAAATATCAATATTTACCACGCGGCTCACGCCTCCCTTGCCAAAAGCTCGCGACTCCCAAGGGAGGCGCGCCTGACAGTTTGGGAACCGCTGCACTAGTCTATTATAGGTGTATAGATATTTTTCTATTTTGTTATATTAAACATCGCCGTTTCAAGTAGGTATAGAAAGAACTTCATACTAAAATAATTACATTTCTCAATACATTTATTTAGAAACCTATACTTGGAGTTTTGTGTACGGTGTACCTACAATTAAAAATTATCAACCTTATATATTATTATATACATGTATACAAATAATACACAACTATTAAAAATAATAATATAATTAGTCAATAAAAAACATTTAATTAAAACTATAAATATATTTATAAAATGTTTGAATCGTTTAGGAACCACTTACACAGTTAATATCTGCCCATTGAGAGGTAATTAATACTAGATCATTTTAGTTTACGATAAAATTTAGGATACGTCGGGAAACAGCTCGTATATAATTGGGAGGCAATTAGTGTAAAAATTATTGACTCTTTTAACTGTGGAGGCAACTAGTATGCTCCAAAATGCAATACTAAATGTATACTATATAATTTAATTAATGCACAACATACTTAAACAATTATTTTGGATTTGAATTTTAGATTAGATATGGGTCGTTTAATCGTAAAATAAAATAATGTTCTTTGTTTATAATTAAATAGCAGTTGAAATAATATAATGTGTCAGTGTCGTACGCAGGGAGGAGCTAACGGGCTGAAATTCTCCACCATTTCCCTTATGAGTAATACTTAAAAAAACAAACAAATCAAACAGATAATGAACGAAAATGGTTTTCGGAGTAAATGAAAAAAACTATGACAATCTTATATAGGTTGATATTACATCTGAATGAGGTGTTCACCGTGCATAATACTTACGCGTCATTGTATCAAACGTTTTATAATTTTAAACTTAATAGTACCTCAAAGCACATAAATAACATACCTACCTTGAGGTAGTGGTTCCCCATACAGCGTCAAATATTAGATAGGCTACAGTCGTCCGTGTCCGGACCGGTAGTTTACACTAGACGCTGACTTCCAGGAGCTGCAGGGATACGTAACTTTAACTGAAACTAGAGTGCAAGTGATGTTTCCTCCAGAACTTTCAAAACTGTGAAATTATCGACATCGCGCGCGAGCGTGAAAAAAAGACACCGAAGTCTCTATATATAATATTATAAAATAGTAAGTGTATAATTGATAGGCACATCGTGTCTCCGTCAAAAGTGAATTAACATCACCAAAGTGTCAGACCCGTCAAAAATTCCTAAAACGGCCATAACACAAAAGGACATTTTGCGTATACCTCTTTGGGAACGTTATTCATATATAGGTACAGGTATGTATGTTCCTATCGTTACTTTATGCGGCAATATTCACCAAATGGCGGCTAGTCGACAAATTTTATCCGGCCGACAGACAATAAAAAAAAAAGTGAAAATCGTTAATATCGTATCTATACGTTCTAGTGTTGTAATTTATAATTTATATTTCATTGGTTTTTACTGACGTCATCAATTTTGATGGCCCTTAAATAATTTCCAGATTCCTAATGTGGCCTTCCAAAAATATTAATTGGTACTTCCTGCTCTATGGTAAATCCTATAATTATACACCTACTGTCTTCAGGAATCAGGATAAATCTATATGTACTTATTTATTGTATACATTTGTAGAGCTGCCACAGTACCTACTATATATATATATATATATTCGTAGTGTATATAGCGGGTATAATAGTTATAGAATAGTCAATAGATAGATACTATATAATATAGGTATGGGGGTATCTACACAATAAACACTCTCTCTCACACACACACACACATATAAACAAATAGGTACACATAATACGACGTATAATATTATTAAATACGTATGTATATGATATAATATGTTGTTGTTGGTGTTGGTCGCGGTAAAGTTATACCCAGTCAAAAAAAAAAAAAAAAAAACGAGTTAAAAAAAACGACGTTTATGCGTGTGTGAACTTGTCAAGGTTGTTTTGGAGTAAAAAATAATAACGAACAAACAAAGTTTTATGCTCGAAAAACATGCGCTTGAAAAACATACCATTTATCCATTACTTGTACAATATAATATTATACATACATATATAAAATAAAAATAAAATAAAACTCGGTCATGAAATCTCACGCACGTGCGATATATATTATATATATACGTGTGTGTGTTTATGTTTAGTATATATATATATACATTATACGATATAATCGTACACAAAGTGACCGGCCGATTTGTGTGTGTTTACGCACGCTGAGACCGCGCTTGTACATATTATTATGGTCGTCGTGTGCGTCGGGTTCGATCGATAATAATCGCGTTGAATGGTTAGGAGGTGCTCAAAAATGTTGCCGTTTACACGCTGTGATTTTGACGTCAGCACGAATTGCTGCAGGGTAAGTACTCTATGTACTGGTGGTATCTATATATACATATATATGTGTGTGTGTGTGTAGGTACAACGAACGGAGGGCGAGGACTACACAGCTGTGATATATACGTATATTATGTATGTTGTATATAATGTAGATATAATATTATATATATATATATTGTATATAATATTACCAACACATATGTTTATGATATAATGGTATACTGCACAACTGCGGCGATGTATTATTGTTAAACACGACGAATAAGGGTGAACGAAATAATTTTTGTCGGACTTTATAGCATCCGTTTGTATGAAAAAGTATTTAGCGCTCGAAAAACAAATAATAATAAAAATATATAGGGTAGGTACCTATCTGACTAAAAGCAGAATATTGTAGGGCAACGGGTACGTCTGCTTTCGGTTAACGATGATATATACAATAACAACATATATAAACAATATATTATTATATTATATAAATAATACCTATATACATTATTATAGTTATGTATAGATCATATTATATTCATATCCAACAACGCGGAACGTCTTCCGTGGAGGTCCCCCGAGAATAGTATACGCTGGAAAAATACAGAAAGACAGAGGTATAAATAATGTATAGGTACTATTGTAACACCAGTACACCGGCAGTACCTATGTGTAAAGTATATTATATGTACAAATATATATATATTATTTGTACAACATTATAAGCACGAGAAGCAGTTTAAATTATTTTCCTCGCACCAAGACGGGTTATCAAGTGATAAAAGATTTTTTTTATGGCTATATTAATGTATTTTTTATTTATGTACAATTCACTGGGAAGCGGAAATATGACGAGTTGGCCCTTTTAAAGTTTTAATTATTCATCAGACTATTACAACAGAATGACCGCAAAATTCAGAAGAAAAATGTATTTACACCTCTACATTGTATGTTATGTTCATATATTATACAAATGTAAGTATAAAATGTAAGTATATGTACCTACAATAAATTGTGTGTATATAACGTGAACTTATGTCTTCATACAATACTATACATAGTTGCATCTAGCAAGGTGCACAAACAAACGAAAATCTTTCATTTTTGGTGACGAATATTGCCTGATGCAATTAATCTTATGAGATTATAGCTGGATAGGTGTTCACCTATATTATTATATTATACAGTATACACCTACTTTTGGAATAATAAAATCAGAAAATGTCAATTTTGAACGGGTTATAAACCTTTTTATCGCATATAATATAAGCCCTAGCGCCAACAGTTTCCTGCCAACTGCAGATACAATATCTTGTTACTTGTAAGTACCAGCTATATACCCTACACCTATACTCTACAGCCAACAGTCTAAACCGAAATGAAATTCTTCACGCCAGTTACAGAAATCGGGTAAAAATCCATAAAACTGTAGAATAATATATTAATTATTTTGTCTGACGCTCTATTTACTATTGTAAATTTCAATCAAATTTCGTCCGGATTCGTATATAAGTACTGCATGCACATAATTTTAGGGTCAGCCCTCCTACCTCTAACACGGACATATTTGCCTCGTATATACGAGTAACGAGTACACACATATAATCCGATATCGCAAGCTTTATATAAATAATTATAACTAAATAACACACCAAATGCGGTAGGTATTTATTATGTGAAACATAATGTTTCCATAATTTAATGTAAATCCTAAATCGGCGGATTACGCAACGTCGAGTTTCTACGATAGTTATTAAAATTAACGACCTAATATAACATTTATATATATTATATTATTATCTAAAACTAAAGAATTTCCAATGTAGGCACAACATAATATAATGTAATATATAATAGTAGGTACAGTGTGTATATGATTATAGCATTATTAAAAAAAGAAACAATCACTCTGTCCGCAGTAATATAGTAATAAACGTTATTATCATTATATTATTATGGAGCGCGCCGGCTGACCATGTGTGTTGGTTTGTTATTTTAACGAACTGAAAATAAACATAAAAAGGCTTGTATATCGACAGTCGTCTACCTAAACCGACGATTGTGAAACGACAATAATATTATTATAGGTAGGTTAGGTTAGGTATTATATAGCTGCAGGTTAGGTTAGGTACACACGACACGCCGTTAAGTATGATGACTTGTTAGTTGTTATATTATTATTCCTCTATCCAATTTAAACGTTTCCGACGTTATTGGAAAGAAAAAAAATGAAATCGCACGTCATTGTCGTGTATATTATAATATACTTAATATAGGCACATATGGGCGTACATAATACCGCGTGCGAAAACAATAATATTATTATAAATAAGTTAACCACCGCAGGTGTGTGTGTGTGTGATACGTATTTTATGCATACTCGCGAGATTCGCGATTCAATTGTACATTTATTGTCGTATTCGGGGGCAAGAGTGCAAGAAGCCGAGACGCGAATAGATCATGGCATGCTTATATAGTCGTAACTCGACACCATAATATTGTGTTGTATTATATAAGTATACTATCCGTACACCTTCGTGGACGTTTATTCGAAAATGTTGGCGATTTTCAGTTTTGGTTTCAATGGATTTCGAATAGGCGAGTAACTGACTTGTATTATACATTTGTTAGATTTTCGAGTTTTTTTTCGTCTTAAATTTTACTTCTATACAATTATTGAATCATCAGAAATATAGTTATAGGTAAGTAATTACACAAATATTATAAAGAACGTGCATGGATAGTTTAATAATATGTGTAACGTGTATAGACAGTTTATTCATTATTCTTAATAAAACATGATTAGATACCTATTCTATTACACATGAATATTTTTTAACGGTCTGTGAGCAATTATAATTCTATGTATATTATTATGTAGGTACAGCAAACCTGTTGTAATAGCATACGCATTTCATAGCACTTATTATAGCAACTCTGTATTTTGGTATTCGGGCACAGATATTTTGTGAATTAGTCATTTTTCGAAAATGTTCACTCAATTATCCTTATAAGCGTACGTAAAAATCACAGAAAGGAACAAAAAAATAAACATGTTTGTATCTATGAAATGGGTAGGTAGTAGGTACCTAACTAAAATATATTAATTTAGTAGATTATACTAGATTATGATATTATTCATAGGTATAATTTGTCAATTCCGTCATAATATGTGTGAGTAACTATAAATGTGAGCAAAGATATTATATATGCTTTAGGTTGAAATTGACCAGTTTCGGAACTTCTGCGTCGAGTGTGGTCCAACCGAACCTAACCGTGCTAGTGTCTGCTGTTTAGGGACCCACGACCCACCCAGTTCATATAATTATAATTTAAACTACGGTTTTTTTATCTGTGATGTGTGAATTTTATATGGATACTTTAGTCTATAATTACTATAATATATTATGATAGACAACAAATGTTGTAGCACTGACATAAAAAGAAACCAAGCCATGTTTTTGCGATCAAGTTTGTATACATTATGAAATATATAAATAGACCGAACGCACAAGATTTATCGAAAGTCGAAAATAATCCTCCCAATCCCCTCCCCGTCAACACGCAGCGACATGGGAATAAATCGGTTGGTAGACGGCCAAAGAAAAAAAAATGCAACGTCCAAACAGCAGCTCTGGGTAAATAGCATCATACAGGATAGATGATAAATAATCTTATATACCTCCGATGATACCAGAAATTGGGCGAGGACACTTGGCTTTTATTTTTTTATTGTCATGTGGATGTAATTGATGTTTATATTTTTATTTCGAATAGCTATTACCCGTTCCTCGATTTTTCAAAACCATCTCCACCCATATGTACATCTCAAACAAAACTAAGTCCACTACAGTAGCTGGTTGAACTGCAATATCGTATGGATAATAATATTATATAGGTATTATGCGACGACAGAACGTCATTTTTCACTTATAATATCTTAAACAGAAAAGGACAAAATGTGAACCATTAAAATATCTGGTATAATTAATTGATACCATTAATTTGTACCTCTATCTCATTAGTCATTAGTTACCCACTAATGTAAAAAGTAATTTTTCAAGGAGCATAATAAAATAAATTACCAAGAATATTCTGAAAAACGTCTGGAACGATAATTTTAAAAATTCGTTTAGTGCGCCACCGTGGCAACCAACTGATCACTTTTTTATTAGAATATTTTAAATACAATTCGTGGCTTCTCTGCAAGCCTTCTCTGTGAGCCGTTCACATCGGATGCAGCCAAATTCGGATATAAGCCTAATGCTTATAACTACATAGAGGACACATACTTTAATATACCTATTACCTACCTTATTAGTACCTACCTACACCATCATATTTCTTATTTTTATATGATTAACTAAAAACTATCAAACGATTATTTAACGCGCCTATTTCAAAAAGTTTTTTTTTTAAGTCTAGTGTGTTTAAACATAGCATCTATTGTGTAGGGCACATCACATAACACGACAGGTTTCTACATTACTTTCTACATTTCTAAACAACAACGGTCGTATTGGAAATTGACATGTAGCTGGTATTTGTATTGGTAGGTATATGAATATAACTGCAGTGCATTCCTACAAAGAACTTATGAACCAAGTATAAGAGGTATTGATATGCATTGTGCTGTCTTACTTTGATGGAATTTCGAAACTTGAGAATCAAATTTCTAACGAGTAGTAATGGTTAAATGAGACAAACTCCACAAGTTTATTTTTAAATATCAATTCCATTGTAATTTTAATAAATTTACCTACTAGTTGCACATAAAAACTTATGAGATGTTAATATAAAAATTAAAGTATTTAAAGATGAAAATATGTGCGGAGTAGTGGATCAACATGTTTCGGGATTACTTTATGCCACGCCACAGAATCGCCGCCGATCGTTTTTTATTGCACATCTGGATCATTAGGGGAACCACAATTCCAAATTTCAAGTCCATACGTTTTATAGTTTTTGGTCTAGGTACGTACCGATAAGAATGCAGTGTGCAAGTGTTTGTGTGAGTGTGTGTCCAGTCTCGCTGTGGGCTCGGCGAAAGTATTATTACACATAAATAAATTAAAATCACAGTAGGTAGTACGCTTTGAATTCGTCGTTTTATTCAATTATTAAAAAATATAATAGGTATTGTTGAAAATTTTATTTCAAGTCTAAAAAAACTCTGACAAAACACGTGCAGCATTTACCATTTAATTTCATATACAATATGGCTTTTTGACTTCTTACATACGGATTTATGACAACCCGACCGAGGTTTTCGGATGCAGATGGCACAATCTTTACTACGCCTTTATGGTACACGCCACAAGGGTGAGAGAATATAGTCAGCTCTGGTGCTTTATAAACTTTAATACTTTCTGCATGTAACGGAAACTCTATTTTACGATCAACGGCCAAGTCCAGCGCGTCGATTAAGGCGGGCTGAAGAAACTAGTTTCATGAAATGTGAAACTTTAGTTTCATGAAACCATTCAATTGAAAATCAAAGGAGCGAACCTCATTGGCATATTTAAACGACTGCTGACATTTTGGATATCTCACGTGTGAGTAGTCCATCTCAGTCATGTAATATACGAAGTATACAAACGGCGAACAGAGATGATAAACCGTTCTTTTTTTTAACAAAATATGCCTAGGACTTTCACAGATAAACATTTCAAAAGTTACCTAATACCTACACAATATACACTTAAAAACTACTAAAATCGTATTTACAATAGTAAGTTGTTAAAAATATTTAGGCATGTGTACGTAGAACATGGGTGTATTTTTATATGATGTAATCTTTTAAAAAATGGCAACAATGGTATTATTTTTGGGTACGAGTGACCGGCATCACCGTTTGGGGCAGTAAAACTGCTTCGATTTTCTTCAACTGCAGTATCTTGTTCGATGGAAAAGTGAATCTAGTTGATGCATTCGGATTTCGGAAAGTCAAAATTCCTTATGGTTTTCAAAAGCGCAGGGAAAAACAAAAAATTAAGAAAAAAAGAGAATTTTTACGCAAAAGCGATTTTGGTATAACTCTAAAATGAATGACCGCAGACACATGACATTTTCAGTGGTTATTTATATTGGCATTTTCTATAAATGATAAAATTTTCAAAATATTTTGAATTGTTATGAACTGTTTATGATAAAAATAAAATAATAATTATAACTGTTTACTCAGTTTCCTATTTTTTTTTAGGTTTTTGTTCTATGAAAGTCAATAAAATTTTATTTGTTGGATAAAAAAGCTTGAAAAATTAATACAAGGCTCCTAATATTTTGTTACAATGACAATTGAAAAATATTAAAAATATTAGGCAATCCCTAAAGAGGATGTCTTACTTGCACGTGTTCTCTATTTTAGTAACCATAATACACCAACACGTACATCCAGCAGATCCAAATTTGTGTTATTAGTTAAAATATTAAAATTAATTGACCTTTTATCAAACTTGAAAAAGGTATGTAAGAACAGTATCAGTGGTGTTTTTTTAAGATGTTTTTATTTTTAAATAATTTAATTAAATTTAACAATCATAAATTTACTAAAAAATAAAAAACCAAAGAGAGAACACAGATAATGTTATTACATTTAAGTTTAATAATAGGTCAATTAATTCCAATTTTAAGCCCGTATATTTTTGTATATTACGTGTTACTTAGACAACACATATGGGTATGATGTCCTTTTGATTAAATGAACTCTTATAGCTAAACACAATTTAATATTTTAACCATTCAATTACCTAGAATGTTTTTAGATATTTAGTAGTGGACACATAATTTTATTTCAACAGATTACGGACATAATGTAACAGTCAATAAATTGTCCAGTACTGTGATTATAAATAAAAATTAAAACCAAAACTTTATTTGAGGAGCAAATAATGTATTAATATGGGTGTTTTGTAATAATTATATTCAATAGTCAATAATGAAATGTTAATGTATTAATCACCCAGCTTTAATTAAAAAAGTATGTAATCATTTATGATTCATAGAGAATACTATTACAGTAGTAATACATCATATATTACATTATTAATATATTAAGAAAATAAAAATTATCGGAAAATTAAATTAAAATGTTTTTATTGGGCAAAGTTTACAAGTATGGTTCTGGAAACTCAAAAGTTACATCCCTGCCGGTCAGCTTTCTGTACACAGATGCAAAAGTATCCACCTGTAAACATAAAACAAAATAATGTTATTCAGAAAAATATTATGTTGAGTGAAAACGTGAAAGATGAATACGTTTGTTGGTCCAAGTTAGTGTAAAATTATACCGCACTGGGATAATGAACCATGTAAATGATAATGTGGTACAAACATCCCGGTTCAGTTAATAGGATTTTTTTGACACAAGTAAAGTTTTAATATAAGTTCTAGAGAAATACTTAATGTACGTCAATAGACTAAAAAATCAATAAAATATTCACTGATATATTTACAATTCATTAACATATTTTAATATTTGTCTGGTTAGACGCTAATTGTATCAATTTTAATCATACATTAGTAACACGCAGACGAGATGAAATATATTTAACTTATTTCAAATTCCTTACCTTAATTAAGATATTAAGGCCTAAGAAGCAATGACTAGTTAATGGAATATTGAGATAATATTTTTTCCTATGTGATTTGTAAATTAATTATTTCAACTACAAATAAATTAGAATAAACATAGAAAATATATAAAACTACTTTAGTATAGCATATGGCTAGAACTTAACAGTTATGTAGAACTGTAAAGAGGGATGTAATGCATTTTTGGCTTAGCATGTTTTAATAAAATGTAGGTTAAAAATGGATAAAATCTTCCTAGGCTAAGAGGATTAAAAAAATCATTTCTTATCATTTTATATAGCACATGGATAGAACTTGACAATTATGGAAAACTGTAAAGAGCGCTGTAGTGCATCTTAACATATTTTTATTCTTCATTATTTGAAATGTAGGTTAAAAATGGATAAAATCTTCTTAAGGCTAAGAGGATTAAAAAAAATCATTTATCATTTTATATAGCACATGGATAGAACTTGACAATTATGGAAAACTGTAAAGAGCGCTGTAGTGCATCTTAACATATTTTTGAGTATTTTTATTCTTCATTATTTGAAATGTAGGTTAAAAATGGATAAAATCTTCTTAAGGCTAAGAGGATTAAAAAAATCATTCCTAATCATTTTATATAGCACATGGATAGAACTTGACAATTATGGAAAACTGTAAAGAGCGCTGTAGTGCATCTTAACATATTTTTAAGTATTTTTATTCTTCATTATTTGAAATGTAGGTTAAAAATGGATAAAATCTTCCTAAGGCTAAGAGGATTAAAAAAATCATTCCTAATCATTTTATATAGCACATGGATAGAACTTGACAATTATGGAAAACTGTAAAGAGCGCTGTAGTGCATCTTAACATATTTTTGAGTATTTTTATTCTTCATTATTTGAAATGTAGGTTAAAAATGGATAAAATCTTCCTAAGGCTAAGAGGATTAAAAAAATCATTCCTAATCATTTTATATAGCACATGGATAGAACTTGACAATTATGGAAAACTGTAAAGAGCGCTGTAGTGCATCTTAACATATTTTTAAGTATTTTTATTTTTCATAATTTGAAATGTAGGTTAAAAATGGATAAAATCTTCCAAAGGGCTAGAAGATTATAAAAATCATTTCTAATCAATATAATATAGCACATGGATAGAACTCGACAATTATGAAAAACTGCAAAGAGCGCTGTAGTGCATTTAAGAACTTATATACACTCTGCATAAAATGTAAACAATGGAACAATAAATACAATCTTCATTATTTAAATTAAAATATTATAAATGGTAACTGGGGAGTCTAACTCTAAGCACAGTTGATACTTAAGTCATAAAATGACTATCAATATATTTGAAAAAAGTAAGTATCAGATATAAGAATTAAAAAATGTATTTTGTTGAGCTTCCTATGAAAACAACAATGCAAGCAAAAAAAAAAATAGTGTTTTGAGGAGATGCCTATTTCATTTTTATTATGATTTATTATTAATAACATTAATTGTTAGGTTTATTCTTCTGGGTGCCGGGGACACGTCAATTTTATTTTAAAAGTAAAAATTTATACAAAAATAAAGAAGTAAACAACTTTTTCAGAATTTTCTATTTGGTTATTTATAAATAAGTATACAACAAATTAATTACCTTGTGCTCTATATTGGTTTGTTGAGTTTTGTCTAAATGAACTTTCATCATTTGTTTTCCATCTAATTTGACTCTGATACGTTTGCCAACAATTTCTGCTGGAAAGACTAAATCATCAAGGATTGCATCGTAGACCCAAGTTAAAGTTCGGCTGAAAGATATTAATTTTATGTAAATAACCTAATAAAACAATTAGGGCCAGTTGTACAGTCTGTGATTAAAGTTAATCACAGTTTAATCGGCCGAATTTGGCTGGTTAAATAATCTGTTATCAGTGATTAAGCTTAATCGGAGTTTAATCACAGACCGTACAACTGGCCCTTAATAGTATAATTATGTTAATACTTGTATAATATTGTTATGTAGACATAATAATAATAATACATTTTGTATTATTATTGATAATATAAAAATTGAAAACATATTTTACTTTATGTCCGCTTAGACGCTATATGTATCAATTAAATATACATTAGTAACACGCAGACTAGAATACATAATTATATTTTTATGTCAAATATACCTTCTTGGACGTTTTTGATTGCTCTTTGTCCTTGTTTTCCTAGTTGGTTTTGGTAATATTCTTCGATCACCAATAAACACAACATGCTTGCCACTGAACTTCTTCTCTAGTTCTCTAACTAAGCGAGCTTGAATTTTTTGGAACTGAGCTCGTTGCGGCATGGGCACATAAATAATGACGCTCTAAAAAGATATAAAAATGTATAGAAAAAATGGAGAATCAACCATTTTAAAATTTATGTTATACAAATAAAATGTGTGGTTATAGTAGATAAAAACTGCAGTATATAATATATACAACAGATATCAAAGACCAATAATTTAATATGGCATCAGTGTGGACCATTGTGGACGAGTACAAGAACACAACGAATTTGATGATGCGTAAAAAATAGATAGCTGGTTATGAAACTTGATGGTTAGAACATTGTTCATGTTTATGAAAGGTTTTTTTTAAACAAGTTTTGAGTGTATAATATAACATAAATTAAAAATGTTTGTAACTTACTTAAAAATCCTAAATACCCACATATAAGCATTGATAATGTTCTCACCATTAATGTTCATAAGAGGTTGATTTACTCTAATTTTTGAACTAATGAAGCTTAAGTGATTAGTGAGTGTACATTTGCTATATTACGCACTTGTAATACGAAGACAACAAATGCCCATGTAACGTTCTCTTAAAGATTATAAATTATTATAATAAAACAGAAGAGCTGAACGTTTTTAATAATGTGAAAATACTAGTCAAAATAGGGATATTTCATTATATTAACTGGTAAGTATTGCGAGTTATTTTTTAATCAAGTTAAACCTACATTTTGCTGACGTTTTAGAAAGATAATTAATAAGACTAGGGGTACATAATTAAAATTGAAAAAACGTATCTCAGGAAAATTAACTTACACTAAATTATGACAGGTATTCTAACTGTAGAACATTACAAACATAATATTATGGTCAGATCCATAGTTTGGTAAATTCAACAGTTTCATTTAGCTCCTCAACTAATTTTTTTCATTCAGTCTATTTCCTATGACTGGCCAACTTGAGCCGGTAGCATTGTAAAATTGTAGACTTCATGGTGTGGCAGCGCCTCGACCTTTGCGTTTGTTCTGCAAGTAAATACAATTTAGAAAACAAGCTATACAGTATAGGCAAAACGCAAAAATCTAAACGCTGCCAATAAAAAAAAATAAATATATTTGTACCTATGGAGGAAGAAAATTAAAGAAAAGAGTGGACAAAATTATAATCCTGAGTTACAAGGGTGGCTAATAAAATGTTGTTAGAACATTATATTATATATAAATACAATAATTTATGAGTGTACGTTAGATTCATAAGAAAATAACATTTAGAACATACTTATATCTTCGGTCGAGCATAATTTAAAATTTTTACAAATAACCGAGTCGATGAACGTCAAGAGCAAAAATACCGTGAAACTCAAAAACGGGGAAGAGAGTATTTGTCCATAGTAAGTACCTACGACCAACACTTAATGATCGGCAGCTTACCTTTTTGCCGAACAGCTCGATCTCCTTGGCCTTGGTGATGTATAGCTCACGGAGTTGGGCCTTCAAGTCGCTGTTGTTCTGCAACTCGAGAAGGGCCTGGGCGATGGACAGCTCAAACTGGTCGGGCTCCGAGTTTCCCTTCTTGACGATTTTGGCTTGCGCGGGAACAGGCATCTAACAAAACGCACGAAAGGCGTGTTATTATTGACATTTTTCATCCGATCGAATCGGACGATCAGCCGACCGGAAAAGGTAGCGCCCTCGTCAATACCACGGGGAACCGACCGAAATGTTAGAATTACGTACCTTGGTTGTGATTTCCGAGCGCTGGTCCGACGACTGGATAAATATGAAAAACGTAAATTAAATTCGCGAACGGTCACGTTCCGGTAACCAAATGGTGAATGGCGGCCGGAATTCGACGATGGCGAGACGTGCCGTAGCGTTACGTGTACAGTATAGTGTACATCCCCTCCACAGCTATTAAGTAACGTGACGGGCTTACAGCAAATAACATAATATTTGCTTGTAGACATAGATCGGACGACCGTCGCCGGTACGGTATTAACAGTGTTCACGGACGCACGGTGAGTCACGTGTTCTCTAGTCTACGCTCTATGACAGTTGTACTCACTGTACAAGCAGGGACGGCAATTATGTCGGCGTCGGCAGGACTGAGGACGGCAGCTACAGGCTGCATACTGTAATAGACATAATAGTATTCTCGCGGAGCACGATTTACCGCGATATCGGCATTCGGCAGTGTTTGGAAGGAACGAGTTCCAAAAGGAACGGATTCCTGGAACGAATTCCTTTTTATAAAAAAGAACCAGGAAATGAATGAGTTATTTTTTTCAAGGAAAATCTACAACATTTTTCGTTCCGTTCTATAGTTCCACTGATTTACACAGATATGTAAATAATTCAAATATCTAAGGATATATTTTTTTAATGTGTGTAATGTATATTGCCAATTAGTCATTTTATTAATATTTCTCATAAGTTATAAGTTATAATTTATATAGAAATGAGTAAAAAATATAATTATTTATAACAATAATCGAGTCGACAAACAATTTAATTTTGAAGAAAATCTCAAAATAGAATTATAAAATGTGTACCTACTTATGCGCATATGAAAAATTGAAAAAAAACATTAATGATTAAATAAGAATTTTATTTTATTTGGAACTAAAAAAGGAACTCGTTTATTTTCCTGGGCGTCGCCCGAGTGCGTCCCTAAATGACCCTTTTTTAATGTTCCTAGTGCGTCCAGAATAAGGTATCATCCGAGTGCGTCCCAAGAAAAAAGGTCATATTTTTCACATAGCCCGAATGCGTCCCAGTTCATTTAGAGTTACCCAGGGTGCACCACGAGGAGGTGAACTGGCTTACACCCCAAAAATATTTGGTTATTTGGTTATTTAATTATTATATTATATTATTATTATAAAATTAAAAGTTTATTATTATATAAATGTATTAAATTATTTAGGCTTACATACAATTTTAAAATGTTGGGTTAATATTTAAACTATTTTTTTGGTTGACTTTTTAATGCCATGATTTCAACATAATCATATCTAGAGATTTTAGAAGTTTTGTATTTTTGTATATTTTCTTCAATGAATTTAATATTTTTTTCGTTGACTGATCTATTTTTTTTAGGTATTTGATTAGAAGTATGTATTAAAATTTTTGTGTCTATTTAAATAAAACGGTTAGCTGCATACACATAACTACACATCACTAAACATACTGCACGTGGTTTTCAAAGACTCGTTACGAATAGTAGGTTTTTACGTACCTATTGACTATAGTGTAAATGCAAAAGATAAATAATGTTAGCAATAATATCGCGGACGCACACGGGATATACCAATATAATTTGTGATATTATCGCGGACGCAGTTGGGCTATTAAAAAGGTACGATATGATAAACGGGACGCACTCGGGAGTTGCCCATTTTCCTAAACATCGACAAAGGAACGAATTCTTTTTTTTTTTAAGGAACACGGAACAGAACGAATTCCTTTTAATAAAGAACAAAAATACAATTTCAAATACAATGACAATACATTTTTGAAACGTTATCGATTTCCAAAACTGATTGTCATAAACCAGTAAGTAAATTTATTAAGTATTAACTATGCCAATAATCGATGATTGCCTATACCTCCCATTCTACAGTTATTCACAACATTACGATTTTATGCAACAGCAAACTTTCAGGTGAAATACCTACCTAATTTTAATTTGTAAAAATTATTTAAGACATGTTACTTTTAATTTATAGACTGTTTGTGGCGACTTGAGAGGCATTGACCAGAGTAATGCATGCAGTGTAATATTATTGATTTTTCCTTTCAGAAATATTAGGAGCACGGAAGCGTTTTTTTTTTTCTGAATTGCTCGTCATTATATAAAATATTTTTATTAACTTCAAAAACAATTAAATATACAAATTTGAAAATATTACTATTATTCGTTATCTCATAAAATGCCCTGATAACAATGGTTATTATCAGATAAACTTTTGCATAGCTATGGTATACATAAATATCGTTTATGCAAGACACAACTTATGAGGTACATAAAAATAGTTATGGCCTAATGGGTTACATAAAAATGTTATAGGCCACTTAGCTATTGGTCACTATATGTGACACATAACAACAGGACTATGCATACAGCATTAAAAGTATCAAGTACCTATACAGGTCACGAGCCCATGAACAATATTTTTGAATTAAAACAAAATACCAAAATCGTTATCCTTCTTAAAATTATCTAATTACATCCAAATTTTAAATTAAAATGTCTATAAAAAAAACTGTGTTTATATATTTTGGTTACTGTATGAACTACAGTAGATTCCACTTATAACCTATATAATCTTGAAGGGACCTATAGAGAACCAGACCGTTGCATCTGAATTTCGTTATATCCGGATGACAAAAACATACTGTATGTGAAGTATAAAATCTATCAATTACTTATGTCTTATGAAATTTCTTCTTTAATGTTTTACATTTTCAATCCTTGGTTATAAAAAGACAATTTTTATTACACTATTTACACTCATATAGTCATATAGGTACACTCAAAGTCACATATAAAGACAAAAATCTGTGCGTACTATACAGTAGGTACTACAGTGTACAATAATTGTATTACTAATAAGTAATAACAACCAATAACATAAACATAGCGGTTGAAATGTCAGGTGCAGAGGCTGCACCCGTAGGACCTATAGGTAATAATATCTATTCTGTCATCAGTGCCATCTATGGAAAATGCTAAACGTCGGATATTATGACGACTTTAATAATTATTTCAATGAACAAAAAAAATCAACAATAGAGCATAATATAGACGAACGAGTCGTTTAAACAGTGGAACTTTTTAGTTTATACCTACTACTTTAGTATATAGGTATGACACGTGTACAATGTAGGTATACTCGCATATTTTTCGCTTCCGTTCTGTCAGTTAAGTTATTTTTATAAAATATCGCAAAACGTTGGATTCAAAGCGAGACCGACGAAGACGGATGATTGATGAAGAAAGGAGTTCCATCAGTGGCGGTGTACCTACTTAAGTACTTCACTATAGAATCTAAAAGGTTTCACTGGAAGAGTTGATATTAGTCGTAAGTTTGATTTCATATTTTGATGGGGCTTAAAATGTGCAATTTTTAGTCTAAAAGTAAAATATATTTATTTCCACGGACAATCTACTAACTGCAGGGTGACGTGGGCGTGGACGTAGAAGTTATATATGTATTATTATATATATAAGTTATGTAACCTTTTTTTTAGATAAATAACGATCTTTAAAGATGACCAGTGGACCTCAACTTCATATTAACTTGTTAAAGATAATGAAAATATTTATATATTTTAAATCATAATGGATATCTTTATATATTTACGTTTATTTGTGGCCTGTGGGATAGCAATTAGTATGAGATCCAAGTTTCGGGTCTTCGCTCATAATAGTAGGTAACTCGTAACCGTAAAAGTCAAGTTTTCAATTAATTATGTCATATTATTAAACAAGTTCGTACTAAATTAGTAGCGCTGTTTACTGCTGTTTATTTAAAAACATTTCAACGAACATGGAATGAGACCTCCAGCGACAACCACTAACTTTTGCCACTAGATGACGCTATTATAAGCGATTTTTGGTTTTACACTTTTACATATAATTTATCGTTATAATAGATATTAATATAGTATATACGTTTTACTAAATATAACTTATATATTATATACTTATGCTTATTTAATATTTTACTTATATAATAGTAAATTCCATGCTCAGCATCATAGTATAACTATCATAATTCATAATGATTATTAGTGTTATGGTCAACACGATCCCCGTTTTTGTCCTAATTTGCGCATTTGTAACATTGGTCCATTGGCAGTATTTGAGATTTGTGTGGCGGGAGGGCAATGATCTCTTGAAAATAATAAACAAGAGGACTCAGCACTTCTAATATTTTAAATTAGATTTAATGTTTAGAAATGGAGATATCGGGAGTGACTATAGTGAGTGCCCCTACCAGATATAACAAAAAAATAAAAGATATATTTTTTGATGGATTCATAGGTTCTTGATATATTTTGAGTTTGGTCTGTTTAATATAGTTGTAACAGCGTTTAAAGACTTACAAATTACAACCACAATTATAGATAAAATTTAAATAATCTATAATCCGGCTTACTAAATATTATGTAGTAAAGTCTGTATAAGTCTCTACAACATAATAATAATAGGTAGCTATCTAAAATTAACTTAATATTTTATTTTAATCAATATAATTATTTTATATTTAAATTAGGAGTAAAATGTATAGATTGCTAATTAAAAGATAAAGTAGCTTATAGCAATTATTAGAACTTACAAAATTGAGTAGTTTTTGAAACAATTTTAAATAGACTACTTAATAACATTTTGTTAATACAATTCAATAAATACAAAATTTGAAATAATAACCACAAATTGTTATTTGAGTGTAAATAACTGATCCAAAACTATTAGGAATATTTTCATAGAAGTTATTTCTTCAGGCCACTATCCAAAATTTAAACAACAAATAGTACACATTTGTGAATTTTTGCTTTGTCAACCTTATTTGGATTTATCCAAAGTATAAATTGATCATTTATTATAATACAGTAGTCGCTGTTTATTGGACTCACTTTGCAACCAATGCATTTGAGTCTATTAACCAAATGAGTCAATAAAGTGAAAGGTCTAAGAATAAAAATATATACATTTTATGTATTTTAAATGTATGTTGTTGTCATTCATTATGCATACAATCATATGTCAATAAACAATATATATAAAAAAAAAATACTCTTTTACAAAAAATACACAATTTAGTTCACAATAGGACTGAGATTTTGATGCATTTTATTTTATTTAGGGTAGGTAAGTAAAAAATGATTTTCTTAGGTGATATTGGTTATAAATTATAATAATATCCATTATCCATCTACTTAAAAATATTTCTCATTACTGTTCTTACATTTCACTAAAATGTATCGACAGATTAAAGTAATGAAAACAGTCCCACTATATAATATAAATAAATTATGAGAATAGTATAACACCTATATCTCATGGTGCAGCAGTTCTCAACCTTTTTATAACCGTGTACCATCTACAGAAAATGTTCACGTACTATTTGACCAAATAACATTATTTGTTTGCTTATCAAAAATGTAAATGTTATATTATATGTATGGAATTTCATTTTATTAGCAACTATACTCTATTCAGGATAAGAACGTTATTGAACTGCGGTGGTCAGATGCTTCTCCCACCAAGTAAACCACCGGATTAGGCATTTTGAACAAAGCCAAGCCGTTGCACACAAGTTGGTCATTTCTTATCCTGAATAGAGTATAAAAAATCATGGTATAGGTAGTATAAGCATTTAATGCATAAAATGAAAATTAAATATGCACGATTATTATTTATATTATTATTGTTAATGATGATTCCATTTTTTCTAAAGGAAAATTTTCTTAGCATACTATTTATAAGCTTTCCACATACCACAGGTTGAGAAGCGCTGTTATATTGTGTATAATTCCAAGCAAACCTTCAAATAATTAAAACTGCCTGTTTAGAAAAAATGATAAAAGTATGAATTAAATAATAATTGTGCTATGATAAAATGCAAATCATATTTAAAACAGTTTAAGAGAAGGACTCCATTTTATTGTGACTAAAAACCTTAATATTATACCAAAAAAAAGTATTTACATAAAATCGAGTGTTATAAACTACGATTCTTCATTTTTGTATTTGCCTCTCCAAGATTTAGGCAATGGTACAACTGCTGGACACGGAACTTGTCCAAAAATTTCACACATACAATGTTTTTCACACATATATCCAAAATTGGCAATATTATCTTTTTTTTCTTTAGCCATGGCTTCCATGTGGAGTGTTTCTTTTGGTTTTCCAAGAACTTGTAAGACATGGTCATGAATTCGATCTTTGTCACGATTATCAACATCAATCAACAAATCTTTACCATCACTCATGAAACATCTAGATAAACATATAAATATATAAAATATACTAATAACTTAATGGGTTTAGTTTAATTGTTACTGTGTATATGCTTAAGTAGGTACCTTATGAATGGTGTTGGTGTCATATTCTTAAGGGTCATTACTTGGACGTCGGGATTTTTAAATTGAATTTGGGGAAGGTGCCAAAATACAAAATCACGCGTGCCACGATGATTTTCACCCAATGTGTTGTAGTGAATCGATACAATTTTAATTCTGTCTTTGAACACTATCTTACCAGCTTCCAAATATTGCATAGTTCTCCGGATTGGAGCAGCGCCTTTCATGAACGGCATGGTTTAAATGTATAATATTAGGTACTAGACGATTTAAAAACAATAAAAATAATTTAATTATTAATACTAATTTAACAGTATTTTTGCTAATAATATTGCTTTTTGTTTAATGCTAAAAAAACTTATACGGTCAATAGCCATGCTACTCAGTTTTCATTTGATTGTAAATCACTATCAAATAAATTATCATTAAGAAAAAAGATAAGGTTATCACTAAGAATATGTTATAAAAAATGGCGGCAACAAACAAATTTAAATTTAAAATGATAATAAAAAAGTTGTGTATTTTTTTTTTAGCAATTTTTTGTTCCTCCACTTATTACGAAATAAAATAAATAATAATAATAATAATAATAATAATGGTATGAGCACAGAATATTGTTCATAACATAACAAAACGTTAGAGCGTGGAGGTTATAATATGAATATAAGATGTTACCAAAAGTTAATGATTTATAAGGACCGTGGTATATATTTCAGTATAATTTTATTTAATAATTATTATATTGAAATAAAATAAGATAAATAAATGTAATCACCGCAAAGGTAATGCACTATGCAGCAGCACCTGGCGCTGGGATCTATGCAACAATCAGATTATTCTACGAAAACAATTTCATGAAATAAAAATGTTTACGTGTCACGCAAGGAGGTTATAATATGAATATAAGATATAACCAAAAGTTTATGTTTGGTAAGGACCGTGATATACATTTCGGTGTCTAGTTGTACAGGGGATACGCGTGATTTGGGCGCACAGCACATTTAGGGATTTCCACTTTACCGCCGCAGGCACTTTGGGAATTTCCACTTTACTGCCAGCTGGACAGAAAAAGGTCGCTTTCCAACGCTTCAACCGTATTCGGAAACCAAATTTTCAATGCAGGCGTGACAAAAAATATGTTTTTAAATATTTTCGATTAACCTTTCGACAGAGTTTTTTTTTGTAATCATTAACTAGACCCGATGATTGGATTTTCTAAACCATACTTGTCCCAAATGAAAACCCTAAGTCTTAATGATGACAAAACTCAATTTTACGGCGACATGAATTGCCTTTTAAAAATCAGCAAATACAGTTTTAAGATTAAAACATAATTTAAGTTTTGACATTGAAAAGATAAATTGAAAAGAACGCTCGTTCGTTGTTGAAGCTTTGTTTTGAAGTAAACAAAATACTAAAGGTATGTAGTTATTATTTTTTATTCCTTAGACAGTAAAGTACATTGTGATGGGTAGCTTTTAAAATTCTCATCAATATATTATATTGTATCACACCTAATTAAAAATTTTAAATTAATAGCACATGGAAATATAATTATATTTTTACCTTCGTCATTAATCAATATAAATAATTCATCTAAGTTTGTCTTTGGGTTAAAATCAAGAAGAATTACATGTAATTCTGATAAGTATTTTGGTAATTAGGGAATTATCAATGTTCTAGCATGTTGTATATTTTTCCGAATTAATTTTAACTTTTAAGTCATAGGTATTTACTATTAAATATAGCTGTGTCATTTTCTCTGAGACTTTTATGAATCATTTTTGAGAGTCTTTCAACTGGATCAGCTTTTGATTTGCGTTTTTGTCTATTTATTAATAATTCGTTTTGTTGTTCATAGTTATGATTAATAGATTTCTCAACTCTAGTATTAAATTCATTTAATTTAAAATACGAGTTACAGTTATTTTTGCAACAAGTCCAGCATTGGTGATTTTTGATAAATATTTATGAAAACGGAATTTGGGTCTATCGATCAAAAAAATATTTTTATTTCTTTCACTTAACACATAACTTTATCCATGGCACTCGGTGTACCTCATAAATTAGAGTGTTTATTGCTAGACGACTATAACATAGTATTATACTAGCTACGATAGAAATTAAATTCGAAACCCCCAGCCTATATAATACTATTATGTTACCTATTTATATTATTATCTGACGAAAGTAATAAAAATTATATGAACGATATCACTTAGTCGTCTCTATTTAGGTACGTATATTATGGTTGATTTTATATTTTACTCAAAATTGTCGATATCAATTAGTATATATTATTTTTTTTCCTCTTCAGGTATTAGGACTCAATAAGTATCAGCGCTTTTTAGGTATTACCTATTGTTTTTATTTTATTTTAGTAGGTCTCTACTCTCTAGACCAGTATCTTTTGAATCTTCTTCGTAGATAACCGGGAAGTGAGATGGATGATAGTTGTTTGATTAATGGGTTACTTTCTGCAGTGAGAGTTTAAGTTAGTATGACATTTAAGGTAATATAATTTTTCTAATTGATAAAGGCCAAAGGGTAAGCATTTTTAATTTTTGTGAAGATGATTGTTTATGAATTACCATGGAGAAGACGTTACTAGTCGTAAGTAGATGGATTGAAACACCTGAAGCGTTTTGGTGTTGGATGGCTTTGCAGAACCCCATAGGGGCATAAGCCATAACTGAATATGTAAATATCCTAATATTAATAGTCGATTTATTGACTTGCATAATATAGTACGTTTATTGGATAGTGTAAGTTTGGATTTCAAGAGTGGTCTTAGGAGGCGAGTCTAGAGTTAAAAGTCTGACGCTTAAGTTTTATGAGTGGGCTCCAGATTGGGGGTTTACCCAAAGTTAGATCAAAATATTCAACTTCATTTGTCGTTGAAATTGTTTGATTATTTAACGTAACAGATGGTGAATCGAGATTTCTAAGTGAAAATGTTACTTGAACAGATTTAAATAACTAGATTTATTTATTTTGATTTCCCCCTGTTTATCCATAAGCTGATAATATTTAAACGGTCTTGAATTATATCGCCGGCTGTACCGTGGTTTTTGTGAGGTGGTTATTATTTATTAGTGTGTCGTCAGCATATATATCTAACTTAACTTTTTTTTAGTACTTAGTACGAAATACTTTTTATTTATAAATGTATAGTTCCACAGTTGTTTGATATCATATTATGTATATTACCTATCCACAGGTTCTTAAATTTGTCTGGGTCATGGACATCTTTCAATTATTTCATGGTTAACAATAGCCCCCCCCCCCAACGAAAAAAAAAACATAAACATTATTATTATTTTAACGCCAAATACTAATTTATAACTTAGTTAATACATTGTTGTGAACAGTCAAGTTTAGGATTTTGCGGTCACATCTAAGGTTTAACCCATTGGTGTCTTTCGGGCGAAATACGGTTGTACGTTATCGGAAACTTCACACCAAAATATGAAAGGCTGCTCAAATTTACAAAAATAATAAAATATATAAGTACCTACATTCATTAAAGTTCACAATATACACATTATCAGTTTTTAAGTTTGTTCATTTTTTGGGTTGTTCAAAAAAAACTCAGCCTCTATGAGAACCTCCCAAGTAGTCATCTACGGACCCCTTAGGACTCCATGGACCACCGATTAAGGACCAGAGGTCTATACGTTTAATCTAGTCATATACGAATGTCGAATAAACTATGTAAACCTTTTAATGAAAAATATACATGTGTAGCATTTTTTTCGCTAACATTGTACAATATCTTTTACTTTTTACATTCCGAGGTTAGGTTCTGAGCGATGATTATGTAGGTATTTTATTGTTAAGTGAACTATGTTAACCTTGTTTTTTTTTTTTATTTTTAATAAATGATTTATAATGGAAAAAATGTTTAGATTTTTAACTCATTATCATTTCTGGTAGGAAGGTAAATCTTGTTGACAAAACGCTTAAAGCGTTTCAATCCATCTGCTTATAAGACTAGTAACGTCTTTCCCTTGATATAAAGTGGAACGCGTATCACAGGTTGAGAAACGCTGGTGTAGATTGTAAATAATTTTTAATAATAACAAAAAAAATCTAGATGACAATAATTATGTCAAAAACTTTAATTTAACCTTTTTGCAAATATTTTATTTACCTACATAATTTTAAGTCATTAAAACCAACATTTTTCTAAAAACTAAAATATTTAAAAGTTGTATGAACTAGGTATAAACTACTTGTCCAAAATTTGATTTTTATATATCGAAATACTGCGAATAATTCAATATTATTCTGTTACGGAATATGAAATTAAGAAATGCATGTTGTATTTTAAAAGAGTAATGGTAAACAACTTAAAAACTGATCAATGATAAAAAATAAAGTTTTTTCCCAAAAGTGTTGTTTGAAACGATTTAAAATTATAAAAGAGATTAAAATAAATAAATTAATTTAATTTAATAAATTAAATGATAAAAGGGATAATTTCAAAAACGTTAGTGTTTTAAATAATGAATGTCTTACGTAAAACGTATCACCCCATATACACGCCCTTTTAGAAAATATGTTGTCTTTGACTTTTTCCTTGAACTAACAACTGTCGTAAATCGTAATGGCTGATAACAGTTGGCAGATATTACGCTATGGATACGCGCTATGTTCTTATGCATAATAATATAATATGTTAATACACAGAAATCTGGAATACTCGTTGTGATCATATTATGGTTATAATATTATAAACACCATGGACTAAGATATAGCTATACAACCATTAATAATCATTATTAGGGTTCGGATGTTGATGCCCTATTAAACCTATAAAAATGCATTTTTTACATAAAAACCCCACAAAATTCCATACAAATAACAAATTGTGTATTATGTTAATGGCCTAAATACTTGTTTAAGTAAACAACGCTCGTAAAACTACTAAAGTTAATACAATTATTTATCAATTTTAAAATTGAAAATAACAATTTGTAAACATAGGTACTCGATTTTGATTTAAATTGTAATTTCAAAACTGGTTTTAATCTAGAAAACAATTGATTATGTTATAAAGATTTTTATTCGATTTATATCGATTGTTGGAAAATATAAAAATATTTTTAAAAAATGGCCTACAATTTAAAAACATTTTCTTTATGTCGTATGATTTAATCAGTCACACGAGCTAACGAGTTTACGACACTATTTTGCTCACATGGAGCGCTGAAAAAAAGCACTAAAAAAAGTGAGATTCACTGTACTGGCTTTCATATCACAAGTCGATGGGCAACCATACTATTTTAAATCGTCCTATAAACTCGATTTTTGATGAGTCAAACCATTCGTAGAATATTGCAGATATTCATTATTAATATTATTTAACTTCCATAAAATTGTTTATCAATTTAGAAGCTAGCTGTAAAAGTGTGCTTTAGAATCTCAATTCTAGTTCTTGAGATACAAATGTAATCAAGTTTGTTATAATAGGTAATTAAAAAATACAACATTTTATTTTACATGTTTTCGCATTATATACATTCTGTATATGTATATTGAACCGGTCTTGAGGTCTATACTCAATGTTTGGTAACTAACTCTACGATTAACCAATAATTAAAGTTTTCTACTTATTTCTAAGTATGAAGAAAATGTTTTGGATTTTTTGGTTAAGTATATCTGATATACTAGACTGCTTTTGTTATTTTCATTGAATATACTATTTTTATTCACATTCAAAAGATTACTTAAAATTCTAAAATCATAAAATATAAAAATGCTTTTTAATAAAATTGTGTTAAATTAGGCTATACTCGAAATCCTATTATTGTAATCCAATGATTCCAGAGCAATCGATGACACATGTGATACAGTTGTCCCAAATCCACGGTCTTCTTGATTTTTTCCTGAAATGTAAGTATGTAAAGTTTAAAAATAATTAATATTGAATAGGTAAGTGACTAATAAGTAACTAATATTGAGTTATGTTACGTATTATGGTACCTAAAGTGTAGGTATATCGTATAATA
Source organism: Nasonovia ribisnigri (assembly GCA_027563435.1). Lineage (NCBI taxonomy): Eukaryota > Metazoa > Arthropoda > Insecta > Hemiptera > Aphididae > Nasonovia > Nasonovia ribisnigri. Next base: position 449,991 of record JANEHU010000169.1, on the reverse strand, counting down.
TGATACTTCTAATTTATATCAAATAATATGATAATTTTAGTTCAAAATTATAATATTTGATATCATAAATATGTTTTATTTATATAATTACACACCAGTATACAACCATCAATATACCTACTATTCTAGGAACTAGAATGGTGCTTATACATATATAGGTAATTTCAAAAAAATAGTGAATACTGCTATATTCTATTACTTATATAAAAAATAATAATTCAGACAAACACAAACTATTAATGAATAATAATACTAATTAAATATATTTTATTTTTCGTCAAATGTTCGTTAAAATAATTTTTCAGACAACACATTTGAACTATAATACTGTATTATAATGTACTTACTACTTACATAATATTATTCTTGTTATATTTCAAAATAATATCTTAAACCAATGTTTAATTATATTGCAAAATAATTTGTACATCGATGTATAGATCATATTATAATAAAAACGAGATAATTATTTAATATAATATAATTTTTTTTTTTAATTCGTTTATTTAATGAAAACGCATAATCTATACAAATAATTAATACAACAAGTAATTAAGTGGAAATGTGGAATACAATATGAGGCAGTGAGAATAGAGAACATTGAGTAGGCGTTCACATTAGAAATTCCTGAACATGAGTTGAATAATATTATAAATAAATATGTAAATTCAAACTGATTTTTTCCTAATTTGTAAAAACAATAAAGGTACATCCAGTTGTACTACATCTAGTTGTATTAAGAATATATATATTTAATAGTTCTAAGCCAATTTATAATTATTTTTATGACATAACTTTTCAGTAAATTTAAGTGCGTAAACCGTTTTTGTGAGCGTTTATGCCCCCAAAAACACCGTTTGGGTGACTAAGTATAAATAGGTTTATAAATTAATTAATTTATATACTGCATAGACATTAAATTGTCAATAGACAAAATAATCACATAAAACATACATGATTAAAAATGGACGGTATCAAAAATATATTATACCTATATTACTAGGTAGTAGCCTATGCATTGAAATATAGTAATGTATAGTCAAAAATGAATTAAATTAAATCACATGGCATCAAAGTCTATAGGTATCGCTTACGCAGTGAAAATTAATTTCATTCACCCGAACGGTATAAATGTGTCACCCAAAAATACTGTTAATAAATTTGATCAAAATTATTACACTCACCCAAACGATCACCACCAAAATTTAGAAATTCATGACAATTTAATTTGGTGTAATACCACAAATTGAAAAACATTAAACATAGAGGAATAATATCTTGTTTTTATAACTTAGTATATTCGCACAATTCGCATGCAAGCCCGGATTAAGACATTTCATGATCTCTCTACGTGAAAAATGATCCATAATTCTAATGTTGTATTACAAAATATCTATTCATAATACATATATCAAATTTAATATTTTAATCCTTTTTTTATTTTGAAAATTCTCTTTCTATATTATTATGGTTTATTGTTTGTATAACATAATTTCTTGAATATCAAATATCACCAATATTCTCACGAGTGCAGTCATGATTACCGGTTCTGAATTCATTGTAATTTTTTCGAATTTTCAAGAAATTTTTCAGCAAAACAATTTAAACTTGGAATAGTTCAATTTACTTGTATGAAATTGTTTTTCTTTTTAAGTTTATTGAAAGTTTAAAATAATTATTGAAAAGCCAAAAATAAAACTAATAATAATTATATTAATACAAAATCGCATGAAGCAATCAATAAACCATCTATATAATATCAATGCTATGTTTTTAGAAATATTTTCTTATAAATCAATTCAATATTGATTCTTAATTTTTATCTTAAGCGATACTAAAAAGAAAATGTACCTATTGCAGAATTTGAAGCTTCTAAAAAAAAATCCAATATCTTACGGCACTCTCGCTTAACCCGGGCTTATTGTTCGCATGCCAGTTGATGATTTCAAGTTACCGTGTGGTTGTAGACGTTTCGATATGGATCTCAAAACAGGTACTCGTTTTGTAGCTTTTTCACAACATCCAACACTTAGAACTGATTTAAATGCTTTTCTGTACTGTTTATTCATTATGACGTATATAATTGGATTGAAGCATGCTGACGCGTAAACCATAATATATGCAATCAAGAGAAGAGCTAAATTAAATAGACAATATTATATGTTAGGTTATATAAATACGTAACATTATAATTTATAGATGCAGACATGCAGTTTAATATATATATATTGATTAATTTTAATATTTAAGTAATATTGGATAATGGATATATAATAATAAAATATCTAATATCTATACTCTATAGGATAATAGACCAACTCCGTTTAGAATTGTTTTTGTATAATATAATGATTTATCATTGAAATGATGAGATATATACACTCGAAATCTATAATTATACAGTAAAGCAACATCCACGGTTTTTTTTTTCTGTCCAATTCGTATGACAAAATTATTTGAATGATGTGGTGGGTTTGTTAAAATATTATCCACGAAGTAGTAGTAAATAATTTACACGAATAAGTCGTAGGTAGGTACGTAGTAGGTAAGTGAGTATTAAAAAAAGCAAAATTTATGAAATAGTCAGAAATACAATTTAATAATATATACAGTGTTAAAAGATGAAACCTAAGGAAGATCTTACTTTATCTAGGTTAGACGATCATTCTTTTTTTAAAACAAAAATATCGATTGTGTGAAATTAATACCACTTAGGTATTATGTAAGCTTTGTAGTGTAAAACTGTAAAAGGTTTAAGAAAATAATTATTGCATTGTGTTTGACAAAATATATTTTTATATTTGTATCTTGTGACGTTAATTTTTTGTTAAACGGTGTTACATACTTTATACTCATGTAGATTACCTAGGTAGGTACTTAATGAGTTGAATAGTTGATGTATGTTGGGCATTTATATTATGTACTACTTAGTACTATTTATATTATATATATCAGTATCAAAAATACAAAATATTGTATGTTTAATACCTATAAGATACCTACACAGAGATATAGAATAATTTAGGTTTATTATATTTATAGAAATTTTATAGATATCTATTTCTATTCGTAAAATAATTTGAAAATATGTTTTTTTTTTTTTTTTTTTTTTTTTAAAGCCCGGCGACTAAGACCATTAGCTATATTGTGTGTGGGTGGAACAGTGGGGGTGGAACAGTAGTGGGTTTTTGTGTTTGTTTGGTTTTTGGTTTGGTTTTTGGTACACGTGTGTGTGTTGTGGCAGAATTTCTAGTGGGGCACCCGTAGGTTTCTGCCATGCCCCGGAGTGGGGGATAGCGGCACTTGTTCTCCGGACACCGTGACTTGCCCGAAGAAAAATGCCGCCCAGTGACCGAGAATCGAAGCGGCGACGGCAGCGCCGCAACCGACGCCTTAGACTGCTCGGCCACCTCGTCCCCCGAAAATATGTTTGATATTATTCATTGTGGTACATGATGATAAGATATAAATAAAGTATAAATATAATTTTGTATAGTTCTAATTAAGATTGCAGTAGAGCGAACAGAAAATTAGGTAATTAAGTACATGAAATAATTTTGTAATCAAATTTATATTAAAGTTATTTTGTTTTTAACTATTTACCTGGGTATTGGACATCTGGATCCGAGGTTTTTGTGATGGTAATTGGTAAATAGCAAAGTACAAATGATAAAAATATAGCCAACACCATTTTAGTTATCCTCCATTCACTAAGTTTTCTTTTTATAGACTGCATATTTGTTACTGTTGGATCACTTTGGGTGGATAATTGATGTCTTCGCATTCGTTGTTCTGACCTGTAAATAAATATTAATTCAATTTCATTATTATTAATAATAATGATTATTATTATAAATTTAATATTATGTACATGCACCGAAAAAATACCCGAATAAATTAAATACATTTTTTTAGATTTTATATGAGAAATTTCTATTATGGTTTCATAATGATAAATAAATTAACAATGTTTTTGATTTTTTTCTTTCAATATAACTAAAGTTTGCTTATATTTGAATTTGTTTAAAAATCTGAAAATGTGTTAAAATTTATAAAGTTTTAGGTTATTTTACTTTGAGTAAATAATCTCCAATGCTATCAATATTAGATTGAAGAAATTTAAAATTTGAATATAGACAATTTTTAGCTGGTTGTGTGACAATGTTTTTTTTAAAAATGATTTACTGTCTGAAACATCATAGCTTGATACAATCATAAAGGTTATACAGGGTGATTCTTTTATCAAACAACACTTTCAATACTTTTCAAATGATGAGTGTTGTTTGATAAAAGAATCACCCTATATATTATATAAATATATAATAATAATATAATATATCTAATTAGTAATACATTCATAATATGATTATTAATATATTCGATAAATGTTAAAAGTTTTGAAATTATTTAGCTGTAACACAGGGTAATGCAATATATTCATAAAAATAACATTATAATAATAATATTTAGGTATTTCTTTTTTTATGAATTTTCTCATAGTAAAAAGAAAACTGAACAACATTTGTTTTTATTTATTGTACAAAGTTAATTTATATTTAAATTTACTTACTTACGGACAACCCAAAATATACTAGTATAACAGCAAACAATTACAATACATGGTATGATAAACCCAGTGATGAAAAGGGCAAATTTCGAAGATCGACCTGATTCATCAGATATTATTGAACATGAACCCAACTTTGGATCATTTTCAAATTTACCTAAAAAAAATATATTAATAAAATATTACAATTTAAGTACCTAGGCAATTTATAATGTTATTAAATACATACCCCATTTACCTAAAAGGGTAGGTACCAGCATACCAAACGAAATAATTACACAAAGTATTATCATGGAAGTTATCCATATTGGACGATATACTATACTATATAAGCTTGAATGAACGATCATTATATACCTAAATTAAATATTTTTTTATTGAATGCATACTAAGCAACAATAGTGTAATTACTGAAATTTAGTTAACTTATACTGAAGGAATTATTTAAGCACTCGTCTCATTATCTCGAACATTATTTACTTTTATAAAAATATTTTTTTACATAATTATAATTAATTAAAAAATAACATATTTGAAAAAAAATGTCTTTTCTATTGTATTACTCAATCATTTTTTAAGTTTTAACTTTTTTGAATGATAACATACATTTTTAATTTAATATTTCGATTACAATATTTTTCTATGTACTTTGATTTACATAATTCGAATTTAAAAATAGCTGTTAATTAGTTATAGTTTATAAGAATTTAAAGTTTTGATGAGTGGTGTGTAGTGACACAGGGGGTACATCGCAAAATGTTGTTCCATTACTCCACTCATATAAACTTAACATACTAGTAACTAACTATTTAGTATAAGTTTTTTCAAAAATATTCTTTGTTTTGATTTAAAATAATATGAAAAAATACTTTCATAAATGTTAATACCTTTTGAGATAATGAGTGTTTCTTTAAAAGAATCATTCAGTATATTTTAGTATATCAAATGTTAGGTGCAAACTAAATCTCAGTTATTAATTATTATATATATTGTTACCTATTTGTAATTGTTAATATTGCTTTTAAATTCATATGATATATATTAATTATTAAAATAATTTAGTGAAATATTCAAAAGATATTAAATTATATTTGTCTCAACATATTATGATCTCGATTAATTAAAATCGTTGTTATTAACAATGTAATTGTCTGTTTCTAGTACTCGCACGTTTATTCATTTATTTCCGCATTGCTTTTATAGTTCATTATTGTTACAAAATTTGTATATTATGTATTATACCGTCAGTCTTAAATTATATTAGTGATTCTGTCTTTATCTGTATCGTCTACCCACGGCTCCTGAGTTTTCGATGTGAGCAACCTTTTGCTACTTTGTATTTTATTATAGTTATTATCACCAGTCCCTTGGCGATCATATAACATTCCCGCACCACAGTAACGCAAACATTTTGTCATCGGCCCGTATCATTATCCAGAATATTGTTTCTTACTGGCTTTATCATCTGGGTCACAACTAACCTAACCTCCAATATTCCAATCGTCAAGCACGTGAGCTATAACCTTTCTGATCTATATTGACTGATTTAATTTATTCATATTATAACCTATAAATTGAAGTAATTCTAATGATTATGTGTAAACCAATATTTAATTAATTTCGATTTTTGCTGAATAAATAACATACCAAAAAAATGTACTAAAAATAATACTTCTAGGTTCCGTTATTTAATTTAAAATAATATCATATTATTTTTTCTTAAATTGTACATAATTTATATTATTTTTTTCTGTTTTGTTTCTTTTGATGGAAGTGAACTTAACATTTTTTTTCAAGGTAATCCTCGGTAACCACGACCATTGAAATTGATTTACATATTATATTTATTTGTACAAGATTAAAAAAAAAAATTATAAACGCTCAACAGTACAAATGTACAATAGTATACAATTATGACTTAATGAGATATTAATTTTGGTTGAGTAATTTGGCAGTAATAGTGAATTTGATGGTGATGGAGATAGATAGATTGGGGGTCCTGATTGATCAATTCGGCCAGTTAGTAATTTAGATTAATCTCATTTTATTTTGTTTATTTATTAATTGAGATAGTTTTATATTGTGTAACTTCAATTCTTTTAATATTATTATTCACATCATAATTTTTAGCTAACAGATATCCTCTTAAATTCGTTTTTGAATACAATAATTCATCATTAAAATGTATGTATAAGTTATACTTATAACTCATATTAGGTCATAAATCATAATTCATAATATTATACCTAACAGACGAGAGACAACATTGAGTTTATGTAGGTATAATAATGTACGTATACATATTGAATTAATTTTTAAAATCTATGTAGGTATGAATAAATTAATTGTACTTATAATTATAATTAAAACTATGATCAGTAACGTTAAAAATTATGAAATTAATCTTACCTTTAAATTCATTAAAAAAAACTAATAAGAATGGTAGTTGACTTGTCAAAAATTAGTTTTTGTAATTAATAAATAGTTTGTTAGTTTAACCTAACTTTTTTTAAACATTTTACCTATATATTTCGTTGGGTGATATTGTGATAGTACCTATTTACTATTTAGTTAAGTATATTTTATACATGGTAAATTATATATTTGGACATTTGTGATGTATAGCATTTTTTATTAGGACTTTAAATACTTAAACAAATGATAAAGTATTTTATTATTAATAAAAATATAAATTATTTGCGTTAATTTATACTGAAAAAAAATTCAGAAAATTAATTTTCACAAGTAAAAACTTATTAAAATTAAAATAATCAACATTTAGGTGTTAATATAAATTATAATATTAATTTACTTACCTATTTATGGTTATCATAGTAATAAAGAGCAGTGATATACCAATATTTCCGTATTGAAAAAATGGTACTATTGAACATAGTACTGGGTATTGTACCCAATTAATATTTAAGAATCTTGAAGCATTGAATGGCAATACGGCTATGCAGAATAACAAATCAGCTGCACCTAGACTGTAGAAATTAACAAAGTGACTCATCTATTTAAGTTGTCCAGTTAACTATTTAACTATAATTTTTAAAATAAGTTAACGTATAATAGGGATTAAACAGTTTTATTTATTTTGTATAATATGAGAACAATATTATAATAGTGAAATGACAATAATTACTTTTAAACAAATTAAAAATTTGTGTACAAAAGATTATTTAAAAAAAGTACGACATGACACTATATTATTATGTATTCACCTATACTAAGTTATAGTTTTTCATATAAATTAAGTTATGACAACTAACTTATGAGCATAAAATTAAATACAAATAATAAATAACATATAGTATACTACATGGTTAAGTTTAAATATTGTAAGTTTGAACTACAAACTTATATTATAAAACTGTAAATGTACTTGAACAAATGTAAATTATTATTTATTGATAAGTATACGAAATATAATAGATGTACGATACCAAACAATAAAAGAAAGGTATTGAATATTTATTCAATTTTTTACGTTATCTCTAAAAAAGTTTAAAAAAATATCAAAATATCAATTTTTTTATTATATACTTAAATTGGTATCTTCATGACTATAACATGCATCAAATAGTTATGATGAACATATCAATCAAAAGACTTATATTATATAGTGGCATGGAAACTTAAGATGTATATAATAAAAAGTCTGAAGATACTAATAAATATATTTACAGAGCAGTTATTATAGTTGTTTGAAAAAGGGGATATTATCTTAATGAAAATTGTGATACCAGTTTACTGACAAGATAATTCTAGATATTTAGACTATAATAATTTATGAATTATAATATTTTTTATTTTTTATTTTTAATCTTAGTTCCTGTATAAAAACAAATTTCGTAGTTTTAATAATAATATATATTATATTTGTACACTATTATTCATTTTGTTTGAAAATACCGGTTTGGTATACCTACCTAATATATTTGAATATTTTCTATCAAACTATTTTATTACTGAATTGACTAAATGGTTCTTTAATGATTAAATTCATAAATTATTAACCGATACTTATTGATTTTTTTATATTACCTGATAATAAATGCAGAAGCTACATTTCGAATCCTTGGACTTTTTAGTATTACTAATATAGTCAAACTATTACCAACAATTCCAATACACATAATAAGCAACGTTATGAACGCTGCTGTGTACCTAATTGTTTGGTTCTCTTTCAGCCATCTGAAAAAATATACCAAATAATTGTGTATATGCTTACACATGGTACCTAGTGAATAGCAATAGTGAATATCTAAACTTACGGTTCGAAACCCATTGATTGGTTTGAGCTTGACATTGTAATTTATTATAATCACTTGATAAAGTACTCAATAAAAAAATATACGATTTTCATAATTTTTAAACTAAAACAAAAATGACGTTATATTATTTCTTAAGACAATAGTTAACTTATGTGCATATACCTATAATGTATTTATTTTACCAACCCCAATTTTTTAAAAGTCATACAAAAATATAATACTGTTTTTTAATAACAATAATAATTTTAATAAAAAAATCCTAATAAATTGTTACTACATTCGAAAATGAAACTTGTTAGGTATAGGTGTGGATATATATATAGGATTGGCAAACAATTTGAATTAAAACATTAATGCAGATACGTTTTAGTCAAATAAAATAGAATTTATGCTTTTAATAATTTGCTATTTTTATGAAAATATTAAAAATTCTCAAATGTATACTAATAATCTGAAATGATTGAATTTCAATTAGTGATATATGTTGCATGTGCAACAATTCATGGTATCCTATATTTTATTATGCTACAATTTATGTCGTGACGTAAATTTATCGTGGATAATTTCATCATCGATTTAGTTCATCGTTTATTACAAAAATATATTGAGTAAGTATACATTGTAATCATTGTATAATAATTAATAGGTAGTGTACGATAAACAATTCTGAGTCACGAAGACACCTTGTTGGTTAGGTAGGTTAGTTTGGTTGGTATTAGTTGTTTATTTTTTTGTTAGAAAAATTTCATGTTTGACTTATTATTGGTAAACTTTTGCATAAATTATGTTGTATCTTAATACCGACGTGATATCTTTTTAAATTATTCCAAATAATTTGAAAAATTATAGTGTAGAAAATAATAATATACCTGATGACTAAAAGTTTCAAGTCTTTATGTTTTATATTTTTAAATTACAACAAAAAAACTAAAATTGTTATTTTTTGTTCGAATATCCAATTTGTCAAAATTTTAACTTTAAACACTTAAATAAAATTGTACCAATGCATATTATAATATATCGTAATATATTTAACTTCTATAAGAAGCTGTTTGACTGAGATACAACATTTTTATCATGATAACTTGTCAACAACTAAAAAATGTTGACAGTACGTATATAAAGAGTACCTAAAAAAATCCAAATTATAGGAAATCATCAAATAAATGTGTTGAAAATTGCACGTCCTTACGGTTATTTCTTTCTAAATTATATCAGAGCAAAAACAAAATCGATGTCGTCACAAACTGATGCTCATAAATATTCCAGTTTTTGTTAGTTTTTCCTAAAGTATTAAGAAAAGTACACGGAATTTCCAACTTCTGACTCCTTAGTACCAACTAGAACAAACTCAAGACCACCATTTTCGTTGAATATTGAAGTATTTTCTTTCCTATTCAAACAGTGTCATCAGAAAAGCTCTATCGTGGAAAAAATGTTTTTGTTGCATTAGGTGAAGGCATTTAAAAGTCAAACGAGAAAAATTTCAAAATGTGCAATGCACTTATAAGCATGTATAAGTGAAAATGTATATAAAATAACATTTGTTAGTATTTTAGTATTTAATTTAGTGTACTATTATTTATTAATATAGTAGAGTGAATGATTTTGGTTTAATTATTTTTTTTTTAGTAAAATAATAAATTAAAGTTGTGTGAGTCACGACTTACGGGCAAAGTTATCACGATGAACTTCCTCACGATAAATTGTCACGCGACGAATTTGGGACACCTGTTTTTTTTTTAGTCCAATACAATGCTATCTATTTAGTATTTTTAGTCTGTACCTATCAATAATTTGCCATACAAATAAAACCGCTAATTAATATTATTTTTTTCCTTTCAGTTGATAAAAATTAAGTATATAAGTAATGTGAATCAGTATTGGCAATAGCATACAGGTATTTACTTTAGAACAATGAACCTATCTTTTTATTGTGAACCGAAATCTATAATAATTGTAGACAGAAAAAACTCTTATAATAATATTTAATTTATGATAAATTAAATTGTAAGCGGAATATTAAAAATAGACTTTGGACACAAGAAAGTACCTACTACAGTATACATGTTAGACATTCAAAATGTTTCACTATTAACTCACTATAGGACAGCGGTTCATAATATTAATTTTTTCATTATAAAAATACGATTCCGATTGGATTTTCCTTTCTATTTTAAGTTATGCATTAATGCATTCAAGTAGTTGATACTTACAGTTATTTAGTATGGACAAATTAGTATATTAGGACATAGCCTTGTATTAGTACTATACGTAATATATAATTTTCGTTGAGAATTAAAATAACGAAACACTAATAATTTAAATCACAGTCGCACAAAATATAACACTAAAAAGTATGGATTTTTATGATGAATGCGAATATAAAAATTATATTAAATAATCATCTTTTTGTGATAAAATATTTTGATTTACTATGTGTGAAAAATGTCTTGGATATTATTTAAAACTAAAAAAGGTATGTTTTAAATCTACATTTTAAAGTTGTATAATTCTATAAAATGTATTTATTTAGATATGTTGTATTGATTAAGACAACAATATAAGTTTGGCTATTTTGCATGCGAATACATATGTACCTAATTTATAGTATTATATATTGTGTATAATTATTATTGTATATTATTTTACCAAGTAAATTACTTACATAATTTAATATAGCTTGAGAAGCAGGTATCCTAAATTTTTAATAATTGATACATATTCACATTTGAATAAGGAAATGTTGACGAACTTTTATAAACATTTTATAGACATTTAGGTACAAACGTTCATACTGATATGTCCACATTTCAGCTATGTGTGAACATGGTCGACACAAGAAATTATCTTTAATAGCCATTTATTTCATCAGTTTTAATCGACATTTAAACATGCGGGCAATGTTCAATTTTCAATAAGACTATTAGGAGGGGTCTTTACGTAAAAAAATTATTCTCCCCACATTGAACAGGTCACAGTTTTGGACGCACCACAGTTCACAGGGAAATGTGTACCTTTATAAATTAAATGTTCCATATAATATTCTTAAGTAATTTTTATCGCATGCTAAAAAACGATACTTAATAGAGTGGTTTTAGAATTTTTTCTCAGTTTATCAAACATATTAAAATCCAATAAATGCAAATTAATAAAAATATGTATAAAGGTATAGGTGTATTGAAAATCAAACAATAATTTAAATTTAAATTTTGATAAATAATTTTACCATATTAGCTGTATAAACAATATTTAATACATATTTATTACGAACTATATAAATGTGTATTATTTTTTTGATTAATAAGTTGTAATATTTATATAATATATAGCCATATAGGTTTATTTATTCCATGTTTTATATTTATTTTTGTAATCATCATATCATTATAACAATTTTAGAAACTAAAATAATCATAATAATATATATATACACTATATAATAATACATAGGTATGGTATATAATATACTATTTAATGATAAATTACTATTTTACATTAGTTTATAATTATAATTAAAACGATCATTGCAACATAAATACATTCATGAACATTTTAAACTTTAGGCTGTAGAGCTACTGTTAATATAATTTTTCGAACCACTGTTTTTACTTTAGTAAATTATAAAGGTTCATCCATGAATAAAGTAGGTTATGAAGTAGGTTAGGGTGTCTTGTTAATTTGTTGATGGGTTCACTTAGGACAGTGAGGAGTGTTGCAGAGGTGACAAACTCAATGTGGGAAAAATATTATGTAAAGGGATATTATAGTCTAGTCATACACACACACACACACACACACACATATATATATTATTTATGGCGGATGACATCTAAAGGACATAATATTGTTTTAATACTGTCGGGAAACAGTCTTAATTTTATTAAATTAGGTATTTGATAAAATTTAATGACAATAATTAATAAAAAATAAATTATCATAAAACATAATACTGTTTGTGTATATTTGACATATCAATGTTAGTTTTTTAGTCTTACAAGTTAAATTGTTTTCATTTAAATACATAATATTCGTTAAAAAACTTATTTTTTTGTATTTAAGGAACAACAACAATATTATGTGCTTATGTTATAAAGAGGTCTACATTTTAAAAACTAAAATAAATAATACTACAACTTTTAAACTATGTTTGAAAAAGTAGTATAGGTTTAAATTATTATAAGAACCTACGAATTTATGTTCCCAAATCACACGTGTTACAATGTTACGTAGGTATCTATAGTATGATCAATTTTATTTCATAAAATTGTATTTTGTTTATACTTTTACAGTAAGTATTGAATATACTTTGGCTTTTAATAGAAATAAGCTACAGAACTTCTAGTTTTTTTGGCAATATAGTTATAGCGACATGTACAACGTTGGACTGAAAAAAAATAAAAATAATAACATACAATTAATCCATCGGTACAATTTACAATAATTCCACAAATTTATATTAAATGTTTTCTACAGGGAAACCAAAGATAATCAGTTAGTTTTTAACGATAGAATATTGATTTACATAGTTTTGTAGACATTTTTTTTATATACAATTTCTAAACAATTATTACATTTTTAAAAGTTATATTTGAAACAATTTAATAAATTCATGTTAATTGTGAATAGGACATATTAAATTAATGTAAGTACCATGGGTACTTAAAGATACAGAAAGAAATTTTATTTTTGAATCATTGAATCATCTAAGGTTCAAAGTTTTTAAACAAATAAAGTTTTTGAGAAAATCAATTTTGTTCTATTGTTTTAAACATCAAATATTTTTTTTGGAATTTTAAGGGATGATTTAAGTTAAAAAGTATTTTGCATCTTTTTGTGCACATGCCATTTAACATTTTTTTATTTTTTTTTGGTTTTTCGATTTATATATGTAACATTTTTGTTTTTAGTAAAAAAGTTTGAGCATTTAAAAAAGGTTGTTCATAAGTTCCCATTTCACCCCCGTAAATAAATATGGGAAAAAGACTTCCTCAATTTTTTTTAAAGAGGGTAAGTTCATAAAAATCATGAAAATTCGCAAATTATTTTGTAATTAACAGTTTAAAAAATTTTTCATTTTAATAGCTATGGCTAAAAATAATACAAGGTTCCTTATAAGTTATAAGTGTTAATCTAACATACAATTTACATACTTAAAAATAATACATAATATCTACAATTTTTTTTATAGAAATTTTAATTTTTAATTAATTTTAGATAACTAGGATGTTTAAAATTATAATTATAATAAAAAAAAAATATATAATTCATAGGGATTTGTATAATATTATTGTTTACTATACACTTTGAAATGTTCAAATATTTAGATTAATTGTAAGTTATGTATTTATACCAAGAACCCATTCTAACCGTTCTACGGACTAGCTACGTTATTATTTAATTAGTTAATAATATGTAATATTATAATAATTATTAATAGCAATAATAATATTCTTAGAAATATAGACTGACTGCAATCTCCACTAAGGATCGTTTCTCGTACCTGTGCAATGATTTATCATTGAATTCAAATTTAACACATTCATCAAAGTGACCTACTCAATAACGAGGTACACTCGACACATACTATATATAGGTGGGCAGGTAGCACAGTAACTTTTAAAAAAATTATTATACTTAACTCATTATTTGAAAATAATAAATATATATAAACTATAGTCAATATATTAAGTGTTAGCGCTTTGTCTTTGTGAGAGACTGAATATTTTTTATGTTTATTATATGATAGTAATATCAAATTATAACTGCACGTATGCTTATGGTAAATATTAAATTTACAGATCGTATAGAATCGTATAATATTTAGAATAAAGATAAAACATTTTTTTTTAATATTTAAACATGATAGATATAATAATAATTTTTTGTTTCTGAATAAAAATTATAACACTAACCTTAGTTTGGTTTTTTCACTGTCGTTTTGTCCGATACGTACTGGGTTTAGTTTAATAATCTTATTTTCACATGGTTTATCCATTGCAGAACCATAACATTGAATTTTTCGTATGTCCAAACAGTTTAAAAACTAAGCTATCACTTACGCAGTTAAGTCTAATAGGTAATAAACTGTGGTGATCCAACATTATTATACAGTTGACGCAGTGTAAAATACAACAGGGATTTCCCCTACCATTGTTACCATTCATATTATACGTTGTCAACGGGCCACAATTTGTATGATACGTAATATATTATAATGCAAAATAACAGTGTTTATTTCAAAAACAATTTATTAATTCTCTGGTTTTTAAACTAATGGATTTTTTCGGTGCCTGAAGGGAGGCTATCAAACAAAAACAATATCTATATGTCAATATTCGATTTAATATTGTATTACACATCATTTAATAATAACCAATGGATTTATTAAAAAGCCACCGTTCTCCCTTATATTTTGCAAACACCGATTGAGTGCATAATATTATGATACTTAATAGTTTAACTACCTATACATAGTTTAACTCTGGTCACAGTAATATAGTTGCCTCATAATATTTTATGATTTATTAATATTTGTTATGTTCAATATTGATTGATGATACCTTTTGCATTTATTAGATTTTTTTATTTTATAAACAAACCTAGTTAGTAATCAGATAATCAAAAGTATAAAATAACAATCAAACAATTTATTTCCAATAGATTTTGGATATTTACTACAAAATCATGAGAATTTGCAAATTATTTAAACTTATAAAATATTCAATTTTTATAGCTAAGACTTGAAAGTTTAATATAAAGTTACTCATAAATAAGTCTTACTGATACCCAACAATATTAAAATTATATCGACAAAATATTTTTATGGACTTTTGAAGTTTTGACGAAATAAGATATTAAACAAAGAATAACGATTATAATTATTTTGTTGAAATCCAAAAAAAATCGCGGAGATTTGACATTTATACGTATATTATCATATTTTACTATGTGCAATGTAATTTTCAAAATATTTAGGTTAATTGTATGATATTGCCTATTTGATATTTAAACCGTTTTACTAATAGTGAAATAAATTACTATAATGCAATATGAATACCTATAATATGATGAAATACACCAATAGCAATATAATAGTTATAAACGTTTTTCGTATGCAATTATTTATCATTACATTCAAATTTAACACACCCATTATAGTGACCTACTCAATAACGAGATACACTCAACTTCAACTGCACAGCAGAGCGGTTACCTCTATGCCCACTTTTAAAAAAATTGTATTAGAAAATGTTTTAAATGTTTCAATAATTGTGTGTATATTAATATTTATGATCATAAATATTATTTAGATAGCACTTTGAGTTAGTCAAAGGTGAAATTCCTATGTCTATATATCAACTCAAATCAATCATTCTATGACCATAATCACACGTACCTTCCATATTTTATTTAACTATTTGAACATTTAACTGTAGTTTATTAAACATTTTACATGTTCGGTGCCGTGTTCGCTTTAACTAGTATATTACCTATGTAGGGGCCTAGGTTCTAGGTACTCTATTTTAATATCCCTACTTATTAAACATCGTGAATTTTGTACAATTACAATATTATAGAAACCCAATGAAGTAACTAGTAAGTAAGTAACAAGCATATAATATTTTACCTATTATTTTGTGTTTGGCCATTTATTTTTTTAATAGGTAGTACCTATAAAAGAAGTAAAAATAAAAAATGAACCATAATATTTTTTCTGTTTTTTTCGGTACATTTAACGTATAGTTGTCCTGTGTGAAGTAGCTAGTTATACTAATTTTTCTGTAATTTAAGTGTAATTTTTTAATTTAATTATTATAAATCATTGGTAGTTATAATAGTTATATATTATATTATATACCTATATATATTTTATGATAAGCCTAGTTATTTAAAAGTTACTAGATTATTCCTAACTAAGTATAAATTTATAGCTGTTGGTTTAAAGTCAATAGTATTATGTTTTCGACTAGTTGATTCTAATTGTTTTCCTCATTAACTATATAAGTGTGTTTATGTCTGTTGATCGTTTTCAAAAACAAAACTTCACCAGAACATAATTATTTAGTGACTGTAAGGATAGGTTAATTACACAGAACCTCCTAATACGATTAATTACACACTGTCGACTTAGAAAACGATTTTCTCAAATATGTCACACACATAAACTTTGTTATAGCTTATATAATTCATCTATGTCTGAGGAACTAAAGAGTTTATTGAACAGTGCATTTACTAAAGTATATATTGATGAATTTATTTAAGAATAGGGGTAACAGAAAGTTCAGTATGATAATAGTAATAATAATAATTATTTTATATTTATTATAGATTATATACTATTTCACAAAAAAATAAATTCCATTTAAAAATTTCAATTTTATAAGTCTAATGTAATAATATTAAACATTTGTTGTGACTTGGCGCGGCGCGTTGGCTACTACCAGTCGTGCAATTTGACTGAGAATAAGTAACGCCCGCTGCTACTAGTTCCCGGATGGGTGACCACCCGGGTTCGTAGTAGTAAAATCTTTGACACACAATAGTGTTTGATACCTACCGTAACAACCGTTACAACACCTTACCGTACCAGCCTTACCAACCATAGTTCATAATCTCCTACAACAACTAATGGCCATAGTCTCCCGGTTTAAGTTTAAAAAAAATATATAGAAATATTTTTTTGCACGCCTATATTATAAATATTTTCTTGATTTATAGTAAAACTAATAATTTTGAATTCATTACATTGTATGGACTTATATAACACAGCATACACGGTGTCCGGACTTTTCGACGACGAGGGGATCATAATATATAATATCACCAAAAATTGGCATTTGTTATTAATATTTTATTATGAATAATCACTGAGATAGTGTGATGTACCTATATAGTATTAAAGTGTATTATTAAAATTACATTTCAATTAAAACCTAATGTAATAAACTAGAATTCAAATAAAAATGGTTTTGGGTAAAGTCTGTCACCTATTTAAAATAATACAAGTTCAACTTGATGGTTATTATGTTTGATAGTTGCTTTAGAATTCAAAATGACCGCACAAAATTCTTAATACTCCAAACTGTTTATATAAACAAATTAAGAGTTTCTTATAATAATAAACATTGCCCTTGACATCATTAATTATTTATGTAACCACAGATTTAAAATGTAGAGGTTTTAAAACCACTAGGTAACTCAATATACTTTGGTTCGGTTTAAATTGTTTGAAACTAATGTTACCATTTAGTAATATCTTTATGGATCGTCGATTTAAAAAATCAAGGAATGAGTGTAGTATGTTTTGGTGGTACTTCGTCATTGATTAGATATCAGTGTGATGAGCCTGTTAAATTTGAATTAAATTATAAATCTTCGAAATACTGTTATAAACGGAGACGGTGGTTAGCTTCTATTTCTCAAGATATGCTATAATTTATTTATATTAGGTACCTACCTACTATTAGTAGGTAGTTTAATTTTCTTTTAGTTGTATAATAAGTTGAACATTTGTTTCTTAACAAAATTGACTGTATTACAAAATAATAACTATAAGAATAACTTTTAATATTATTATGATTTAATCATAATTTATTGTTATTAACTTATAAGGTCAATACCGTATACAATACCGTAATAGTGTGAATGGATCGGTGGGGTGATTTTGTGTAGTTAAAAATAAATTTCAATATTTTGATTATTGCATTGCGTATAGAAAATAATAAATTATCTAATGGCGAAAAGTTTAAGCTTTCTATATTTAATTATATACTTTTGAATTACAAAAAATGTTTATTTCCAGTGTTTAGGTGTATGAAGTTAGTGGAAAAATCGAACTTTAAGTAACTGAGATACGTAAAGTTAGCGGCCATCAGTCTCCACGTAACTTTTTAATGGGCGCGAACAATTTTTTAAATGGTTCCGTTAAATAGCACTAATTCAACTCTGACGTAATGCTTTTTTGGAGGTAATTATTTTTTAATTCTTTCCTACACCATCAATTTGAATTTTAAATGCCCATAAACAAATATTGTGCTTATGTATTTATAATACGATTAAATTGCTAGAAAAACAACTTATGAGAAATTTTGATTTCAATTTTAAGGATATTTTGATATATTATAATATCTTACATCATACAACATACTATTCAAAAATTAATAAAAACTTAAAACATATCTATAAAGAACTTAGTTTTCTTAAATATTTTTAAAATGTCATTGTGTATAGGAAATGGTAACTTAAGTAGGTAATAGTGAAATGTTTAAAGATTCTACGGTTTATGTTTTTGATGAATTTAATCATAAATTTTAATATTTAGTGCTAATAAGTTAGGTATTTAAATTGTGTTATGTTATTATAAGTTGTTAAATAATGTATAAATACCATTAAATATTTAAAATCAGAGATTTTGATTTCAAAAATCTACAATCTATGCTCTTTGTTCAATTAAAGTATTATATTTATACATGTAATACTATTATAGGGTTTTTTTTTTTTTTTTATTAGAACTTTCATCTATAGCTATTATAGTTCGACAATTAGGTACGAAAATATACAATAAAATTAGAAATAAATTGACATGATAAAGATAAATATGATTAATACAAAATATAATGATATAGGGTATAAAATGATATCGTAACCCAATTAAAATTAAAATAACATAATCACAAAATATTTAGTATCGACAATTACAGTTTAGATATATATGATTACGCCGAGACACTCAATTAAGGAGGTAGGTTATTTTTAGAAAGCAATGTGTTCAATAGAGAAGATAAGAGAGAAATTAATGGAGTGATGAGGGAATTCAGTTCCGTAATAAATTGGGAAAAAATATTGGAAATAGGTTCAGAGTTTAGATTATATGAGTTACCCACAGTTGCTTCTGCGTAAGTCCTACGTTGTCCTTTACATCGGGTGTGACCGGACGGGAGTTCATCTGGGACTGGAACAACCCTTGTGAGCACATTAATGCGTTTTTTGGTAACGGATTGATAAACACGGCATCCTTTGTAGTTGGCCGTGCGTACCTCAGAACAGAGCGCGCATTTGGCTGGACTTGCTCGGTCCTTTGTGCAGTCCTCGGAACGGTGGTCTCCACCGCATTTGACGCACCTAGATTCATGGTGACAGTAGTTGTCGGTATGGCCATAGATTTGACAATTGTGGCACTGAGGTGGACCACGGCGGGACAGATGAGATTTTTCGATTATAACTTTGGTATTAAGTAGCGAAGTGATATTGAAAATATCTTTGTTGTTATTCTGACGATATAAATCAACAAAAAATAATGGGAGATCGCGTTTATTTTTATTTTGGACATTGATAACTTGTTTCACTGAATGTCCTTTTTCCGACAAGGCGACAGAAATTTCCGTACACAGTGTGGAATGGTGGAAATTTCTTATTGCGACTCTGAATGAGCGATTAACTCGAGCTTGAAAAGAATGAAAACTGAAAACAGTATCCTTGAGATGATTCATAATAATGTTGAGTTGAGTTCGCCTCTGGGATATACGATCAAGTATGATTTAGTAGACTTACAGGTAAATGCGTGTGGACTGGTCAACCTTGTTAGCTCATTTGCGAAGGCGGAGAAATTTGAGATGTTGGAGATGTAAATCGGAAGAGCCGGTGGCGTGACGTACTGTATATCGAGCGTCGGCTCCTCGATGTTTTGTTTTGCAGGACCTGGTTTTTCGTTGCGATCTGTCGCACTGTTGGTGGAAGCGTTAAATATGTTGTCACTAGAGTCATCAGAGCACAAGGCGGCAAACCGATTAGGTGTAACGATTTTTTTTGATTTTTTTATATGCAACTTTTGGTGAAATTGACGAATTAGAAAAATTGCGTTTATTAGACATTGATGTATGGGGCGAGTCGCCACCGGTGTCGTGGACTTAGTCTACCATATTATCGAACTGCGAGCGCGATAACGGAGCTCATAGGCAACTACGTGCGTGCACGTTGAGCGTTGAAGCCGAATATTATAGGGTTTATTTTATAGTCTGTCACCTGTGTCTAATATGTATGTTGATATTTTAGTTTCGGGATAGGTACCATATAATCCACTTTATCCTAAATGTATTTTAAAATTAGAGAATGTTTACAACAGTAAATTATTATTTCAAATAATTTTAGATTTTCTCAAATTAATTTTTTATGATAATCTATTCGATTTGGATCAATTGGTAATTATTATTGATAATAATCAGTTGATTGTATTAATAAAATAGTTGTCAATCATCTAATATTTTGACATAACTGAAATATTTGAAATAGTTACAAATTAAATGATAAAATATCAAATTGTATAATATTTGTATGCTTCTATTAAAAACAAATGTCTTTAGTCTTAATATAAATAGTTGCTCTCAACAATCTTACTACAGTCATGCTATAATTATCAATTGGTTATGTAGGCATAACATATCATTGTTATAGTGTTAGGTATGTGTTAAGAACTTAGCTTGATTATGAAATTAAGGCTTAAACTTAAGATGATTGTTTTGTACGAATAAGTAAATATTATTTTTAGCAATACTAAACATTGATTAAATTAAGATATTATTATAGACGCTCTTGCTTATATATATATATATATAGGTAATAACTAATAAATAAAATATCGATATAAATCACTTGTGTCTAACTTTTTTGTTATCTTATTTTTTTCCAACAAATTATTCACATCATTTTTACTCAACTAACACTTCGTAGTATGTGCTGGGCCGTTATTGGGGTGCGCAAACGCCACATTTGCCGGTAGGGGGGTCTTTGCCCTCTGTTACAGAAAACGACGAGCAATCCCTACGACCACATGGTAGTCACGCCGCAGCCGTCGAGGTTCAAGCGTCATTCGCCGAGGCTCTATCTTAAAAACTTGTACATCAATCGCGATGTTTTTCCATGGTACTCTTCTATTAAATTATTACGATAGTTGTTTTAATATTATAATTAAACTTTTCAAGTCATACATTATTTTGTATTCTATCAAAATTTACTGAATCTAAAATACAATTTTCATAAGTGCAAAACAATTTAATACCTCTTACGAGTCCCACGACGTAAGTCAATAGCTCCATTATGCATGTAATACGAATTTATAGTTAAATTATGAAACAATTTTGATTTCTATCTGTAAATAAGTATTTATCATATATTTTCGGAAATATGTTTACATTATAATTTAAAATCATGATTTATCGTTATTTTATTACATTTATCTTTAAACAATATACCTATGACGATACCGAAATTGTAAAATTAAATACTATTAGGCGAAAAATAAATTGTGTCATAATTTAATAATACCTATTTAATATATTTACTAAATTATTAAAATTGAAAAACTGTATTATAAAGGTTTTTTAAAATAGTATCTTGACAATTGTAATATTAAAATGTTTAATCATAAATAAACTAAGATTAATTATTTTAATACATATATACTTTATTTAAATTATACATACGAGGGTGTAAAATTATTGTGGCAATAATGTCATACAATACGTATTACAAACAAATATTGTATAATACTCAGATGTAGGTATTATTTTACTTCGGGTTTAAATTATTCTTATTAGTTCTATCTCTTGCAAATATTGACTAAAATAAAATCTAATTTTGTAATATTAAATTTCACATTCTTACACAAAATACATTATTTTTTAAATTTATTAAAAACGAAAATAATAAATTATAAAATTAAAATGTTCAATATTGAATTATTTCAAATAACCAAATTAATTTCTTCGTTATGTGTTATATTATTTATGTTTATATTCATATCAAATTTTATACTCAATAATATTTTGAAATTTGAAAATTGGTATATTTTAAACTAAACGTATAAAAATTAAATATTAAATATCGTAAGATCCCCACAGAATATTAAAAAAAATATTAAATATAAAATATAACATAATATATAACAAATATGAGTAGATTATAAAAATTAAGAAAAATATTAAAAATGTATTTTTATTTTATTTGCATTAAACTTCGTGAAATTTAGGTCCATAATTATTTATTTTCAGTATTTTATTCACAAAACCAGTTTATTAATTATTAGAATAAGTGTGTTCATTGTTTGATTATATTGCATTTAAGAGAAGAGTAAACTTAACATTTCTTAATTATTTCTCATCATACACGTTTTTATGTGAGTATATCTGTATAAGTTGTTGAATTATGAATTAAATTTTCCAATAATAGGATATAGTTATTAGATACATAACGCATTAAAAATGTATTTTAATTATGCCATTAGTGCAGTAGCTTGTAATTATTGTAAGTGTAGAAACTGGTCAATGGCGAGCAATAGAGTCTTTTTTAATGAATTTGTATTAGACGATTTGATTTATTTTTACAATCTCAACTATACTATAAAACAAATTTGAATAATAGTTAATAATAAATTGTATGCATTGGAATTTTTTGGTGGATCACGTCTTAATATATTCAATTTGTAAATCACCATCCTATAGTAAATCACCTGCTACAACACGGGTATATCATTTTTTTTTATGGATATTCCAATCTACAGTACGGGAGTCATTTTATATTCTTCAAAGAGCGTGGAAGTAATATTGTTTTTAGTTTTTCAACGATTTGTATTTTTATAATAATGAAACATTATACATCTATATACATTATAATAGCTATTTGGGGTAGAAGAAATGTGCACTAAAAATTTCATATTATATCTGGGCTTTGATGCTTTGTGTATCTAAAATTGGACATGGATGGTTCTTCAAACAAATAATTTTTGTAATTTTCTTGTAGCATTATTAGAAAATTCGAAAAAATTATTAAAATCCGTGAAAGGTTAAGGATAACGATCTACTTGATTTTAATAAAACTGAGTTTGTTTTTTATTTACTTTCAATGGATAACCGTCCCACACATTTTCGAATGCAAGTTAATTTTGATTAATTTGTATATTATGGTAAAGTTTTTAAACAAATGTTGACCATTTTGTGCTTAATGTTGTTATAAAGTTTAAATATTGTTGGTTAATCTGGTTTTGATTTTGACAAATTTGTAATTTGTGTTCGAAGGCTTGATAATTTAATATGAGGTTATAAATTATAATATAGGTACTATCATTCTTACTAAAATGAAAATTAACTGTATGATATTCGTTAAGCTACAAGAAAATAAATAATATATTTTGATTTGAAGTAATTGTATTCACTGTATAAAATTATACATCTAACATATTATGTAAATTTAAATTGAATAAGTGTATATTTAAAAAAAAACCAAATAATATTGTTTATATAAATCGTATGTAAAATTAAATCAAATTGTTATTCTTTTGTGACATGTATAGCAAAAATAACTAAAGACCTTTTAATAACCGTCAACAGTACATAATTTTGGGTATAAATGTATAATTGTATAATAGTAAAATAATGTCCCACAATTATTCGCCGGTTTTATTGAAGTTCTCTTCTCGCCACAGTGTATCAGTGAGTGTACTCAAGCTTTTTCTTCTTTGTTGTGACATAGTAGGTATTTAAAAATGTGTATATTTTATAATATACAAATGTGTACACTAATTTTTATAAAATATAATATAATACCTATTATCTACCTACCGAACAGTTTGCCGTATGCGATTGGTGTATTGAAGTATTCGCAGTTGCCACAAGCAGATCTAAATAATTAGTGGACGTAGTATATATTTTATATAAATATATTCAAATGTACAATAATATACCATAACGTATTAAGCATAATATAATAATATCACGGTACATAAATAGTGATGTACTGCTGCAAAAATATTTCTAATATCAGGATTGACGTAATCGAAAATATTTTCGTAAGATCATAAATATAACTATTATGCATATAACTTTTTGAAATTTACATACATCTTACCTCCGTATATAATATAGAAAACCCACTTAAAGTAAGTATACAAATAATTTAAAGTTGAAAATATAATTTTTAAGGGTAATTTAGCATGGCTCATAATTCGAGACTATTATATAATAATATAATAATTATTAACTAACCATAATTTGAAAGTATATTCGTTCTCAATGTACAATAAATATACATTATTCTTAAACACAGAGTATTTTCAACTTTGAACAAATATGTTTTATTTGCATACAAAAAAAATCTAAAAAATAGTGAAATAGGTATAATATATATAATATGACGTTCCAATCAGTATATTATGTAATTTACGTTTTTTATCTTTTTTTATTTTAATATTTTACCGAATTAATGATTTAAACGCAGTGCTATAGTACAAAAGATGCTTGCTATCAAAACAAATCCACCATTATGGTACCACAATAAAATACTGATTATTAGGTACTTATTGGTACATCAGTAGTTTGTCAAACTCTAACATAATAATCAATGTGCGTAGGTTTATATTATTTTAGGAAAATTGTATCCAAGCTTCATATTTTATTTTTCTGATATAATAATATTATTACTTGTACCTTGTCATTGCCATTTATTACCATGTCTCAGTGAGTGTAAAACATTTTAACATTAAATGCGTGTACTTAATTACATTTCCCACGTATATAATAGTGTTTTTGATTGCAGGGTAACATTTTTTCATCTTTCCGTTGAAAAAAATAATCTATGCAATGTTATATAATATTGAATGCTAATCTATTGTGGTTTGATTTTGTATAGATAGTTTTTAATATTATGTATAACAATATGTATACCTATTACAGTATGTAAAATGCAAATTATTCAGAGTGTGGTGATGGAAATTAATTATATAATGTAAATAAGATACACAGTTGATGGTGGTGAAAAAAATAAATTTGCAGTTGATTTACCCAGAATTTTATTGGTTTAAATTATTTGAACTTTGTTTGATCATAAAATACGTGACATTATAATATATATATTATTATTGGTCACGGATATCGTTATTTACCATTAATATTAGATAATACGAATTATTACGGTTAAATTAATAATTATGAAAAAAGTGCTTATTATTTGTATATTGTTGTATAATGTGCATTGTATGTGTAGCGTGTACTCTTCTGATGATACTCGCACTTTATTTGATCATTAAAAAAAGTTGTTTGTATTAAAGTGATGAACATTTTAATCATAATAAAAATACATTAGCAATTGTGTTTAGGTAGGTATCTCATTTTCACACCATGTTCCCGCCAAAAACTTTCAATTTACATTTTTATTTTATTTAATAAATATTTATGTACATATTTGAAAACATTTTCTGAATGTAGGTACATAATGTTTAAAATTATTTGTTAGAAAGCAAACATAATTTTGCTATTGTAAAGTATAAACTATACATAATTTATATTTACTATATATTAATTAATGAATGGATAATACCTACATGCCATATTTAATATAATATATACATTATACATCATAACTTGAATTAGATTAAAATTTTTTTTTAAATATTTTAGATTCTTAGCGTAGGTATTCAGTTAGTCCTCTGCTATTTTGAATGTTTAGTTATGTGTTATAAAATTTTTATTTTTGAAACCATTTTTTTATGCGTTAATATTTATTTGAAAGGTTTATAATTTTCTCTTTATCGATTGTAATTTGGATATAAGTTTTTAGGATTTCAAAATGCTAAGTAGTTCAAACTACCGCAAGAACGTTAAGTAATCGAATTGAAAAACTGTTGTTACGTTTATGTGTATAAAAATTTTTTAAAATTTGTTGATATTAAATTATACCTTGATTGAAAATCGGTATTATAGTTTGTACAAGGATTTATATAAAACTATAAAAGACAACCAAATTTACCAGAAAATTATACTGTAGTTCAGTAAAAATTACTTGGTATATTATTCTAATCCAACCAAAAATAATTTTATCATTGTTGAAACTTAAATTTTTGGTGCATATTTATAATTGAAAATATTTTATTTGGATATTATAAGAAATGTAGTGTTTCTTCCAATTTTTTGAATTTTTTGAATTTTTTGAATTTTCTTATTATTTTTTGTTTCATAACGTTTGGTTTGTGATTTTTTTTACAGGTATTATCATGAAACCTTATTGTTTGCTAAACGTTATGTCTTAATGACTTCAATTTAAACTCGCAATGATCAGAGACTGGGCTATGCATTGGTTTTACACAAAGAATGGTCTAACAGACAAAAACCGTAGTGCGTTGGATGTTCACCATCAGGAGAATGTGTCGGAAGTTGCTAATATCCACGACTGGCAAAATGAATTGGAGACAGAACTGTTTCAAGGGTATTCGCCTGCCCTATTAACGTTTGCTAGTATATGCTGTGTGGTGTATATGATGGTTGGCGTGCCTGGAAATCTTATCACCATCATTGCCTTGTTTAGATGCAAAAAGGTGAGTGTATTTTGAGTACCTATAGATTTTATTATTTTCAAGTTAATTAGAAATTTCAACCTCTTTTTTATACTTTTGTTTGAGGATTTTTTTGTAATTTTCCCTTGGTTTATTAATATAATACGAGTATACCTATTTGATTTTTTAGTAATAAGGAAAATTTAATAATTTACTTTAGATTCAAGGTTTTATTATGCAATATACCTAATTGATTAGGTTGACTATTATGTACTATGTAGTATGTAGTAAATACTAGTATGTATACAATCTAGGTGCAAGAATAAGGATGATATATCAAACATAACACAGTAATTAGGTATTTCAGAAAACACTAACGTTTTAAAAAATATTTAAAAAAAAAATGTTTAGTCATATAGAACAACGGTTTTGTAAAAACTATTTGAAATAAGGAATTAAAAATGCATGTTGTCATTAAAAAAGTAAAAGAAAATTTAAAACGATAAAAATTAGTGTTACTATAACACTATAATGATGCCTACATTAGAATTTTAATGATACAATTTCATTCAGATTATATCTATAAATGATATTTTTATATGAATAAAGAAGTAAATTATTTAAATTAGCTTGTTAATTATCCTTTGCACAATATTGCATACCGAATTTTTATCTTGGTTTATATTTATAGATTTATTAAAGAAGAGTTATTTTAAATAATATGTCATCGCTATAGTTGCATAGAACGGTCGTGGATTGATTTATCGATACAAATTGTTCATATTATTGCAGTGTAATTTTATTATATTTATAAGATTAAAATAAAAGTACGATTTAAAATTGCATTAGAATATAAATCATATCAAATAAATTTAAATATAGTATAATTTATCGGTAACACAAATAAGGAAATGCAATTTTTATCGTCTCTATAAACCTTTTTAAAACAGTAATAAAACTTAGACACTTTATACAAATAGTCGGGATTGAATTGCATTCCTAATAAATCTCATAGAGTAAACGAATAAAAATATATTTAAAGTTTGTCATTTGAAAATTACTTCAATAGTTATAAGTTTAAAACTTATAAATGTTATAAATTTAAATATACCTTATTATGTCTAAACGGTTAAAATTCTACACGGGAATGGTTTATATCAACTGGATTTATAGACAAAGAAATTCGTTGAATTTCTATTAACATTCAGTGCTATTAACAACAAAATCGCAATAATACTGGTAATGATAATAATTATAATAATTAACAATAATACAAATTTAATCATATTATGGACTCAACAGTTCGGACGACAGCTACTGCAGTGGTCTAATATTATAGGTATACAGTTATAATTTTTTTCTCTTTTTATTTAAAATATACAATCTAGGCATAATAAGTATATGTGGTAAGGGTAGAAAATACATATACACATTATACATTAAGATATCTAAAAATAGAGAGCTAACATAAACATATATATTTACATGACACACGAGATGTGAGAAGCCATCCGCTAATGACCTATATTATTAAATTATACTATTATAGTATTATGTCCTGCGTAGGTATATCATGGGAAGCTAATAACTTCAATATTACATACGCACATAAATCAAATTTTGAACGGGTAGAGTAAGGGGGTTATTAAATACTTGGTTACGTCTTCTCAGAAGTAAGAACGTCATCAGTCGTGGCGCGATTTGAAAAGGTTTGAATCGCGGTCGCGGTCGCGGGTCATCGTTGTCGTCGTCGGTTCCGCTCTAGACCGGATGCCGATGGTGCCGCTACAACCGTACTAGAACGTGTACATGGTTTTGCTATTAAATGCACTGTGCATAAGATTTACGGCAGTAGAGAAAGGGGTGGATAGCTATATATTTAATATAATTCCTATTGAAAGTATAGGTGATTTCGATTTTTCGGTTTTCATCTATCTATTACAGCTCAATGGATATTCAGATATTTTGTATACATCTATGCGCAGGGTTGTAGGTACCTACTCAATATGCCCACCCCAGTAACGGATATTATTTTTAAATATCTAATAGCCAACAAACGACGAGTTTCCCTGATTAGAAGAAAGATCATACTATAGGTAATTTTATTATAGTTAGGATATACTAGGCAAATTTAATTTATAATAAAGACCTTGTCGTAACTTACGAAAAGGCATTATTGTATGCAATTGGGATGAAATTAACATATTATTATTTATCCGCATGATTATTGGTATAATTGTAAAAATATAATATATATTATATTTTTTCCCATACATCTATAATATTAATGTAATAGTTGTATCCTCCACACATTAATCAAAATTAATTCACTTAATTTATCAGATTTTAGTTTAAAAGTAAATTTAATTAATATTTTTAGGTACTGTTTGGTTTATAGGTACTCTGACTCGGAATCGTTTTTTCTTAAATAATCATTTTAAATGATTGCTGGATAGAAAAATTTCTACCATTTACCTTAGTTCGTTTTTGAATTGATTTTTTATTTTGACCTGATTTTTATGTACAATTGTATTTAATGTTATGTGAATTATCTTTATGCCGAGTGATTCAAGTACTGAATATAGCGATAAGAGTAATAACTGTGTACAGTTTAAAATAAGTGCAAAAACGAACCTTGTATTAAGTTTAGTCATAATATGTCATTGTAAATGACAAATTTATAAAGTTTTACATATAAGAACACTTGGAAATCACTTGATAATCAAATTAAATTGTACTATGTTTAGAGTACTCTTCACTTTCTTGTATAGTATAGTGTAGATTGGATTACATTTTCTACCAAACCACAACACACAGTAAAAACTCATAAAAGTGTCTATTGAAAATAGCATGCAATACAAAAGCAAATTTAATTAACGGATGTACAGTGTACACAATCGACAAATACTGTTGATTCGCGAACAGTCAAATATTGTGATAAACAAAATATTAAAGACGCAGAATCATTTAGAACTATATTTAATATGTAAGATATAATATTATATTTACTTATGTTATAGTAACACATTGTACATGCAACGTAAATAATTATTATGACTCAGTGATTACGAATACGATTTTAAACCATAATATTGTTCAGTTGGATGAAAAAGTAAATTCATATTTACATATGGTCATATGTTAACAATATTGGAAATTTTTAAATAAATTATCCATACAGTTAAGTTCCAACACTTATTTTATAGTTATTTTTAGTGGATTTAAAATATTAACAGATACCCGAGATACGTAGAACGAGTACCAGGCAGAAAACAAATAATATACATATATAATAATGTACAACTAACAACTTCCACACACATTATAATGTTTAACAAAATATTCATTATAAATGTACGTCTGAACACAGAAATACACATTGAAATTTCCATTCTTAGAAGCTGGAAATGTTTTAATCAATTTGAATTCTACTTTCTAAAGTTTGAATATAATATAATATAGAGTCCTAACACGAAAGAAAATCTTTGAGTGACAAGAATACATTGCTAAATTATAATCTTAACAAAAGTTAAATATATTTAAAACTTTGCGCAGCTCATTAAGACAATTTAATTGATTTGCATGATAATATTTATTTTTATTTAGATAGTGTGACATCGAATAATTTGTATTAAATGTAGGTATATCTACTAAATGTTTTTCTAATGTAAAAGTAACTGACCAGTTCATTGTTTATTTTACTGTTTTGGAGATTATAAAAGTAAATAACAAATCTGTAAATATTGTATACATTCGTGCATTTTATTAGAAATTTAAAATTACATAGGTACTAATGTTTTTGTTTTTCAATACTTCGATTCTTCAAAGTTTCCAAAAGTTAAATACATTATTTTACTTCAATATTAAAAATGCCAGTTCTTGATTATTTAGTCTTAAGTTTATATAGTATATTGAATACAATATTGTTAAGACAATAGTATTTTCATCGGAAAATTACTTTTAAATAATTAATAAAGTATTGTAAAAACTGTTGAATTGAAAAAAAACTATAACTGTCGTATAATAATAACAATAAGCTACAATAAATGTATACTAATGAAAAATTTAATTAATTCAGCCAAACAATAAAAATACTATATGTACCGTTAATACTTTAGATGTACAAAAATGTTCAAATTCTTATAATATACATAGAGAATATTGTGTGTAGTAATATGAATTCGTTATTTGGTGTATTTATAATTAGTTCAAAAGGCTGTCATATCAGAGTTATGTTTGATTAGTTGACTAGCCACTAGGTGACCGCAATGTGAAGTTTTTAGAACTCCTATGGGTCACGTATTGTTTTCTGGTGGTTAAACATTTAATGGAAAATTCTTTTGATACGGAAACCTTTGGTAAGGCAACAAGAGAGTAGGTACAACTATTTGTTACAAATTCTAAATTTCTATGTAATGTAAAATAATATTTAGTACCTGTAATTTTTTACTATATTCTTTAAAGTGATAATGCTATTTAACTAAAATTATAGTAATAAAACAAGATAGAAAACGTTATAAGTTAAATCAAATTATTATAAGTACTGAAAAATCTTGCTTTATCTTACTCAATAATCTAACTTAATAATGATTATGTATTATAAATACAACATACATAATCACTATTAAGTTAGATTATTGGTTTTCCCTTGTGTATTATATTATATTATATTATATTTTAAAATTTGAAAGAAACGATAAATTATTTCATCAGGAAAATAATTCAGAGTGGAAATCGACTTACCATAATATTTATAAATTATCATATAATTTTAAAATTATAAGTACCTATTTATAAAACTAATTTATTTATTTTTTTCAATTAATTTAATATATATTAAATACGAAAGTACCAGCTTGTATTAATACGTAAAATAAAAAAATATTAAATCTGCCTTAATGAAATAAAAAATAAAAAAATAATTAATATAAAACTAATAAATTTCAACAAAACTGTGTGACATATTATAATAATATCGATCTCGTGTTTAAATTCCTACTGGAAAATGGAAAAGTATTATAATGTATAGCTAAATGTATGGTCGTATACTCGTATGGAACATGCTCGCATATATCTCGTTTTTATCATCACCCTGGATGCATGCGGCACTGTATTTAGAAAAATTTAGTTGAAGTGACCGGAACTCACGGATGACGATAAACTTTCGGTATTATATTATATATACCCGAAGACGAGACCTAGACCCGTCATATAAACAACGCAATATGGCCGACAGTAATTCGCAGCCGGCTATCGTGCACACAAACACACCACATTATCGCCTTATACAACGGGGTAGCAGTCATTACCATACATGAGTATGTGTGTGTGTTACAGAGTTTCAGTCTGGAAGAGGAGTGTTTGATTTGTATTCAGCGTTAAATCCGATGAAAAAAAAAAAAAACGGTCGTCGGTAATGGTTTCTATTTTGGATTCGTCGTAAATATCGCACTGAGTATATTATAGTCTGTAATAGATAAATTTGTGCGAAAATTTTATAAGCGAAGCTACATAAAACATACCGAATAATATGTACCCCAGAGAATGTTAACTATATCCATAATATATGTATAATGTATAATATTGTATATTATGTGTGTGGAAAAAGTCGTATAATATGATATAGTCAAATAAGCGTTAAATTTTTTTCTGACAGTTTTATGCCAACGTCGACGCGGTCAGTTTCCGTTAACACTGTTATTATACGGCGTTAGGATATCGCTGATAAAATGTCCCGATATTTTTATCAAAATGTATTGAACTATCAAATCAAAACGATGATTTTTTTCTGACAATTATGATGCAATTTTTTTTTTAATTTTATCGTGTGATGAAACCATTCTATACCTTGTGTAAGTGCATAATATAATTTACAATAAACATACATTTATCCCTGTATAAAATGAATGGAAATTTGATGATTGATGAAAATAGTGATGAAATACGTCAACAAAGGAGCTGGTTTAATTACTTTACACCGTTAACATAAAGATTGATTACTAAATGCTTTTAATAGATTATTTTTTTAGAGCAATATTTCGTGTTCAATGGATTTGATATTTTAAATACTGACATTAAGACTATACAAATAATTATTACTTAAGGATATATAGTTAAGGTATATAACAACATGAACAATTATTATTTTAATTAATTTCTAAAAGTAAATAGTAACACATGTGTTAAGGTTCATACGGAGCGCCAACGGTGCAACGTGAATTATTTTACACTGAAATACATAATAATTTAACTTCCGATTTCCCTCTCATCAGCCACATGATTTTTTTTTTTTACTCAGTGGCTTGACTGGTCACCTTACAAGTAGTGTAAAATTTCATTAGACAAATTTTATTTTTGTATATTTAATAAGTCTAATTTTATATTATATTATACGTCATATTAAATTTGATTCATTTATAATGTATATACACCATATTTAATATTTATACCTACTATTAGTTCGTAAATGTATTGTATTTTATTTATGCGACCATTTATTAGTACATACTATTATAAACGATTCATGTTATTTATATTTATTTATTATTTTCAAAATTATAGTTTTTTTTTAACGAATACGTGGTTTAGACATATTGAAAAAACTGTTTTTTGAATAAAACATGATAAACTTTTATAACGTTAGCCCGTTTACTGAAAACTTTTTAATAAATGTAGTAGGTATTTAATAAAACTAGATTCACTTTTGTCCAATAATTAAGCATTTTCATACACACAAACCCTATTCAAATAGCCATATGTAAGCTCTTAAAATGTAATTATTTTTATTAAATAAACAATTCGAAAAATAATAATTATAAACAAATATAAGTAATGAAAAAAGTGTAAATTTGCAAACATACTGAAACAAATGTTATTTATTATGTTTCACCAATTTTACGATAAACATTTAGAGTTATAAATATCATCAACTTTAATAATAACACTTTGTTGTAGGTGTTCAAAATTCGTAGCATCATATTTCTTTCTCACGAAATCATTTTTATTCCCACGCGCTGTACTGTACCACATGTTTCCTAAACATTCTTTTTTTATTAGAAAGGATCTTAAAAAAATAAATAAAAACGTTTTTAATTCATAAACATGAGGTAAAACGATTAGTTTTATCGCAAGCTGTTGTTATAAAGTAATGATGTTATCAGGTGTATAAAGTTTCAAGAAGTAACTGTAGTAATAATTATTTAAAGAACTACTCGGAGTTTTGTAATATATCTGTTTTTAAAATATAGTAAGCCATTTATTTTAAAAGTGAGAAATTGTCGGTTTCCAATTTATATCGACCAATATTTATTTAATTTTGGATCGTGGGAAATCATAAACACTATCATTTAAGTTATTACGCATATTGTAGCTACCTATTTGATATAGTTCACAATACTATTAAATCAACTGCACATTTTGGTTATCTATATAAATCAGTATACTTCTATATTTCTTAGGTATTTTTTAATGTATTTAATATGACAGTTATCATAAAATACGTTACCAAGTAGATAATGTGTACAACCCAGTAAGTGGTCTGTATATTAAAAACCAAACATATCCACACAAGCTTCTTGACACAAATACAATACATAATAGGAAAATATATCTATACCTATTGTTTATTATTCTTGGGTATTTATTTGGTATGTCAAATGTAGTTTCCATTATGAAATTCAATCATATTTATATTTTATTTACTATAGACTACCAATTTACACACAATATTAAAGAAAAATTCAAAATTGAAACTATTACCGACGAATATTTTTCATCTGAATACCAATCAAACAGTTTTCTTTCCCGACTCAATCTCTGTAAGTTGTAACAAACACACACACCTATGTTATCTAAATATTTATTAAATTAATTATTGCATTGATCGCCTTTATGTGTATTGTGGTACTTCTGGTTGTTATCCATGGTAAATTTTTATAAACGAAATAGTATAACGCCTATATAATATATACACAAGAAGCTGCTTTATGCTCATTATATGCAGATAATAGTATCAACTATGGCTAGTATATTATTATCGAAATGTTGTAGAGTTTCGTATTATCATGTAATTTAAAATAAGATGTTTCTAGTTTAGTTATAAACTTATATTGTCAGTAAACTCTTGTTATTTCTGTACTTAGGATGAAAATGATCATATAAAGTAGTTTCGACTTATACATATATACTATATTATCTATTATACATTTGAGTTTCGTTGGGGGGGGGAGTAGGGGGTAGTAAATGATCGCTCTTCTTTTGATCCAGAGCGAAAAAAGGAATGTGTTGGTTTTACAATGTAACATCGAAAAGATTTGAAGAAAGTTAGTAAAATAGAAAGCATCTGCTCAGTTTTTATTTTTTAAAATGTGATAATTCTTAAGTAAAATTCGTTTTAATGCATTGGTATTTGTTTAAATCATTAAAAGAAATAGTTTTTAAAATTAACTGTACAATTTGTACATAAACCATTATTACTTATTTAGTATTTATGATGAATCATACAATCATATTGGTAAATTTAACTCATAGATTGTGATTTATGGTGATTTAAATAACTTATTTTTCGTACCTGCAGTAATGCAACTTACTTAATACCACATTTTTTTTCTAAAACTTGGAGCACACTTATTTACTTTATTTCTAGATTAAAGAATATAATACATTAGATATGGAAATTTGTTGTAAAATGTATGGTAATAAAATATTAGTTCGTCACATTTTTCTTTGCTGTCAGCTTGTATTTACGGTTTTTACGTTAACACATTTATCAGGAGATATTTAGGAGAGAAAATTGCACTTAGCACTCATTAAACGATGATTTGGCACAGTTGTATGTCATTTTCCGGTTATTCAGATTGCAAAATAGTGGTAATCCATTGCGACCGGACTCAACGGCAAAGAAAGGACTGTGGTTAACGACTGAGATAGCTATGGGTGTATACCATAGTATAATAATATATCATAATATCGTTTTGGTTTCTATTATTTTTATAATGGCGGCGTTTGCAACAATGAATATTGAACATAGTCCCCGCCGATTTTATGAGCCAAGAAAAAAAAATTGTCGCCACCACCCGATATCAATAACACAAATATCAATTTAGAATATCACTTTTCTAAAAACACATTCATATGCCGCAGTTGCCGAGAGAGAGGAATTTTTTAACGATTGTCGAGTATAAAATACATAACATTTCATCCTACTGTGTTTTACAATAATTCCTGATTTTACAAGCCATTAAGGAAGACAATAGAAATAAATTCGAACGTTTAGTAAAATGTCCCTAACATATTATTTGGTATTTTTTTTATTGTGATGTATATATTTTGTTAAATTTTTAAAAATAAATTATTTATCAGAATATTCTTAAGGGATTTGAAGGTGGTATGAATTAGTTACTACTATATTATGTATAAAAAAGTTATTTATTCAATATAAATAAATACAAAAAATAATAATAATGAATATTTCGTTATTTGTTCTATAAAAGGACCTGTATTGCCATGGTTAAAAATATAATGCCGTGTAATTACATATTATTTGTAATAGATACATTTTTTCTAATCAAAAGAAATTATATACAGTACAATAATAGTTTATAATTTTGATAATATTTATTTTATGATACATTTTACCTTTTTTTTAAAATTTCATCAAGAATATTAATCTGAAGTCCCATACTTTAAATTTGTTATTTATCATTAGATATTAGTTAATACAATTTAATTTATTTTGTACTGATTCAAAATATTCTTGCCTGCAGAGTACAAAAAAGTAGGTTGAGTAGGTGTAAACAAATCACGATTGTTATTGAAAATATACTAGTTATTATCAATATAGTAAAATTGTGTGTTACATTTTATTAACTAATTTGTTAGATAGGTGATAATGGCTGAGTAGTGCTCTTGGCCCCCATTGCTCATTTAAACTTATTTTATTCTGAAATATTTATTATAGATATTTATTTTTGTGTTTGCCATTATTAATTTAATATTGTTAAAAATAATCGTCACCTACATATTAAGAGACGAAGACAAATCTTAGTAGTGGTACATAAATTCAATGTACAATGCGCTGAAATTCGTTCTTAGAAGTGAATATCTTTAACATTTCAAATTAAGTGATTACTAAAATATTCTGGTCACGGTTTCCGGCAACACTAACAGGACCCTATGCTATTTGAGGTGTAAATTACTAATTTGACAAACGTTTATTACATAAAAACAAAAACTATTGTCTAGTTAATTTGTTTTATAAATGTACCTGTGCATGTACTCGTAATTTATTTTACAATGTATTTTAATTTCGCTGCAACCAATAATATTAAAAACAAGTTAATGAATGGTTTGAAAATATACCAGTCATTAATATTAATAAAAAATAATTTGTTTAAAAGTGTTTCTGTAAAAACATAAACTATTTGATATCTGAAAAATAACAGAATGTTGTTGGCTGAGTAAAACTAAGAATACAAATTTACTATCAAAATAAAAAAGAATGTATTGTATATTTCGTTACCTTCAAATTATATTTATACTTATTTGTATAAAATTGTTAAATTTAATTATTGAAAAGTTTTCAAACTAGAAGTTCAATTATTTTAAAGTAAAGGTACAATTGTAATTTTATTCTAGAGGCGTAAAGAAAGTTATATGCCTTGAAATGCAATATAAATTAATTTATTGTTTTTATCATTATTATTATGAATTATTTGAAAAATATAATATTAGGTATGTCTCTTTTTATTATTGTATTTGTTGTTATTATATTATTAATGACAGTAGAAAAGAATTTCTTGATTTAATGGTTATTACGAAACTTTTGTTATAAAATCTGCAATTATATGCATAGTTTATTAAATTTATAAAATAATAACATAAATGTTCACAATAAACCAACCGGAGAATTTTTACAAAACATATTCATGAAAAATTATCTGAACAAAAAAATAATAATACATATTACATTGTAAATTACATTGTATTATATTAGATAACCTATTGCGTTAACATAATACATATATTGCTTTTGTATTAAAACTGTTTAAATAATTTTGTATAAATATAATTGTGTTTTGTTTTTACTTAACAAACTATGAAAATGGTTACTTAAATGTATTAATATACATTACCTACCTAAAGATATGATGGATTAATATTGTATTTGGAAATTGGCTTAAAACATATTAAATTAAAACCATTTGAATAATTTTGAATACGTATTATCGTGTTTTGTTTTTACCCAGTAAACTGTGAAAATGGCTAATTTAAATTAAATAACACCCATATAAATAAGAGTTAGGTATATTTTATTTTGTCTAAACATTTTTAATGATTTAATGATTAATTGTTAAATTAATGTAAATAATTTAAATGATGTATTATTATTGTGAGATTCGTAAATTCAGAATATTATTTATAAAGTTAGTAATGACCATGAGTTTCATTAGGATGTAATAAATGAGTGCTCACATCAAAGCTTATCATGAAAATATTACAGTGAGTGTCATTAATTGATTATTGCTCAAATCAAATAATATTCTAATTTCTTATTATTTGTTCATACACGTGATTAATTAATAATAATATTTATATATTTCCTACCCTTTAGGCTTTAACACATATTATAGTAATTATGTCATTTTGGTATGGAACGTAGGTACATCGAAATTAAGAAAAAAGGTGAATGAAAGGTATTATAATATCTATTCTTTGTTACAAAAACCATATGCCTAATATGTATTATTTAAATCATTATAATTATTTAATTATTTCAATTTTTAATTTAACTATCTTATTTTTACATTTTCATGTATTTAATTAACGACGTAGTGATAATATGCTATGCATAAAATCAGTATTTACACAATAGTTCATCATAATTTGAAAAATAAATTTTAAATTTCATACATTAGTGTTTATAATATATCAACCAGACTAAGATATCAGTTTTTCTATACAATACTATAGATGCATATTTTATTAGATTTTATCACATTTTCATACAATTTGTTCGTAGAAAAATAATAAAAATTGGGTTGGAAAGTCGACCTTTTCTGGAGACTAATCTATTTATCAGTTGTTCTAAATCCTACAGTGGTTTACTAAATATTGATCCTGGACGGCAGACATTTTTAAGTGTTAGCTATGGATAATTCAACATACGATAAGCGCCAGGAATTAAAGCTGCACAGTTAATTGTGTCTTTTGTTAGCCGTATTACATCGTATTACATTAAGCTATTGGTTACCTATAGTTTTAACCTAAAAACTTATAAATAAATTACATACATACAAACGTCACTAACGTGCAGCAGGCTATTAAATTTTGGTCATACCAATGTTCAGGACATGTATAAATCACGGACCTTAACCGACACTTTCGATTTCTCTAAGCCTCTACCTTATATTCAAGTGTGATTTATGATAAAAAATAATGCCTTAAAAGTTTTGCCAAATTTGTTGATATACTACTACTATTTTTCTCATATATTAAGGTGCTGAAGGCATAATGACCGATACTCGCGATTCTAATTTTACTTTTTATAAATAGAATATATATATATTTTTTTAAACTAAGTAATTAATGAATTTTTGTGGGCGTAATATAGTGTTCCTATATCTCCGTGTATAAAGGTTAATTAGTTGTATTATTTATTATAAATATTGAATTTGTAAGTTTTCTGTAGTACATTGTTTATTTCAACCGGTCATAGTCTTAGTCACAGTGGCGTAGACAAGATTATGACATGGGGGGGGGGGGTTAATTATAAATGGAACTAAGTTTTTTTGAAGGAAAAAATGCCAATGAGAGGGGGTGGGTTAATACACAAGCCCCAGGCTACGCCACTGGTCTTAGATATTGTTTGCTTAAAAAAAAAAAAAAACTAAAATAATTTTATATAGATTTATTTTCAAACAAACATTTTCATTGGTAGTGCGCATACCAACTGTATATTATTATTTTAAATCTTTTCTGAGCATATCTAATAACTACAAACAATTTTTACACGGGTATCTATTTCATGAATATTCGTAATAGTTTATATTTTTTTTAATAATATAAGCAAAATAATATTATGGTTGTGACTATGATAATTATTTAATCTCATTTTTTTACTGTTGATTCACCACTTTAGGACATATTGTGATGGTATAACGTCAAAAATAATAATATAAAATATAGGGAAAGTTAATATTTTCATTTTATTAAACTTGATTTATGTACACCAGTACACGGTTCCTTACAGATTAACATATTATCATATTAAATCCATTAATGAATAATACATTTTGATTTTCTGATTTCTTTTTTATGCTAAAAACCCCTATTCATTATATACTTGTTGTCGATACAAAGTAAAAAAAAAATGGTTTTCAGTCACTATGATATTAAAAGATGAAAAAAAAAGTGAGGCGATAAACAGTAGATACGAATTCAATGACGAACAGCGTCGATTGGTAAATAACTTTTGTCGTTTGTCATGTCGTCGCAGCACAATTTCTACTTGTTAAACAGTTTTCCTCCTTTTGTCCCACAGTAGGTGCCTGCTTCGTTGTTAACAAGGAACAACTACTTATTTTTTATTAATTTAGAGATAAAATAATTGATACGTTGATTTGTCAAAGAGATTCCGATGCAGGGCTTTACATAGGCGCATATTGGGTGTGAATGTAGGACGTGCTGGAATAATTTATGGTGAATAGATCAGTGGGGGGCTTTGCTCCCCCACACACCCCTCATATTAATATATAATGATTTTAATTTTTATACAAATATAATAAATAAAAACTTTAATTAATTATACTTTAATACTTGTATAGACAAATTAATAAGTAATTAGAAATTCAAAATTGTATAAATGTTAATATAATTGCTATTATTTTGATTTATATACACTCATAAGAAACTATACTGTACATAATGTACTATGTATTTTAAATGTTTAAAAATAATTAATTTTAATATGTTATCACATGAGAACTGGAGATGCTAATCTGATGCCTGGGGGTGCTAAGCACCCCCTAGCATCTCCCTATGTGCGCCTATGGGGCTCTGCAAGCTCTCGATTTTTCTC
Organism: Nasonovia ribisnigri; assembly: GCA_027563435.1. Taxonomy (NCBI): domain Eukaryota; kingdom Metazoa; phylum Arthropoda; class Insecta; order Hemiptera; family Aphididae; genus Nasonovia; species Nasonovia ribisnigri. The sequence continues at coordinate 408,751 of JANEHU010000169.1, read as the reverse complement.
GAACTTGTATGGCGTATCAGTGTAGCGTAGGTATATCATCTGCAATTGTTCCGATGGAACATATAGATCCAACGTGAAACCCAAATTCTTTAGCTGCTCTAATGTATTAGGTAATGGAATTACTTTTCCACTTGTACTCTCGTTATCATCCAACCAATCATTTTCTCTCACTATCAATTTTGTTTTATTGCATCATAATATTCCTCGTTGAAGCATATCAGTTCCGTCTACTTTTTATGTTATAAGCAATTGCGTATCGGTGAAAAATAACTAATCGTGTTTGCATATTTTTTTTATTTCAATAAAACGCAGAAAAAAATCAATTACATTTATTCCACACTCAACTAATGTAGTCATCGATGTTACACATTTATGAAAAAGGAACGTTGAACCTTTAGTTCATTTAGAACTGTTTTCAATTATTACCAATTATATGACGTTTTTTTTGTTAACCTCTCAAATAATATTAAATTGTGTTTTTGCAATATATTTTTTTTTTTTACCACGTAATAAAAATTTATTGTACAGACATATACATTTTTAGGTATAATATATGGTAATCGAACTATAAATAGTTATTTTTATGAGTGTAATTTATATACATAAAAACATTCCTCCTTTAGAAAAAAAGATGATTTTAGTAATAATATAATATTATTAAATAATAAAGATAATAAAAATTATTTAATTTATTACAGTACCTATACCAAGCTATACCTACCTATATAGTTTTATGGTTTGTATGTATAAAAACTGTAGCACGTATAATGTCTATAGTAAGAGACAATATGGAAATTATAGTACCTACCAGCAAGTTTATCAAATTTTAATATTTTTGGTAAAAGTTATTACTTTAGATGTAATAATAACTTTATATTATAATTTATGTCGAACAATACCATACACTCACATTACATAATATACTGATACGAAGTGCTAACTAAATACTTTAAAAAAAATATATGTTATTATAAATCTCTGATACTTAATTGTATATAATTAAAATTTATACATTATAGTACATTACAGATATGCAATTTTTGTATTGCAGTAAGCAAATCAATTATGTTGAAAAAGTCCCCTATATTCAAATTCTTGGATATGGAGTTGAATAACATTCATTTTTTAATATACATATTATGTATTAAGGTTATTGAACTTCAAATAGAAAAAAAATTTAAAAATAATTGTGATCGCTTTGCTCTCCTCCACATATATAATATGTATTTACTAAACTATATTATGTATTTTAAACATTATTTATATTTTATTTTGAATAGTACTCTCAAATATTTTATTCGAATTATATTTTAATATATCTGTTAGTATTACGAATACTCAACGCATACAAATTAAAAGTAAATTAACTGGATATTAACTGGATATTAACTGGTTTAATAACGAATATAATATAACAGAAAAAATATTCTTAAAAAAATGATTATGGAACATTTTAATAAAGTGTAATATGGGTGAATAAACTTTATTGTTAACCTTGGACTTATGGCTTATGCTTTGGAATGATAGAACGTGATTTCTCTATGTTGTGGGGGCATTATACTGTCGACAAATAACATTTCAGAGTCCAATTACTACACACACTATACACAGATACATATTGAAGCATTGTTGTATCGTGTTGATGGTAAATTCAAAATCATATTAATTTTCAATGAGAATTTGTGCATTGTTTGATTTAGTATAAGCACAGAATACATATTCATAATGTATTCGAAATAACTTCGATATGTATACTATACAATATATATTTTTAAGATATTTTGTAGAAGATTGATGAGTTAGAAGATTGTGTATAGGTATTATTATTTCAAAAAAATAGTATTTTGTGTAACTGTTCATCGGTTATAAATTATAATTTATCCATACATTTCTAAATTTGTTTTTATTAGTATATAATTTAACACAACTATTGCTTGAATTTTCCTCTGGCACTGTAATACAGTTTGTAAATAAATTTAAAAAAGACACAAAAGACACAATAAAAGATTAAAACAAATAAAAAAAAACAACTATCAGGCACTATGGTTTGTCGGGGGTGTGAGGAGGCAAATGTTATAGTGTTTTCTTCACAAATCAAATGACTAGACAATACAGTATACGCAGGCTAAAAGCAAATAAATAAAAGTATTAAGACAGATTGTTTTAGTTATTGTTTTTTTTTTTATCTATATATAGGTCCTTCCACTAACTTTCACCTAAAGCGGATTTTTAACCTTAAAAAATGCCTTTTATACGAAACCATACTTAAATTAATCAGAGAAAATATAAACTTAAATATAAAGATTAGGTAACATTTTTTGAGGAAACAACTTTTTGTATAATTCTAATTAAATAGTATTAAATTAATTAAATAAGATTATTATTTTGCACTTAGAAAATAACAAAAATATTTATGTTTAAACTTTGTATGTATCATTTAAGTTTTTATATCCAAAAAAAAAGTAGAAATTATGAATGTAATTCAAAAGTTTTTTACAAGTTGTAAATTGAATAGCTTACGTTTTCTAATTATTTAAATCGTGTTATAAATAAACATGCAGTACTTTAAATTAATTTTTAGTTAGATACCTAAATATTTTTTATTGTAAATATTTCTTTTTTTATATGTATATATTTGTTTGTCTCCGTACACATTCATACACGTATATTTTATTTCAGTTGTCACACAATAATACGTTCGGGATAGACATGCTGCAGTTTTTATTATATAGCTTAAATTATAAAGATATCACAATATTTAGGAATATTTGGTGGATTAATCACTTTTATATGATACACATTGTAATCAATATTAAAAATATCTTGTTTCACTTAAATAAATATATAGGTGGGGGACGGAGTGGCCGAGGGGATTAACGCGTCGGTTGCAACGCACACCGTCGCCGGTTCGAACCTCCTCGGTCACGGGCGGCACTTCTCTTCGGGCAGTGACGGTGTCCATCCTGCGCCCGGGCATGGCAGAAATCTATACAGGTGCCCAATAAAAATTCTGCCAAAACACTAACACCCCCACGTGTTAAAAACCTACCATATCAAACCCTACACACAGGCTAATGACCATAGTTGTCGAAGCCTCAACCCCTCCCCGAAAAAAAATATATAGGTCCATCCATTAAATATCACAGTATAGATAAATTTAATACACTAAGGGTTTGGTATAAAACTTATTTGACGTTATTTTTTTAACCTATCACATTGATCACGCACAGGCTACAAGTGTATAGCATAATAGACATGTATTCAGTGGCGCCATTTGAGTTAGTTTTAATAAGGGAGTCAAAATTTAGCAAGCCAATTTTTTTCATCGTAAAATAATTCATGTTGCTATTCTCTGCATGTATGGAGTTGATTCCATTATTTTAATGAATCAAAAATTCAAAAGTTAAAAGTTGGTCAGCTTTTGTCATGCATACCAATAATATACATTTATAAATATGAACATATACATACGTAATTATACATTACTTCAATACATATTACATTACAAACATTATGGTTTTCATAATATATTATAAAATGTATTCACCACTCATCGGTGCGTTTATACATTTTATAACGGGCCATAAGACAAAGATAAAACAAGGGTGAACAAATACACCGTGTCGCCATCTAAATGGTGCCCCTGGACATATCTATTTTCATGGTGAATAAAGAGGGGCTCCTGACTTAGGGTTCATACATTATCTCTAATTGCTATAGCCTATAAAACATAAGTACAACTAAACCGATTAACAATCATCATTTAGTCATTTATTTATTCAGTTACCAATAGCCGTTACGATACTCGAAATATAATAATTAGAATGGTCTTTAGAAACTTTGACATGTAAAGGTTGTACATTCCGAGACGAATATCACATGTATAATTTATTGATTTATCAAAAACTTCTGTTATCTGTGCGTTTTAAATCTTTTAAATCTTCTTTTCGTATTTAAGGCGAAAGAACAATAAATATATAAGATCAAATAATGAAAAAAATGAGAAAGTTGCTCTGCTGTCTAGTAGTGTACCTACCTATATAATGAAACGTAAATGTATTTAATAGAGTCTTTAAGTGGAACTCACGAGGAATACTGTATTATATTTTCGAGGTTTTTGACCAAGTAAAAATATTATTTAGTCTAAAAAATCATCATAGTTATAATGGAATGTTTCGTTTACAACGTTTATTTTTTTTTTCTTGAATTAAAAACAAATATAATAAACATTTTTTGAGAAGAAATTATTACTAATTATTAATTACTTATTATTTTGATATACAATGAAGTAAAACTTTGATCTTGTATTTAAATTTATTGAAATTATTTGTTAAAATATAATATAATATTTGTTAAATTATTTAACTATAAAACAATTTACACATTTTCGTGATTTTCGTAATCATGACAATTTATGTTAAAATTTAAATTGTTTTATTTTATAAATTGTGACTATTTATTTATAACATTTATAAAAACCATTTATAAGGATATTTGTAATTAGTTTGCAAACTTTTTTTGACTAATAATTATTAGCAATAATAATATTGTATTAACATTAATCGAAAAAATATCCAAATAATGTTGAGACAAAATTTTAGACAAAATCGATTTTGGATTTTGGTGTAACTCTAAAACAAATAACCATAGATACATGAAATTTTGACGAATGTTAATATTCGCCTTAAAATTTTATTTGTTTACGGACATATTCAGTTTCTAATATTTTTGGGTTTTTTTTCTATGAATGTCAAAATATTTTATTTGTTGGGTAAAAAAGCTTGACAATTTAATACAATACTCTTAATATATTGTTAAAATTACATTTGAAAAATACTAAAATCCGTAGTCACAATTTTTTTTATAAGCATTTAAAGTTCAAATCTTGACAAAGTACATGAAAATCACGAAAATGTGCAAATTATTATATGTTAAAAATGCATAAACATTTTTCTTTTTAAATCTAAGATTTTAAAATGTAATACAAGATTCCTTATAATAGCTTGTATACGGTCTACCCTTATCAGAAAAAAAATGTGTACAAGAAAATCAATTTAAATTTTTATGAGCGTTTGAAGTTCATATTTATTATTTTTACAACATTGGATATTCACTCGATTTCTCATCTACCGATTTTCCTATTTTGTTGTAATTCGAAATCAAATAACTGTAGATACATGGAAATTTCACTAAATGTTTATATTCTCATTTTCTATACGCCATAAAGCTTTGAAAATATTTTGACTCGTTATGGACTGTTTACAGATAATTTCAAATTTCAATTTTTTAGTTTTTTTGCACTATAAATATCAATGAAATTTTATTGGTTAGTCCAAAAAGCGTGAACATTTAATAAGGCTTCTGATATATTGTTATAATAGCAGTTGAAAAATATTAAAAATATATAGGCATAATTTTTTTTTTTATAAGCATATAAAGTTCGAATTTTAACAAAATTTATCAAATTCAAAATTTAAAAATTATTTTGTAGTTAAAAATTTATAAAGTGTTCAATTTATGGCTAAAGACTGAAAATCCAACGTAAGTAGGTTATTCTGTAACCAAAAAATCTCATAAATAAAGACACACAGTTTTTTTATAGTTATTTTATGTTCACATTTGGATGAAATTACATATTAAATAACCAAGAATAACGATTTTAGTTATTTTTTTGTATTTTTATAATATTAATTCAACTTACTGGCTACTGTTTTAATAACAAGTAATAACAATATAAATATAATATAAAATATCTACACTAACAAACCGTTTCAACTCGTCACAAATCGTTTTTCGTATACAATGATATTGTATCATTGAATTTAAATTTAATACCATCCAATAAGCTGTGACTCACTTGTAACCTACTGTATAATAGAGTACTTACCCATCTTTTATTAGTTTTTCTTGAATATTTTGAAAAATACTGGGAATTTTAGCTTTGAACTCCCACTACCTTAAGTAGGTAGCAGACACCACCCTCAAAGTTGAATCTTTTTACTGTCCTAAAATTAACATAAGATACAGAAATAAAACCTATACTTACCTATACATAGGTACATGATTGTTAAACCTAAACATCAATTTTTCTACACAGAATTTAAAATTTATATTTATAACTCATGTTCTCTAGTCATTTTTGAATGAATAAAATGTGACGAAATCATTCAACAATTAACATAATATTGTCATTCTTATTAAAATGTTCGTAATTTGTCATATTTATTATAAATTTATATTATATAAATAACAAGCAATCAAATAAAAAAATAAGATTACATAAAAATACAAAAAATAATTAAACAAATCGTATGCGTTAGCAGTACATTGTCACTAGAACATTTTGTGAATAACAACTTTAAGGAAGGACCTTTGAAGACGAGTGTCATAATAATCAGGATTTACCAGTGAAGATGGGAGTGAGAGTATCATTTATTTAATTCTCTGTATACGAATAAACAGTATGTTATTCCGAAAGCTATTTAACTTTTATGGTTAGTTACATATTTCGGTCTATTTCATATATGTATATTAAAAAAAATTTTTTATTTAAAAAGGTAACAGGTATCTCCTACCTTGTAAGGTAATCGTCCTTGTAAGTTGCATTTTTAATTATAATATTATGTGTCGCTGGTTACCCGTAATATGCACTGAATATTCCAACAATTATTATATTGTATACCTAGTGTATACGAGTACCCGTTTATTGTTTTATTGTTTTGTGTATTTTTTTTTTATCGAATGGTGGTGAAGAAAACTCAAAAAAAATGTTTCATCCACTTTTGAAAACGGATAGAATAAATTATTAAATAACTCCCCAGCGTATTTTCCCGTAGTCATAGATTCTTTCTCTTTTAGTTTATCCTTTGGAACGCTTGGTATGCAGTTGCTACCATTTCATTTTATTAAACGTGTTTTACTTTTTTGTGGTGAATATAAAATGAGAAAGTTTTTGGAGACCCAATGAGCTGTTCGTGAAGTATTTACAAGGTGTTTCATTTAATAATTTCTCAGAAATTGTGTTTAATTAGTTTGCTTCAACTTCACTTTTTCAATTAATACTATAAGCATTTCAACAACATTAATTAAAAAAATATATCGTAAAATATTTATAATGTACATTCAAACATAAACATTAAACATCATATTATAGTTAAAACTACTATGTATTCCTAAGTAGAAGAATGATACGTCATGTATTTTGATAAATAAATGAAATGCAATTTTTTAATTAAATTTGTACATATCTATAACAACAGGATTCTTATGGCTTATATAGGCCATCTTTCAAATCCAGTAGTTAAAATCAGTTATCTGAAATAAAATATAAAACCAATACCATTTAAACTAAATTCTTATATAAACCTATATATCATTATTTATAAACTTGCTGATTCCGTGCACTTAGTTGCTGTTAAAAATGCCAGCCCTATGTGATTCAAACTTTGTTCAATTCATTATTTAGTATTCGGTGTATGGTGTTCAAAATTCAAAAATTATTATCGACTATCTTAAACCTCAAAATACTTGTGCAATTACCACTTTAAAATGTGCATTTTGGAAGATGCTTTTCAATTGAACATGGTATTACGAATGTACTGTGCAAATTACAAGTCTCAAGCTATCATTATTTAGGCTCTACGTTAATCAGCCGGTGAGTCAGTCAGGACACGTTCGATTATATTATATTACACTAATTAATATAACCATACCACCCGGCGTTGCCCATGAGACCACTGGCTTTACCTACGTAATTACGAATGTTTTATTAACACGTTGTTCATAATGTGCATGTGTAGGTTCCCGAGACAACGGTCGAACAATTATCATTTGGAATACCATTTTCACTAAGTTGTATGGTTTTGATCAAATATAATAAACAGGTCTAAAATTATATTCAATTATAGTCAATAGTAACTTTACAATAAATAAAATATATTATATTAATTTAGTTTATTTTTTTTCCTGCACTGCTGGAGCCACTGTTGTATTATTTTCACCATCTAGATTTCGTGATTTTCCTAAATTTTTTTTTCATAGAAACCTTGTCCTGACAATTACAAAGACAAAAAAAAAATATTAATGAAATCGGTAAAGGCGTTCTCAAGTTATGACCAATGGATATAGGGATTAATTTTTATATAAATAGATTTATAATAATGAGTAAAAAAGTTATACAGTATTTAAAAATAACACTAATTTAAAGATTTTTTTTCAGTTTATTATTATAACTACCTGTTTTATTTTTCAGGATACAATATAATTTGATGATAATTTATTATATGAAGTGGCTTTTTTACTTTTTGTATCATTTGTATTATTTTTATTTATTGATAATTGACCATAAATACATATGGTAATTAATAAGGTATTTATGTAGGTATACGTATGGTTTTGTTCAATTTCAAAAATAGCCATAAAAAAAGTTTAATAGTATTAATACACATAAAAGTTACGTAGTGCAAAAATAAAATAACAGTTTCAAACTCCGAATTAAAACTTTCGATTCTAAGAAATTAGTAATCAATTTATAACGATAAAACTGGTATTCTACGCACAGGACCAACAAAATAGTATTTTATAGAACTCTTTGCTGCAGAAAAGGAGTTGGTACATTGTTATTGGTATACTACTTGGAAGTTGGAATAACTATTTAGTATATCTAATTTAATTTTTTCGTCGATGGAAGGATATTCGAAAATATGAAATTGGTAAAATGTTGTTTTAGGTAACCAGTGGTCAGTGACAAAATATCGAGTGTACCTAAACATAGTGTTAAATCAGTGGGCACTTATTATAAGAAACCATAGTGCACTGATTTATTACTTTAATTTTTACCCGAAGCCCACAGCCTACGTTCTGATGTTATGGAGATGGGAAAAAAAGTAGGGTTTTCATTTTCTTTCGATTATTTAAAATGGACTAAAAATCCAGGGAGAGGAATTTTCGAGGTTGAAGAAAAGCCCGATTTAAATCCATTCACTTCCGGGGCGGTGTGTGTGTGTGGGGGCGAGTTATAGTGATAGTGGCAGTTAGTAGTAAAAGGTCTACCTATAGTACCCATATATAATAGGCGCAGGTATATATCATATGGCGTATTTTAAACACGTATATGGCACGGGACGCGTCCGGTAGGTAATTTGACAGCGACAAAATAAATCGACTCGGATACATAATAAACCTACGCAGGCCACGCGCGCACATAGTATGACGGATAAATAGCACCGGTGGAGAAAATTTCTTTACGCTTTCGATTTTCACCGGTGGCGCGAAGACAGGTCCTAAGCCTCTTCGGATCGAGCGCGTTCACAATGATTATAAATTATTTCACGTCATATCATTAAGATTAATCGAAAATCCGTCCAATATGTTTCAATATACCGTTTATTTATTTTTATTATTGTCCGTATCGTTTTGATTTGGGCCCCGTGACATTAGTACCAAAGCTCAATGGGTTTGGCTAATAATCACCGGGGTGGATGATAATAAACGCACATAGCTATAGTGCTCTGCAGTGCTCAGTGTAATATAATACGTATCGTACAATGACAGGTGGACGTGCGTCTATATCACTTGCATATATAACATTGTATATATATATATATATATATATTATATTCAGAGAAACTCGACGAGACGTTTAAAGTATGAATTGTGGGATATAAGGGTTTATGACAATAGTAAAGAATGTGATCGTTTGGAGAATTATGAGCGCCGCTTTGTTATACGAACGACGGGCTACGAATGCGGAAAAAGGGTATTCGATGATGAATTGAGACCCATTTAGAAACATATTAAGAATAGTTTCGGTGTTTAAAGTAGGTTAAGGAGTATTGATGATTTTACTACGAGCTGCTCTACAGAGTCCTGGGATTGACTATAATATGATAAAACCGTTTTCTAGTGTACCATGTCTGTTGGCCGCAAATACCAATATTGTTAAAAGCTGATGTATACAATTTATCGTGCGACAATTTATCGTCGTTACTAGTTAATTCATCATGGATAACTATATCGTCAGTCTAGTTCATCGTATATTCAAAAAAATTTTAAATTATAATTTAAATAAAAATAATAATAATTTACAATAAAATATCAAATATAGCCATATTGGTATTATACGACACAATCTTGTGTAATTGGACGGTCCGCGGGTTAAAGGGTAGATAAGTAAAAATAAGTCCATTTGACAATTTTTTAACTACTACGGTGTCTTGTAAAACAAAATTGGTTCTCTTAAATTTAATTTTTGTAATAATAATTTTTTTTAATCTTAAATGATCTATTTAGAATGAAAAATCAGTTATTGTCAGATGAGTTTTTTTAGTTTTCTAAAAAGAAATAAGGTTTTGCCTTATTCCATTTTGTTCACCCACCGGTATTATTGTTTATTTGTCAGTCTTGTTGATTAAGTATTATTTATCAACAAAACTCGTAAATAATAAAAGTATACCTTAGAATATACACATTGTATTTTACTGTATTCAAGATATAATGTGAAACTAAGTAATGAAAATCTATATATTATATTATAAACAAATAATATCTCTTTAAAAAAAAAAATTAACTTTCAGAGATAGTTTTGTTATCACTTATAATTTGCCATCATCAATTTGTAGTGGATTAAGTGGGTTAATTTAATTTTTTTTTTATTAAAATACAAACCTTAAGTATATTCCATGTTCATGCTTTGATTGTAGGTAATTGCTAATTGGCCTGCTGCTGCTATAGAAATATAAAGATTGTTCAATTATTTAATTAAACATCGAAATATATATTACTATTAAACATCTTAACTTACCCGACAAGACTTAGTTCGCATAAAACCGAGTGTTGTACTCTGTGAATTGTCTACTAAATATTTTATCGTGTTAACTACTTTCATTGCTTTAATCTATCGTATCCAAGTCAGATAAAAGGTTGTGGTCTTAACTCTTTTGCTCTTAATGTTACCTACCTATAATTTATTTACGTCGTTTCAGAACGAAAAGGTTCTAAAACAATTTTTTTGAAAACTTTTTTGCATACCTACAATTATTTAATATTTGTTGTTGTATAATTCAATCTTGAAATCGTATCGATCCCTTGATTTTTCAATGAGATACAAAAAAATTAATAGGTTCTACCCTATACAAACGTGAATAATCAGGACAAAACTGAGAAATATCAGTTACAGTCTTTTCATTCTAAACAATAATTAAGAATGATATAAATCTAAGTGATCTTAAATGTAATATCTTAGAATGGAAAGGTACTGTTATAAAACGATTATACCACTGATACAATATTAAGTATTATTGTGCCATAATAACATATTAGTCCAGCATGTACTTACCGCCTATTTTTGTTATGTTGCGATGCTAAGGTGATACCTACCTGGTATAATATTATAATTTATAATTATAAATTGCCCTATAGTATGCTGTTTTGGTATACCGTCCGTCTGTGTATGTACTGTATAATAGGTACCACTCAAATTTCTTAATCTAGCTCTGTCTTAACGTCTTCCATAGTTGTAACTCATAGTAGGTATTTCGTATAATAATACTAAACAAAAAAACTAAAAATATTGCATATTAAAAAATTTATAATTTATAACGTAATTTACACTTAGAAGTTGGTATCGCTAGAAAAAATTATTTAAATTAGAATGAAAAAGTTTTAACTAAATAAATAATTTGTATTTTCAGAATGAAAAAGTTCTACACATAAAACCTTTAAATTCTAAAACCAATATTTTAGTTTTTTGTTATTTACTCGATCAATAACTGAGGTAAAACGAATTGCAGGTAATGTTGTGTTCCTTGGAACTTTCTTGATATTACATACAATTTTCACAATTTAGTATTTATGGTCAAAAAAGTTATTCATTTTCTAACTTAAAAACGTCCCCTTGAACAATTACGAAAATTACGTTAGAACCTTTTCATTCTAAGACGACGTATTGTATTACTCTCTATACGGCACAATAATTAACAAAATAAATATAATAATTTATATTGTAAATGTGGTTTAATATTAAAACCAGAAGATTTAATGAAGGAAATAATATACGGGGAGTTAACGGGAAGAGAACGAAAATATAAAGGAAATAACTACTATCAGGAGAGGTTGATAACTTAAAAATAACATACACGATAAGGAGTCGTTCTATAGTGATGGGCAATGAAAATGAATGTGTTCAAAATCACAAGTGAACAACGTTATTATAATATTCCTTGAACTTCCATAATGTCATGTTTACACCATAACCATCAAAATTTTACATAAAACCACGATGTATAAGCATATCTTTATTTTTTACATTATCAAAGCGAAATCGGAAATTTTAAAAATTTTGCATAAATAAAAGCATAATAAAGTATATAATAAAGTAAAATTGTGCAAGTCACGAGGTGAGTAATAGTTATGCCGTTGTATTGACACGTAATAAATTTGATAAGATGAATTATGAGACACCTCTAATAACACTGAAGTGTTTGCAGGAATACATGTAAATAATCATTAAATGGTAAGTTTTCACAATTCACAATTAAAATATTAAAAACATCATCAGCTGCTGATTTATATAATTATTATATATTATTACAGTAATTTAAGTGTGATTTATTAAAATTTGACTTTGTCCAATGACTGTTAGTAAATGTACATTTTGATTTGATAACGACAAACACAATACAATCCTCAAACAAAAAATTTGATTTAAAGTATATAATATATACTTAATATTTATTTATCTATGTCGTAAGACCCTTCGCTGATCGAGGGTCTCTTCGTGGTTATCACAGTGTTAACACTGTTTACCAACAAACAATGTTCGTTGTTTTTTCTTATAAATATTTAAATACACGCCCCGACGGCGAGGTTGTTGACTTCTTGCGTGGTACAGCACTTAATAATCTCATAATTCGTACTATAATCTGTAATATATTGTTTGATATTATTTGTTTTTCTTTAAATATACTATACAGACTAGAAAGTTTAGGTACAAAATAAATTAATAATTTAATATAAAGTACATCATATTTTGAATAAAATTTGTATTGTGTATATTTTCCTATTTTTTTCCTTTATGCGCATATAGAGATGAGTTGCTATAAGTTATGATTAAGTTTATGATTTAAAATATTTTTTTTACTTTTGTTCTGTTTGTATTACAGGACCTCACTCAGATGTCCTAGAATTTTTTTTTATCCGGTTGTCAGTGCATTTCCTGCATTCTGATATATATTGTGTGCTCAATAAGATCTGTCACTTGTTTCGCATTTTTGTGCTTTTCGTTTAACATAAGATTTGATGTGTACGCTAGCTATGAGTTATGTGTACTTAGGTCTGTGAAAAGTACATAGAAGTGACTGGTCATAAAAAAATAAATAAATATGAGTTATGTTTTTAGAGTTTTACTTGATTTTTATCAAGTACCAATCATTTACTTAAAATAAAAACGAACATATCCACAAGATTTAATATAAATAGTAGACATCGTGTGACGTACAATTTTTAAAAATGTCTATCTATTGTGTCTTTATGGAATAGATCACTAAATTTGTTATTGGTTCTTGTTGATCACTTTACTTTTTAAAATGTATTTGATAATCGTCATAAGTTTCGGGTTAGACAATAAACTACATTAATCTATTAAAATGTTCGATATTCATTAATATGCTTTATAAAGCGTTAAACTATGTATTATAATATTCATTGATAAATATATGTATATCACGTAAGGAATAATTATTTTAATTTTAGTTAACAGCAAATACTAATAAATTATTTATTTCTTTATTCAAAAATGTAATATTAAATATTTTGAGCAATGGCTATATATTATAATGCGGGTGAGATACCTATATAAAATTGAAATCATTTAGTTGATTTCAAATCATACATTTTTCCTTAAAACTTAAAATAGATTAAATTTATTTTATGCATTATATTTGAAAGAATTTTTTTAAATTTGCATATGAAAGGTTATAGTAATTATAACTATTTATTTATTTATTTTTGTATGTATGAATATTGTATTTATTGCAGGAGACATCATGATTATAAATTAGATTCATAAAATTGTTGCATAATTTTGCCACAACATTAAAAAATAACGGTTTTGTTTTTGGGGAGCACTGTCAAAACTGTATTTGGTTAAAAATAATATACTACGAGAAATGGCGGATGCCATATAAATTTATTAGGACTTTACCAGAGGTTTTAAGTGCAAGACCATATTGTTTTTATGCTATTTGTTATTCATGCCGTTCCCAGAGAACTTCGGAAAGACTACTTCTTTCTTTAAAACTCAATACAACAACAATAAAATACAAATAAATAAATCTATCCTTTATAAATTGCTTTTAAGTTGTAATTTTGTGAACATTACATTCACTTCAAGTGTGAGTTATTTAACAGATATTAGTTAATCTGGTTTGTAAATTACTGAGATTGATCATTATTTTTGTTTATCATCATCGAACTTTCTTAACTGTCATAAAAATACTTATTACTTGATAGTATTTTTCAGAATTATGTTTATTCAATTTTATTTAGTAGGGTGTTTAACTTTCTAAACGTCCGAAACTACGTTTTAGTCGATTTAAAATGTCTTTTATTGAAGTCTGCTTTAAATGTGTTTGTATCTTCATTATATAACTCGGATTCATTTATAAAGGAAGGTAGGTACTAATTTATAGAAAATAATTTATACAATTGTTACAATGTTTTACAATGTATCATTTTTTTTTTATCAAATCCCTTGTTACAAAGGCCATAGGGTTAGGTTAGGTTACAATCGATTCCGAAAGATATACTTTTTTCATCTCTATGGTTGGTTTTACGGAAAACACTAATATGCAAAAAGGTTTTTATAAAACTAAATTAGGTTAAGTAGGTACGATCCAAAATAATATCATTATTTTTAAGAAGTAACATATTATCTTATACATATTTAAAAACATTTTTCAAAAACAAATCATGACAGTACATTTAAATCCTGTATAATATATAGGTAATATGTTTATAAATAGAATAAAACGTGATAAAAGTTCATGTTTTTTTGAAATGTAGAGCATTTTTTAAATGAGTTAAAATACCAGAAATCTCAAATCTGTACCTAGCTATTATTTATTTTTATAAGATAAAATGTACAATTACATTACATTATTCGCAACTCGAAAATTTTTTAATTTATTCTTGTATAGTCGTATCTTGTTTATTTCACCATTTATAGAAATATATACGAATCAATAATGAACTGTATAATATGAATAATAGCCGATCCTCCTTTATTAAATTTTTGTTATTTTAATTTAATCATCCGGACAGAGTATATTTTTATATAATTTTGAATTTAATTACAAACAAAATGTTACATAGAAAATTCTCATTGATAATTCGTCAATAGGTTTTAAGATAGTTTTTAGAAAATTAATTAATCACAAACAAAATGTTACATAGAAAATTCTCATCGATAATTCGTCAATAGGTTTTAAGATAGTTTTTAGAAAATTAATTAGACATTTAACTAATATTTTTCTTTCTTAAACCCTCGTCGGGATTAACACATTATCGTTATTTTTTTCGCCAACAACATAATACTTATATTTACAGTTTGGTTAATTCAGAGTTGGCTCTTCACCAAGTAACTGTTTTACATTAAAAGTTTGAATTAGAGTTATAATAGTCAATTAAATATTTACTTAAAAAGTATGGTACGATCTGAGCTAAGACTAAAATTAATAAAATAAACCTGATCATCAGTTTAAAAATATCCCAAACAGATACAGTAGGTAGGGACCTGATTGTTGGATATTCATCGCCATTAAATTGTTTGTTTTGAGGGAAGTTTTACAGTTTTAGTATTGTATAGATAATAATATTATTTCAATGCATTGTATTATTTATAAAAATATAAAAATGAATCATTCATTAGTCAACCTCTAGTTTTTAAATACCTTCAGTTATCACTATTGGTACGATTTTGATTTTAATAGGCACCTGGTACGACATACCAAAAAATAATATTATTCTCAGAATTATTATGTTAATACGCATATTTAGGTAATGTTTATATTAACTAAATATTTATATTGACCACAATATTCAAACTTCGGACGGAAACTACGTATTAAGCAATGATATATTATATTGCACTCGCTGAGATAAGATATACACTTTGAACTACGTCGCCCTTCCAATTTACAACGAAAACAAAATTATTTACTATATAATAAGCACAGGTCATATTTACTTTCGATGAATAACACATTTCAGTAACTTTTCAAAATATTCTCTTTTTGAAGTTAAAATAAATTAATGTTTGCGTAACAAGCCATAAATTAGTTATTCATATCATTTTATTAAATATAAAACTGTGAATTCCACGTGTACTTGTATGATATAAAAAAACCATTAACAAAATAAACAAAAATCTTGCGTTTTTCATAATGACACGGTCATGACGAATATAACCGATTTTATACTACACTATTTTTCTCAAAGCTTCATACCATTCATTCATGTACCTATGTTATATTTATTCACTTGGACGTTTGCTATTTTAAAAGGATGTTACGAACAAATAAAAACATGCAAAATGTATGATGTATTAGATATTTTGATTCTGAACTTCCAACTGTAAGTATTTATGTAGGTTTTATAATTTATACTATTGTAAAATAGATTATAAATATTGCATGTTTATATAATTGATTAATAAAAGAATTCATCACTAAGAAAGATTATTATTTAAAATGAATGCTAACGTAGACTGCGTAAAATAAAATTAAAACAAAAGTTGGTCACATCAATCAATTATTTTATCGATTATTAAATTATATTTACAGTCTGAAAAGTTTAATAAAATTCAAATATTTCTTTTTTTTCCAAATGCCTTGTATTGTATAACTTTCGATGAATAAAAACTTGCTTCATTTATCATAACAATTTTTATCTTTTATCATAATTTTTAGCTTAAGCAAAATAATCAGTTAAAAACAAAAAAAAAAATAAAATAATGCATAATCTCCACCACCATCAATTTCGTAGTTGCATTGCCACCAATCTACTTACCAAATTTAATAACTCTTAACCGATTGCATAATATCGTATTAGTTCAACCAATTTTCCATAGTTATGTAATCCATATTTATAGGGTTAAACATATTAAATAAATTTATCACAATTATCCAATAGAAACTGTAGTCAATGGTTATTATATACAAAAAAAAAAGAAATAGTTTGCGATTAGTAATTTGCTTTTGGTAGGTAATCTATTTAAAATGTATTTATATATATACCTTTTAAATACTTTTATTACAGTTAAATACAATATTTATATGTAATATTATGCACAAAGCACAAAAAAGTAAAATTTATTTTCATTTACCTACTCATAATCATAATATTAAATAACTATATATTCTATGAAGTAGGTATATGATTATGACTTTAATTTTCTCATTGATATTATAAGTACGCGGGGTTATAAGTTAAAAGTAATAACAATATTGGTTTATTCAACTCAACTTCATCATCAATTTTTACCTTTTAGTTCATATTATATTTAAATTACCTATAATATTAACCATTAATATAATAATGGGTTTATAATTATATTTTTTTTTTGACGAAAAGATAAAGTTTTAAATTCTCAATTTTTAACAGATGGCAAATGGTGAAATAAAATGACAGAAATAGAGTAAAAACAAACTATCAAATGTTGTGCTCAGGGATCCAAATTGTTGGTACAATTATTTATTTATTTACTTCTAAATCATTGTATTTTTATCTCCATTGTTTAAATTTTTACTGCAAATAAAAAACAAAAATCTATCAGCTAGTCTAACTTAATTCACAACTCTGCACATTTAAATAATTTACATTTTATGGAGGGTGTTTTCTTTGAATGGTTGAGGGAGGTGCCATTTAAATCGATGGGGTTTTATTGAAAAGGACATGATAACTATTATATATATAAATGTAGATGTATAAAACAAAAATGCTTCTGTAAAAATGCAGTTAATTAAATATCTGTCGCTAATTTTCATTCATCTTTAATTTTCTTTTTGTTTAAAAGAAAAGTAATTGCATGAAGCTTATTTACATACAATCATATCCTCGTAGGTAGAAGGCAATATTATTTGCTGTTAAAGCATAATATATGTAATGTTTTAGTTTTAGACGTTGGAAAATATTATAATTATATTATATTTTATTTTTAAATTTTGAACTACACTATCAAATGACTTTACTTTTAGTTTTGTTGATGTGAATGTAACAATTGTGTCTACATTTACAGGCAATAATTGTAAAAAGTTCTTAGGTTAGGTGACACTTTTTTACTCGTTAGGTATAATACAGGTATGCTGTTGTCTTAAAAAATGTAGTCTCAACAATTAAAATTATGTACTTATATCTACTGCTTTACATAGTGATGCACGTGTAATCAATAATCATTATAGATAATGATTCAATACCAATTGGATAAAGTTTCGTATCAAACGATGTCAGCAATAAATACAATATAGTAGAGTAGAATACGATTCAATTAAGATTTACTGACGGTGCATCATAATATAATAAACTTAGAGTTTTGAAAATTGCATTTTTAACGTGTGTATACAAGTTAAATTTTCGGGTATCTATTATTTTATAAGTGGACAATACAAAATGTAAATAATTGTGTACAGCAGTTGTAGTGAGGTGAGCTACACAAATCAAACTTATTAAACGAAATAATTACGATAACATTATATTAGAATATATTATTATAAGATCTACTACTGATCACCTGCTATAATAATTGATCAATTCTAGAACGGCATGCCAACTTATTTCGAGTAGGTAACTAATGTCTAATAAAACCATTAAGAGTGAACGAGGCCGTGACTTAATTGTGTATCAAAGTTATACATTTTACAAAGAAAAACATGTAAATGAGGGTGTTAAATGGCGTTGTACTCATCGTGGTTGTCTTTCAAAATTATATCTAGACAAATGTTCTACAGTTATTTTTCGGTGTGAGTTAATACATAACCATGAAGAGCCACTGAATTTACTTCGGAAAATGATTTCAAACTCAGCAAAGAGAAAAGCAGGTGACCAAGGTATTTATAGACCATTAAAAATTATTAGAGAAGAAATTGTTAACTCTCCTGTATAATTAACACAACAATTAAATAGTAACGACATAAATCGAATACGAAAAAATATATACCACAAACACCGGAAAAACTATCCGATTTTACCCAAATCCCTTAATGATACACATGATACTATTAAAAGATTAAAAATTAAAACAAATATTGATGAAGATTTTTTACTGGACAAAAATTCTGAAAAGAACATTATAATATTCTTAACTAAAAAAAATTAAAAATATATATGTGAAAAATCGATTATTTTTATATCACATTCCCCAAATTTTTTTTATAAAATGTTCACATTGCATACAGTTCACAATAATTATTATGTACCATTAATATTTCCTTTGCTTCCTAATAAAACTATTGAAACGTATAAAAACATGTCTAAAATAATTATTGAAAAGTGCAATGAATTTGGTTTATTATTTATGCCAAATTTATTTGTAGCAGATTTTGAACAAGCAATCCATAATGCGATCAATGAAATGTTTCCATTATGTAAAATAATAGGTTGTAGATTCCATTTATCCCAATCATGATACCGCAAAATACAAAATTTAGGACTTACAACTGATTATAGATTTGAAACAGAAATTGGAAAATGGCTTCGTAATATATTTGGTTTAAGTTTTTTTGGTTGAAGTTGGCGAATCTTATACAGATGATTTTATGTCAACTATCTCAGAAAATCACGCTGTTCAAGAATTTAGTGACTATTTAGTTGACAATTATATTTCTGACGAAGGACTTTTTCCGCCTCATATTTGGGCTTCAGATACGATTTCTAGTCAAAGAACTACAAATGTACGCGAGTCGTTCCACGTGAAGTTCAATAAATCATTTTCATCACCACATCCAAATATATTTGTATTTATTGATGTTTTAACACAATTACAAATCGATACATATATTTTAATGCAAAACACTGTCACAAGACCATCTACTACACGCGGTATCAGAAAAAAATAAATAATATTGAAAAATATATTGACTTATATACTCAAAAGCGTATTACCAGGCTAGAATTTTTGAATGCAGTTTGTCATTACCTACTAAAAAAAATGTTAAAAACGAAAAAAAAAATTATAATTTTGACAATAATTAAATTTGACGATTTTTAAAAATAAATAAAAATAAAATGTATTATAATAATAATAATATGTATAATATAATATAATATAATGTATAATAATATAATATAATAATTATAATGTATAAATATATAATTAACATAATATGATGTATAAAACAATCATTTTTAACCACGCCAATGATTAAAATTATTGTCAGTCCTAAGCCTGTAAGCGGGAAGGAAAATGAGTGTTTACTAAATGTTTAACTCCTTCAAATGTATGATAATTTTGTTGAAATACTTTTTTTGAACCCAAGTGCAATTCGACTACTACCTGATTTTTACCCGAGGTCAGTTCGACCATTACCTACCTTTTTTTAAACCCAAGTGCAATTCGGCTAAAATAAGTGCAATTCGACCATAACCTTATTCAGTTTTAATCATCCATCTCTAGGTTTGCGTGCAACAGACCGCGGCCATCATCGTCAAGTATTGGGAGATACTTGTCACGAGACGATGCGGGTTAGTGGTTTTAGTGATGGGGTGGGTCGGGTCCGTGAGACATGTACGCTCAACTCACTGCATATTATTATATATACACGCCGATATATAGGCCGCTGAGCCATTGCACTCGAGGGTCGACGACAGTTGACAGTTTAATAAGCCTTTTACGCAAAGGCCTTGTAGAAAACGTGCTAGGCGATAAGGTGACGGGAATGAGAGGGAATGGTCCCTAATAGAATTATTTCACGATATGAAATGGCAACGGACTGGAGGGGACAACATACGAATTCGAGAAAATATACGTCATTATTGCGTTGAGCACCCCGAAGATTTATCACACCGCCGTTGCGGGAGACCGTTTATCAAAGAAAAAAAAAAGGAAACGAAAAATGGAAATAAATAAAGAGAAAAAAAACAACATTCCCTTAAGGACGAAAATTATTTAGTGAATTTGTGTATTATAGGCATCGTGTGTGTATTAGTGACGCGATACATAAAGACATACCATCGCGATGGTATAGTACTTATAATTGACCAACAGTTATGTATACTATGCACTACACATTCACTGGAGGGGTTTGGTGAAAATCATAGCTGTAAGACACTGCCATTGACTGTATCTACCTATATAGGAATCCAAAAAACTATCATTGATCTTAATACCATAGGTGGTAGGTGTATTAGTATTTTAACATCTTTTTAGTTTATGTTGTTATATTGTAGCTACAATAATTGTACTATTGCCTACCTACAACCAACCGAATTAATCGGGTTGTGAACGTTATGATGCATAAAAATATGATAAGTGTTGCTAAAAAATAACACAGACAATTGATACAAAGCATTTTATACATAGAACTTATAGAGAACTCTCAAAATGTTTACTTATAACAATTCATACTACATAAAAATTGTCAAAAAATAATTCATACTTTATGTTTGAATTAAAAATGCTCTTATAGTTAGTGTCTGTGTTGTTACCGATGTATTTCTAACTTTTTACTTAATAAAATTATAATTATCTATGAGTTTACGTGGTTATTTATTTTGATTGTACAAAGTACTTTTAAAATACACAAATCAATAAAAATGCCATTAAATGTCACGATAAATGCAAAGTGAAAGTTTCAAATTTGAATAATGTGATAGGACATGATTTGAATTTAGACCGAGAAAATTATATTGTATAATTTAAAACTATGGAGATTTTCCCCTACTCCATCGGATGTACTAAATTAAATGCATTTTATATTTTAATACTCATATTGACTGTCATTTTTATTTTTAATTATTATTTTATTTTTCCATTATAAAACACTGAATAATATTTGAAAAACTTTTTATACACTAGAGTGAAATTATTTTGATGGAAATTCGTCAACTTTAATATGCCTTAACAACTAACAAGTTATTTTAGTTTCATCAAAATCAAATTTAGGTATGTATAACTTATAAAGTTAAGCTAACTGTTAATAGACCATTTCTATAGAAGTATTCCCAGTGCGTATTGGCTAATGTCAATTAATTAGCTAAATATGTCACGACGGTGTTTAACAATTTATTTGATGTATAAGTTATTTGTACCTATGGGGCTATAGTTTATAGTGTTGTTTGAAAGTGTTTAAACAATCGTGTATACAATACGTCGATAATCGTCAAAATTAATTTGTTAAATTTTATAATGGGAATTGTGGCCATTGTGGGTCTATTATGTTGAAAACTACACTGGTAAACTTGATATTGTTAGGCGGTCGAGGACTTATCGATATAATACCTTGTGTCATACATATACATACTATACGTATATAAATTGCCGTAAATATTAAACATTACAATGGCGACGGCGCGGCAGTGTTCGGTCTGTATCCAATACTGAAGATGACAACGTTGTTGCCAAAATACGTATCCATTTAATCTGCGCGTTCTTTCTCTTTCGGATTCCTGGATTTTTGAATTTCAGATTGAACCCTATAGAGAAAGCTGGGCTATTCGCCAACGCCCACTTTCTAAGCCTATATATAATATACACACACACACACACACACACACACACACACACACACACACACACACACACACACACACACACACATATATGCTACGAGATTATACGGAGCTGTTTCTGAGACAATATAACGTTATAGCCCGAACGGCTGGGCGATCAGTGCAGCGAATCCCGTCCGATCGTGATTCAATTTCGACCCTCCTGGTGTGAAGGCAGTTTATTGGTGTCATCGAACACTACAGAAGCTAAAGATATGGGTTTTTTTCCACACAAATGAGATGCAGATGAGATAAACAAAAATAACATTTATTGAGT
The DNA here is from genome assembly GCA_027563435.1 of Nasonovia ribisnigri. Classification (NCBI taxonomy): domain Eukaryota; kingdom Metazoa; phylum Arthropoda; class Insecta; order Hemiptera; family Aphididae; genus Nasonovia; species Nasonovia ribisnigri. The sequence continues at coordinate 385,716 of JANEHU010000169.1, read as the reverse complement.
TCGTAAAAAAAAAATAAAATGCAACCAACCATAGTACTATATTATATGCTGTAAAAGATGTTATTGTACGAATTTTTGAACGTATTGATGATAATGATTCGTCCCAACCATAATAAAATTCCCAAACAACTTTTTCGGTCGCTCAAGTTTTCAAACTGATAATCTTGTATATGAAAATAAAACGGACCAAAACCTTCATCAAGTGTAGTTCTAGACGTTAAAACGTGAAAACTTCAAAACTTATTGTTTTTGAAATCTAGTCAAAGTTGTGATGTGGGAATGTCGTTACGTCAAGAACATAATAGTTATCTGTTGATATCGATTGGAAAATTATTATATTTTGCTAGAACGTTTGTTTCATGTCTGATAATAATAATTTATACTTTTAAAGAAAAATAAAATCGTAATAGTTTTCATTGTTAATACTTATGTTGGTATGCGTTTAAACTTATTTTATTAATTTAATATTACATTATTCAATAAAATATTGATGTTTATTTGTATTAAAAATCATACTTTTATAGTTTATTTATTTTGTCGTCAGAAGTAAATTTTGTTGTTAAATAAATAAGTAGGTACTCATATAATAACTTTTTGAACTTAGACTCCTTCAAGTTACCTTAATTTCTTATAATAAGTGGTATTTAGTTGGTTACTACCTTTTTTTTTTTTTTTTTTATTTGGATATAAATATAAAATTCCGATCAAAACATTGATGACGGATGACGTTTGGTCAATGTTTATATACCAATATGAATGGATTAAATGATACATAAATTTAAACTCGACTAAGAATTGGCCACACGAAACCCACACACGGACACCTTATGGCACCACCTCTATGCCCAACATACAATAGGTACACACAACTCCATCAAACATATCATCATCCACTGCCAAACTTCAACGAAGCTAGGAAAGACTTCAACATCCCTGAACACCTGTACCTACACCTATTAGTCCATTTTCAAACCATAAAAACATAATTTTATACCTAAAAAAAATTAAATTGTACAATGATATAATATAACATAATTCAAAAATGTAATATTCTTGATAAAGCTAATAACCTGTGAAGTTAATGCTTAACTAATGAAGGAAAAAAAAATGTAAACTATTAATTTTGAATTACGAAGTCACGCGTTTGTTTTTTAAAATAATCTAAATATATAAAAGAAAGTCTTGTTAGTTACACCTTACACTGTTTAAAACTCAAGAACGGCTGAACTGATTTGGCTGAAAATCGGCGCGGAGGTAGCTTAGAACCAGGAGATGGACATAGGATATTTTTTTTATCCCGTTCCCGTGGATATTCCCGCGCCATTTGTCCAGCAAAAAAACAAACCAAATAATAGGTATTATATTTTTGCTTATTATACCTAAGGTTGCTATTTGTTAAGGTTTATATATAATTTTAGACCTGTACATAATATTTGGTCAAAACCATATCAATTTAGTAAAAATGGTATTCCAACGCTAATTTTTCGATCGTTGTACCGTGAACCTACACATTCCCATCATAAACAATTTGAAAACATTCGTAATTACGTGGCTACGCACCTCTCAGGGTCTACATGAAAATATAGGTACTGCTTGCATAATCGAAATCGTGTCTCACGGGCAACACCTGGCGGGACGGCTTAGCGGGATGACTGACTGATCAACATCGAGCTTAAAGCTTGACATTTTCATGGTACCACCATATAATTGTGCACTAAGAAAGCATCTTCTAAAATTTGCATTTTAAAGTGGTGCTTGCACGGGTATTTAGAGATTCGAGAAGATCGATGAAAATTTTTAACTTTTGAACGCCACACATCGAGTATTAAATAACGAATTGAACAAAGTTTAAATCATAATATTGAGTGGGCACTTTTAACGGGAAACGAAGTGCACGGGATCAGCTAGTTATTTACTAAAAATCTGAATGCATTTGATAAAATAAAATGTATTAAATTAGCTCAACGTACATATTTTGCTTGGTGTAAATGACGGTGGTATAAATTGTTATTTATTCGATGCATGCAATGTTGTTCTGGCTTGTGCTGTTGAACTATGTTGTACAATCGCCAGTACCCATTTCAAATCCGATTATAAATCGATATTTTATTAATTAAGAAAATAAATGATACAATCGATCTGGAAAGTCTATTTTGTTTTATTTGAATGTACACCGCTTTCGGGCGACATGCCAGACGACGCGGCACCACTAGAGGCACTTTGGTAAATATAAAATATAATTATTTATTCGAATTTCGTACGAATGCCTCTTTATCTGTCAACTATTTTTTTTTAACCGTAACTGAAAATGAAAAATTATTCACTGTGATATATTCTGAAAATATTTAACCAAACCGAATTTGGCTAAATTAATCGTTTGGTTAGACGCATTATATTGTTTTGACTTGGGTGAAAATGTGACTTATATTAAAACATTGATATTTGTATAAGAAGTATAAAAAACAGTTATGTAAATTGTAAATTATTCGACTGACAAAATAAAATATATTATGTACATTTTTTACAATAAATTATGTACTTTAATGAAGATAAATATATTTCATCTAAAATTATCGAGGCACTTAATTTTAGCCTTATATAATATATTAATAATTAATCGATGATGTAGAATGTCATTTTTCATCCGTCACAAAATATATATCAGAGAAACCCTTTTTTCAGCCACTTTGTTTGTGTAAATATTCTAAGATCTATATTATTATTATTTATTACTCTGTCCCATCAACTGTCACTTGTAAGTAGTCACCGGCTGAGTGCAACTCATAATTTTTTTCCGAGCGCAAAAATCTGTCTACTTAACGTATAGACACTACTGTGACATTATATATTAAATCGCAGCTATTGTTGGATTGTGACCCTGACCCTTGTAAATGGGCACAGCGAGAAACTTATGTCAACGGAAATAGCTCGCACTGCGAACAGTTTGAACGGCAAATCATTTTTCTGAAAGTGCTAATTATTCACTCTTGGAATAGAGGTACCTACACTTACCTATAACCCGTGTTCCGCCCAACTCTATACAGTCAGCATTCTGAAATCAATGGCGGTGTTATTGCGCACATGTATTTCGCATACGCTCTCGCATTTGCACATATCACCATTCATCAGACCACCTGGCCGTGTTCAAGTCACACGACGTTATGTGCTTTCTATAACATGTGCACTGTGCAGTACGAATAATGTACGGTTTTCTTCGAACTTCGGGCTTGGGTTGAAAAGCTCTGTAGAAAACAGTAACGTTGTTCAGTGTGTACTTAATAACTTCGCCGCTGACAACGGCACTAACAATAGGTACAATACTGTTTAATGACTCCCAGCTATTGGTTAGGCCGATTTCCCCTCATAATATATTCCGACGTTAATATTTGCGAAGTATTCGGTTTGATATTTCGCGGCCAACAATCTGATACTTTTGACGGCGGTTCGGTATTTCGTGAAATCTATCGCGCCGCAGTCTGTAAGCAAAAGGTAATTGAGCGAGTTGAATAGCCGAATCTGTAGTTCCAAACAACTTTTCGTTATTGATAGCTGAAAATCAAAAATAGTCTTCGCTTCCATAACTTGTGTTTCGGTCGTAAGATTAAGTTGTTTGAACTTTGTCCAAAGCCCGTGCCGCTTCAGTTAAAATATATTCTACGATTTATTTTCACTTCCCCTAGATCCTATTACAGCCCGTTCACGTGATGTTTGATGGAAGTCGACGTACATTCGTAAAACTTTACCACCATTAGGGCCATACGATTCCTTTATTGCTTAATAAATCCCAAAACAATATATGTGTAGGGCGTTGCAGGATTCTGAGAAGTCTCCCTCATCCATCATCGGTGTTTGTCACTGTTTTGTTCTGATAGCTTGTTCGGTGTTAAGTTTGACGCTAGAGATAGAGTTTTCTTATAATGCATTTGACCACTTAAACATAGTATGCTATGTAATGCAATGTATGTAATAATCGTGCACGATTGCCGTCAACAAAATGTTGTGGCAATTTCGGTAAGTGCAACAGGAAGGGAGTCTTAGGTATTATCTCTCCGATCGAACTTTTGCCATTATTGCTCGTTGAAAAATGAAAATATAATCATATAGTTTCTTCAGTAGTTGGCAGGTGCAACAACTAACAAGGTAATATATTATTTTGTCTCATATAGCGTTGTCAAACACAGTGTAAATCACATCATAACATCACTGTCACTTGCTTGTTCTATCATGTGACACTCAATGCATATTTTCGTTATTCAAACAACCACTAGTTCCGTGTTCTATGACAGTTATGATAGATTCTGATTGGGAGTAGGAAGTTGTGAATCGGTAATAATTTGTGACCGGAAATATCATGGAAATAATGTAGTGGAAAATAAATGTGGATAGGTATATAGGTTTACTGAAGAAAAACATTAATTATGTACAGTTTTAACATTATTAACTGTCCTTCTACATTACTGAAAAACAAAATTGCAAATGAATTACGTCTGTCTACATTAAACATTTTTAATCAGTTATTCAATATTTTTGTATTCGTCCAAACGTGATTTCATTCCTAAGTGTATATTTTATATTAAAATTTAAATCAAAAATGAAAATATCCGTGAGATAGAAGTGTCACCGGTACATCTTAAACAATTTTGATACTGATTATCAAACACGAACTCAATCAGTATTTCATTAATTATTACATGAAAATAATGATGACTATATTGCATAGTTATTTATAACTTATAACAAGAAGATATAATTTTAGCCCCAGAGAGTATATAGAATCTAAAAGTGGTATATAAGTTTTATCATCTTTCATCTTCGGTTGCATTTTTGATGTATTGGTATCACCCTTTTTATTTGACCCATTTTGAAAAGTTATGTTTTTATCTATACTTTATTGATGAATCGATGTATAAAAATGTTCAAACAGATGAAAAAACATGTACGCATAATATAATTTATGCGTTATTTTAGAACACAAACTTAAAATGTATATTTATCACTCAGAAATCGAAAGTAAAAACATTTTTAGTAAAACTCAAAACACCGAAAGTATTCACGATATTTGTCGGAATATAAAATTAAACGAAATTTCGTCGTAGCAAAGAGATACGCGTTAGGAAAATAAAAATTTCTTTCGTATCATATATTATATAAACGTGTGCAAGGAATCGATAATTCTTACTGGTAACCGTTTTGAATGTGCACAATACGTAATAATATTATATTATATATGTTATTCTATACAGTGTGTACTCCGTATTGTGAACTTTGATATTTTATAATGTGAATCGGTACATACTTGTACACTACACAGTATAATATACGACTAAAAGGTATAACGTCACGTGGTTCGCCGTTCTATGTATTACCGTTGCAGCAGCGGGGCACGTGTATGCATACCTATATATTTGAAAATAACAAAATATATAATATTACGGAAAATATTTTTATATGCTCCAATAGTTTAGTGCCCAAATATTATCATATTATACAGGTAAGTACCTACTAGTCAGAAATTAGAATACCGTAAGAATACGTTTGAATAGTACTGATGTTTATCGATTTTGTATTAAATCCATCATGCATTTAAGTTATTTTTAATGGTATGTAGTTCATATAATATTATTTATTTAGTTTTACCTTATTATAGTTTCATACTTATCGTTCACCTTTTCAATCCCTTAGTTCACTTGCACTAGATACTCGTTTAATATACATTTATGTACACCTAATACATGTTATACAATATATATATATATATATTAAATACTCCTACTACACTCTTTATTTGTGTTAGTGTTATATCCGTATAATGTTCCAAGTTAATTCCAAAATATATATTATTTATATATTTTCCAAATCCTCATATTTTGTGATTTATATAAGTAATAAATAAAACAATAATACATTAGAAATCTTTTATTTTTAAATCGCTTAAAATAGTTTATTTCAATTACTGATTAATGACCAATAACAACATTTTTATTTAATTTATAATTTGTGTATTTACTTTTGTAATCTAAACAACTAAATAAACTTACTATTTTTATTTTTATATGATACTAATAAAAATTATGATTTATTGGATTTAAGAATTTGAATAAATATCATCAACGAACACTTTGTGATTTTCTAGGATTTTAGGGTTCATCCACAATATAGCATATTATAGTTCCTCGGAAATATAATTACGAGCTATTTCACCCACTGCTGTTGATGCCAGAGAGTTAAAATTGAATTGAACTCATTTAGGTTTGGCGACAAAACAGTTTATTAAAATTATAGTAACCCTTTTATCTAACTTTTTTGCCCCTGTAGTGAAGGGAATTGGAAAGTCTACTTAACAATATACATATTATATATATAGTTATCATATTTTATAAAATAGAATTTCAAATTGTTAAAGTTTAACATTATACTCTACGATATCACTAACAAGATTTACAGTTGTAAATTATTTAAGTTTAATAGTAAAAATAACTTATTATTTGTAGATTTAATATTACAAGTAATTATTTTTAATTGAAAATTTTAATTAATATTTAATTATATATTTTTCAAAAGTTTTAATTGTTCATTATTTATAATTGTAATAATTTTGCTATCTTGTATTTTTTATTTAGTATTAAGTAATAACTTTAAATAAAAGTGTAAACAACTAGTAACTACTATCGGAAAATTAAATATTTTATAAGCCATAAACAATTTTAAACACTTAGCTTAGTTTAAAAAAATATTAAAACCAAAAAGTTTAGCTAATTTTTTTGCTAAATGAATCAAAAACTTTATCTGTCGTAAACTCGTAACATCTGAAATACGATAAATTCATAAGTTCAAAAACTAAGCAAATTATTAATTTAACTAATTGTGTTCGAGGAAAATATTCAAAATTCATTATACTTTTTTACCCCTAGTTTTTTACGTCTTTTAAAACTTTTTTATCTTAATATTCATTTTATTGATACTTATGAAATATAGTTGATTATTTACCAAATGAAAAAAATGTGTTATTATTATTGTTATAGTTTATTGAGGGTATGCGTGATTCCGTTATTTAAGAAAACAAAATTATATCTTTAGAAGGTTTAATTTAATTTTGTGTTTGTTTTTTTATATTGAACACAATCAAGTCCATATGTCCAGTGTCCACGGATGCGAACGTACTATGTCTATTTATTTGAATAAACAGTAAATACAGTTGGCAAATAATGTAAAGAACGTTTGGCGATAAAAAATATCTTTAGAGTTAAAAAAGTCAACATTCCAAAATGCTAGCTTTGAATTGCGCAGAGCGCTACCAGAATAAAAAGGACGATTTTATCGCCTTATTTTCCTATTCAATAAATAGACAATTGCAATTCCATTCTAATAACTAATATGTGGACCATAATCGATTGATGACTGTTTTCCATTTTAAACAAAAGGTAGGTATTTGTCATGACAGGCAAACCGAGAAACAGCTCTGCGTGCGAAATATATACTCGTGTGATTATGACTTATAAAGATTTAAATTTAACTTCCAATGTGAATTTATATTCTATATTGTGTTTTCAGCAAAGTCCTGTATTAACTATCGTGTACATATGAGCATCTGTTTAAAAACATTCTATGCACGTTTCAATTACTCTGGTTACAATCATATTCATTAGCAGAGTATAGCATTGTTGGTATAAATAATATGTGTTTGATTTTCGACAAAAATATTATATTTCTATTAACAGAACATATACGTCATGTATAATTGGATTTGACTAGCTAGGTATATATCTAACATATATATCGTATATATATATATAAACATATGTATAATACTAGAATTAATAATAATATAATATATATATATATATAGTGGACTTTCTGACACGCGAAGAACATCATTAAGTTCTTACCCGTCAGTGAATACGCAAAATAAAAATAATGAAATTCCTAATCAGTTTTAATTTAATAGGGATATAAAGTGATAATATTATTATTGTTAATTTAAAGTTATAATCCTAACAAGTAATGCGTATTACTTTTGTGTCATTCTTATTCTTACTAAATAAAGTTATTAGCGTTTTATAACTAATAATAAATTATTACAATAAACTTGTATAGTTGTATGGATGAATCATCTTAATACATTTGTGTTACGTTTTTATCAGCAATATAAAATGATGTTAAACATAAATTGAGATGTCTTCAATTTGTGAATACATTTAAAACTTAGATCATACATAGAAAGATATTGGTTTTATTTTGACAAGTTTTGGGACACAAAAGTTTTATACTTAGATCTTTGTATAAAACGTTAAGTAAAATTTGTATGAGTTTTTATTAAAATCACAAAAAAGTATACTTTTAAGATAACAGTAATCATAAACAGAATCTTGACCATTCTACAAACTCTATTTAAAACGTTATTCCGATCACAATAAATTAATCAGTTTTCAAATGTAACAGTACAAACCAATCTATAACCACAGATAATTTAGTTTCACCTTACTTCGTTATCACCATGGGACTTAGATTTAATGGACTAGTATCGTCAAGGTGAAGGTTGTAGAGTAGGTATAGTTAACAAACGTATCTTTTCCTTCCATAGTATTTAAATTTCCCTTGCGTAGTTGGAAATATGGAACTGTTGCGACGAGGGTAGTAATGGTTTAAATTTTATATATTAAAAATAAATTAACGTAATTCACTTCCACAATGTAAATGTGAGAAATTTATCGATTTGTCATTAATGTATTTTCACATTTGTCTGACTGCTATACAACTATCAATTAATTTATTTAACACTTTTTAAAATAGTTTAATAAATTATACTAAAGGAATAGATTTCGTTGATAACCATTAAACATTCACTTCATTCAAGATGTACCGCATTTATTTCTGCCACTCCATTTGTGTCATTCGTGTTCCACTTATATCATTTTGATATCATAATTAGTTAGAACCATGGATCCCGCTAATTCCAAAGGGTATCACATTAATGTAATAAATAATTGTTTAGTTATAGGTAATAGTTATAGACAAATTTGATTTAAAATAAAAAAACCGTGTAACTTTTTTTTAAACTTTTTGATTAAATGCCTAAGAATATAAAAAACAAAGACATAAAAAGAACAATATTTTCGAAAATCATCTTTTCTGTTTTACAATGTGTTATGTACTTTCATAAATTGTCATTCGTTTCATTTCATAAAAGAGATAGTCTTTTGTTTTTATAGTGATCGGGTTTTGTTTAAAAATGGTTCTGATATCAAAACATAAAACGCAATAACCTGAAAAAATAATAATAATAAAAAAAAATACATACCTATTATCCCTCTGCAGGTGAATTGGATCGTTGGAGTAAAAAAATCATCGTTGAATAGTGAATAGTCGTTTTCTGAAAATTTGACGCAATCGCGTATTTTGACACACAACCACACAAGATTCTTGTTTCACATCTGCAGATTGATTTCACATGACAATGGAAAGATCGGAAATGATATATGATAAATAACGGTACCAATTAACTCATTATAAAGACGACAACGCTATAACAGTGGATTCGATTGACACCTCCCTGGCTCCCTATAATCCCCCCTTCCCACCGATAACTATAGTTTGAAACATATGTGTTCGACTTTTGTAACACGACAGAACACGTGTTGGACTGAACGGAAAGCAGACATCGAAAAACCATATTAATCGTCTTGACAACCACTGTCAAAGATTGTTCCATTTCGTACGACCACTGTTTATATATATTGTATAGAGTACAGCAGTTAATGTGTATCTATAGGTGCCTACGCTATATTATTATTATTATATTGTTTCTGATGGAACTATTTATGGACGACAAACTTTATAGCTTCGCTCGATCTGATACGTTCGACTGTTCGAGACGTTACATTTGTGGCTTTTTCGGGACGACACACGGTTTCAACGGTATCAAATGCCAAAGGAAGAAGACGCGTGCGCGATTTATGATTTACCAAATCGTTTTTCATACGCGTCTTGAAACCAATAAAAACTTTTTCAACGTGACCTTCCGTTTGCCGAGCTGTTTTATTTACCAACTTATTCCAAACAAATCATCGAATCCCGATATAATATATAGATATAATATTGTGGCCACGCGCATGTCGAAACCTCGATATACATATACATAATATACAATATTATACAGTGTACGCTCGCCACTCTCACGATCGTTTTAAACGGTCGTCATGAATTGTTTTAATTGTGTGTCGACCATTGTTTTGTAACGGCCCTCGTATAGCGCCTAATTAAAAAGAATATCGTACATTTATTTTTATGAATTCGATCTAAATTGCATTCCGAGTGAGCACATTGCCAGTTGAAATGTGTGTTTTATTAAACTTTTTTTAACATTTTACATATTATACCCCACACCGGGCCACACATACGTCTAATACGCTATTATACACATATATGCTTACGAACATTTTTTTCCCGTCGAGCGTCCTATTTTGTCCATTAACTCTGTATTACGACGGATGTTATTGACAATTACGAAAATCGTTTATATTCCTCTTTAATGTCCGTTTATTTTTCACAGTTTCGTACAGCAATAAAGCGAACCACAAACCGCTTCTTTCCGTCCGCCAGTCGGCCAGTATAGACGCCTAACTGCTATTCCATATACGAAATAATATTGTCCATAACAATTTCGTATTGGCGTATCCCGAAGATACTCGAAAACTACTTCGGCACACTGCAGCATGCTTTCGTGCTAAGTCGCATCGTGTAGTATCCGAAAGGCAATCCCACGATATTCACCACACCCCCACCACAACAAACGATAAATACAAGTTTACGATTTGGTGGTTATATTTTCCTACTCGAATGATGAATAGCGATTTAAACACACCATTTACCCCTATTATCACCCGCCCTTCCAACGATGTTTGTAGGTTAATCGATTTGGAGTTATTTCTTCTGTAAATAATAATATCATAGATTAATATATTATACGAAAACGCTGACCATCGAATAATAAATCTGAACAAAATTGATGAGCCATATTTTCATAACAAGTATTTATTATTTACTAGTGACTAGTGTTGGAAGTAATATTATAATAGACAATGTATGCTGCATTATTATTTAATACAATATCTATAATGCTTTGAAATGTATTGAGTTGTTTACTAGCCTATAAAATTAGCATAATGTCAATGTAACGATAAGGAAATATACTACTATTATTATAGTGTATATGCTATAATATATACAACTGTACGTAAGTAGTTATATAGTACAGTATTTTTTAAGACATTTATATATATATATATATAAACAGTGTTTTTTTTGTGACTAACAAATGATGATTATAATATGCTATTTACTCGAATAATATTAGGTTTATATTAATTGTAGTTGAATTAATTTCAGGTTTTTGGTCTTAAGAATCAAATTTTATTGTTTTTAATTAATATTTAATTACACGAAAAGAATAATAGTTAACGAGGTTTTGGAGACAATATAAATTATAAGGGAAAGAGTTGAGCTATAATAGTGCTGTACCCACTGAACTGTTTATCTCCAGACTGATAATTAGAAAATTAATTTGTTAAAAATTAATGCATTATAGCATATTTGTTCTTCTAAATAATTTATTAACATTTTGATTCTGTGCCTATTGGTTATTATAGGCTAATTAGTTAATTTATAGAAACGTTGAAACTCCAAACCATAATTATTATTTTCCTGTTGTTGGTGGTTTTATAGAACAATGTTAGTGTTGACGAATACCTTTAAATACCTTTAAATTTTTTAATTAAAATTGATGTACAATTAGCCAATTAACTGTTTAATTAATACAAAATAGTATTATTTAATGTAAGTCTGGTATATTGAAAATATTCAAATTTATTTAACTTGTAGAAATTGTATATTTTTATTTGATATTAGTATGATTATAGGTACTCAAAAACTAGTTTATTTGTATACAAACGTTTTTTTTAAATAAATCTTTGAAATTGTTAAATTTATACATTAAAAATGTATATTTTTCCCTTACGTTTCCTAAAGCAATCATAAAAAAAAGTAATAATAATAAACAATATTATAAAGTGAGTTAAATGTTAATAGCTTTGAATAGATTTAAAACAGTTACGTATATAAATAATAGACATTCGGGTAGGTAATGATAACACAAATTATTATAATTCCCCCAACATCAATAAACTTTTAAATATTCAACTTTAATTCTACTGGAGAATCGTGAAAACGGTATCACCTTTTATCTTTTTATACACAAACATTTTAAGTGTTGGTAACAATATTACAGGGACGTAGTAACCGCGCGGAGATAGCTAAAGTGAAAAAAAATTTATAAAATATTACAAATTGATATGGATTTAATAAATGTTTTCCGTGAGCGTGGTTAAAAAATAAGTAAAATTTCTCAGCGCAATGAAATATCGCTTATTATGAATTTAATGTGTTCAAACATTACAGGAGCATAAATAATATTCTTTTGGCCGGTCGTTAACCGCTCCTGGAAATGTCCATTAAAAAAAGATTTCAGAAACGCCTCCCGGAAAAGAGCTTCATTTTTCCAACCACCATCTCCTTCGGTTTTTACAGTTACTGCGGTTTTTATTGTTAATACTTTTCGCGTTGGCCATGGCTCGTGTGACCGGTGCCGATTGCTGTCATGCAGCGACCCTAAGCGCAGGCGCTTTGCGAACGCACACTTACACATTTCGATAAGTTTAATCATATTTGGGTCAACGCGGACGACCGCGTTCTCCGCGTCTAGCTCGACATGTTAGTTTGGGAATCCGATCTCAAACTATTGCAAACAAGAGTCACTGGTATACGAAACCATAGGATTTGATTAGATTAGATTAAAAAACATATGTCAACATAAAACCTTTTGTAAATAACCACTGACAGGTAACATTATACACAATAGTAAAAATGCCATCATGCAATCGTCTTGTACTTAGTTAATATCGATAATTTGTGTGAACAAACCGTATAGTGCTACGACCGTCAATCGTAGCGGACTATATACAACTCGTGAATTAATATAACAAGTACATTATAATCGTTTGACGAAGCAACCGCAAGATTATGTGTTTCGCGACGAGCGTGATAAGTATTATGGAGCCGGACACAGTATATACGCTATATAGTTGTATAGTTGGTCCAAACCTGTGTAAAATTATCTCAACATTAACCCGAATCGGTATATGGACCACGGGTCAATGATACGGTGCAAACATCCCAGTGCATATTTTTCACACCGGTTGGAGTGAGCGAATTTCTAGACGGTTACACACTTTTGACACTTGACATCGTGTGATATTGTGAAGTCATATTTTTCGACATTTATCATAATTAATGAATTGAATTACGTATAAAATATGCATAAGGTAACTACATAAATTATATACTATTGACATATTATATTATAAAGTATTTTGTTGACATCACAAGTGGTCCGATTCTGTTTGCAACGATTTGCATAGATTAAGAACTGTAATATTACTAAATTATACATTTCGTTGGTAATATATTTCATTAATTGTTTATTTAATTGCTGCCTACTGAAAAACTTTGAATTCAGCGCCGATACAATATTTGAGCCGTATAAATGAAATAAGACAACTTTAATAAAATTACTATATTCAGTTTTAAGGTTTTATATAAACTTTTTCTATTCAGTGTTTTAGACTTCAAGCAATAAATGATGTTGTATAATAATAAATCGACTAGGTATTATGCAATACAATTAAACTGTTTTTTTGCCTTATCTGGTGCGTATAACTATTATTATTATTTTTTTTTTGTTAAAGCAATATTAATAAAACTAATAACAATTTTAAAATAAGAGCGTTATATGTTATTCGTGTTATTGGATTTTATTTAAATTGTATTATAATTATTAATTTTTGAACCATAACTATAACACTATAACTAAGTATATATTATGAACATTGGATCATTTTTTTATGCGTTCAACCTTTTTTTGTAGTGTTTGACAAAAATACTATTTACTTACCTACTTAATAAGTTTAATAAGTTAATTCTCATTGCACACAGTATTGGAACAAAATATATGCACTTTACCGGGCACAATTTCGTTTGTAGTTTTTTTTTTTTTTTTTAAATCGGTAGTGTATATTTATGCTGATTACGAATATGCAAAACAATTCACGGATACAATAAATTAGTTTAAAAGTTTCAGCAGTTTAAAGTTCACGATTTGTGTGTTATGCAGCCGTGTGGTAGGCGCTATTAGATATTAGGTTGGTACGTAGTACGAACGCGTATTCCTCCATTTTCTACGAAAAACCACTCTCAGTAATATCGTCATTGTGATCGGAGGAATCATTGATCTCGAAAGTAGTTGTGTAATCCAGTGGGAGTAACATTATTGCCAATGCAAGTTTGACAAGTGCCTACGCCTACCGGTTCCGGTTGCAAACTTTAAGGTCCTGCGGATAAGTCACCTGAAGTGGAGGGGGCCTCTAAATACCACCAAAAAAACTAAAATATAAAATTAAAATTAATTTTGGGTGCGTAAGTATACACCGTGTGTGTAAGTGTAACTTGGCTTTGAATTATTCTGAGCCACTCATACACCTGCGTGGTTATATAGGATCTATAATCATATCTCAGAAGTTTCTTGGGATCGACAGTCGGCTGCCGCCAGGGTATTTAGCAATACAGTATCTACCTATAACATATGTCTGTATAGTTACACGGAAGACACAGTGGAGCAATTATAATTTGTAACTAATAACTAGTAGTTAGTGCCTGGCACGCGGCCGTGCATGATACTGAAATAACTAACTTTATAGGAATTAAAAAAACTTTTTGTTTTCTCATATTTATTTTTGCATATTCATAATCAGCATCATCACAACTGTCGATTGAAAAAAATTTGAAAGAAAAAAGATATCCGGTGATACACTACTTTCAATATATATTTTAAGAATATAATATTCATATATTTACTTTTAAAATACCTACCTATTATAATTGTAAATTGTTAAAAGTGTTGCATAATTTATTATTTTAGACTAGTGGAGAGCTAAATATTAACATTGGAGATACTAATGTATTAGTTTTGTAATCTTCTTCTTATCGTGTCCGGTGCTGATCTTAATAAATACTAATTACATTAAAAATATAAATATAAATAAACATTAAATAGTCTTAAAAAATAAGTAAAATATAAATGTGCTAAATATTTATATTGATATAGCATTTTCATTGGCAAGCGTCAAGTCTTCAGTTGTGCATCCTGGCAGGGAAGGACGCATTTTATTAGATGTTCATCGGATTTGATCTCAGGCTCATTCACCTATGTCAGGTCTATCTTGGTATCTCCATTTCACCATGGGAAACCATAAGTTCCTTACCAGCAATCTTATAATAATGTGTGTTTTTTTTATATTTGTTTTTTTTTTTAATTTTCAAAAGTCTTTAAATTCTCATTTTCTACACACAGTACCAATAGTGTTCCAAGTATTTTGACTCTTTTTGTACTATTTAAAGATATTTGAAATTTGAAACTTTTTCTATTGGCGTTAATACAAAAAAATTTGCTGGTTCTGAATGTTGAAAATTCCATATTAGAATCCTCATAACTTTTGATTATAACTATTATAAAATGTTAAGTTGTTATTGATAAGCATTGAAAATGTGGTACAAGATTCCTCATAAGTAGTATGCTGTATAAAAAGAAATCTAAAAAATAAAGAAACACAATTTCTTTTTTTTAGAAATTTTGAGTTAAATTTGGATGACATAATATTTGTGATTTAAGAATATTATTAATTGGTACTTGAAACTCTTAACGTATATTTAATATAATTTTATTTTAGCAATATAAATATATCATAAGATATAATTATAATATAGGTTAACAATCAGTCTTTACTCAGAATTGATTTTTGAATGCAATGATTTATCATTGAATTTAAATTTAACACACACATTATAGTGACTTACTCAAGACGGTACACTCGACACCTTCAGGCTACAGTACATCAGAGTGGTTACCTACTTTCTCTCTTTTTTGTACATACTATAAATATATGGATACATTTTTGACATAATAATTATGTTCACCATTAAGAGCACCCGTATGCGTAGTCTCAGACCTACAAATGTACAACATACCCAAAACTGTTTTTTGTGGGAGAAATATGCTCCCTCTCTACATATAATAGAATTACCAAAACTGTGAAACATTTTTATTTCTCGTATAAAATAAATAAAATTCAAGTTATCAGTTTTAGAACATTAGTTTTTTTTAATTAATTATTAAAATGTATTGGTTAGTGCTATAAAAAAATAAAAACTATGACACAGATGAAGTTCTTCCCTAGGCTGTCTAGAGTAAAAAATCATATTATCAACAGATACTCAAAGTATCATGTTCAAGTTAAGCCTAATAAAATAATATAATCAATTAGTTATATTACCTGTATTACTATATTATATATTATATTGTTAATACTATTATAATTTCGTACTTCATAGTAATATATAATTTTATATAATTTTTTAAGTGTTCAATAATATTAACAAATCTGTAAATATTTGAATATGTGGAAACAATAAACAATAAATTAAAATAATAATTCGAATATCTCGGTATAGGTTTTATGATAAATGCATAGGTACCTAACATGTATATAATTTTATCACATTTACAGATTTCCTCAGGGAACAACCTAGTCATTTTTTTCTTTCCTGACAATTTATTATGTCTTTAAGATAACGTAACGTTACACAGCACATAATAACAGTAAAGATATAAGACTCCAGTGTCGTTAACGAGTTCTTCATTGCCTGAGGCCGGAGAAAAATGCTGGTCTATTGACCTATATTATTGAGTTATGGCTGATTGGAGTATTGTGGATCTGGTGGAATCAAAATAATACAATGGTATACCTTTAATGACTTTTAAAGTTGTTTGATTGAGTACCACATTGCATATGGAGGTCACTTACATACATATCCACATGTGGGATGAGTTTGAAACTCTCGACGAAACTTTAGTTCTCCTTGAGAAGTCATGTGCGAATTTTTTTTTAATAGGCTATTCACTCGTGTAATTTTTTTTTTAAGAATTTATTAGATTTCTAATAAGTTTCAACAAAATCCAATTATTGAAGTACATTATGTTTTTTTTTTTTTTTATCCAAACTTTCAAACTCACTTAAGCATGGATGTGTGGTAGTGTTCAATTTTGACACTTTGTGCGACATCACTTCTGAGTTCTGACCCAGTTTATTCGAAACAAAGTCTATACTATTGATAGTAAAACAATAAGAGTACATTACGATATGTTTCAGTTTAATCAGTTATTGATATTAACTAGACAGTTAAATATTCAAGATGCTATGTTAATTTGGTGATGTATATTTAGTTTGACTTTGGTGTAAATATATTAAAATTAATGACAACATGTTTGGTTCTTCCACCTTTTATATAAATATTATTTAACATAGTTATTTGTTTTTCTTTATTAGTTGAGCATCATTTACACAGGTTATTAGTCTTAACAACAATAATTATTATAAAAATATATGATAAATACTAATATAGTTTTTACAGTAGACCCTATCTGTCTGTTATATTTTATATTATAGCGTTAATGTATAGCTTTCGATAGATTAATCACATTTTATTAATCACATTTAGGCCATCTCTTAGATTAGATGATATCATTATAATATATAGGTAATACCTTAATATATGTACAACAATTATTATCAACAGTATAAATCTTTTGATCATAAATGATAACCTAATTAATCATACAAAGGCATACTTACGTCTTACACCTCAATTTTCTTTTGTAAACATGACTTTAAAAACGAGTAACAACAATTTCATAATCCATTTATTATTATAGTTATTACGGATTGTTATAAATATTTTAATTCACAATAACGATCTATATGCATTATATTACAAATATAAGTTATGATAAACGCTAATACCGTGATGACATTCGGATTCCATAATTAAACCATTCTGTGATATTTGTCGGAAACCGGAACGGACAGGGTAAGTTATGATAATCCTACGTTTTTATACAAAATATGAACGAGGCATTAGTGAAATTCATTCTTCTTTGTATGAGTATAATTACTAGTTTAAAAACGATTTAATGACAATTTATGAGACGAAGATGTGTGATATCATCACTCGTTTAGTGTTTATTAGTTTATATGTATATTATGTAATATTATGAATAATTAAATAAACGACAAGATTTTTCGTTATGCAATATTGAAAGTAATATTCTTACAGTAATATTCTTACTGCTCGTATTTTTTATCTTATTATTCATATTGGTTATTTGAGTGACAAATTATTAGGTTGACACATGATAACGACTTTTGAATGATTTGTGACTTTAAAACGTAAATGAATGGTGCATGCGAGTTAAAGAGAATAAGTAAAAAATGACTACTATTCAGGAAATGAAAAGACATCTCATTTAAGATAAGCAAAAATAAAAATGTCGATAACGTAAACGATAGGTACCTACGTAGAACATTTTTTTCTACAATATTGATTATTAGAATCGATCAATATACAAATTGACTTATTCCATTTTACCCTCGGTGCACTGTACATCCACCTCTATATGACTAACGAGTAATGATTATATTATACATTTTAATTTATTGCAGTTTTTTTTTTTTATTATTTAGACTTAGTATAATAAATTATTATATTATATTTTTACTGACCTATAGTGCAGTGGTTAAGAAATTAATTTAATATCTTCCATTATCCTCTTGCTGCAGTAGAGTGTTTGAAAATAACTTTTTAAGGGAAAAAAACGTTCAACCTGTATAGTGTACACGTATTGAAAGAAACAAGGCAATCATTGGTGCACGTGACTTGAAATTTAAAAAAAAATATTTATATATATATTTTAGCACCGCGTACAGATTGCAGAAGAACGTGTTTTAACCTGTTAAAGAAATGGTTTTCAATAAAAACTTGGAACACTTTATACGTTATTCTTTTATTTTATTCCAAATAAGCCTTATAGTTTATACCTGCAGGATGTATTTCGTTCAGAAAGTGTACGTAACAAATACAAGAAAATAAAGCATCACAATAATAAAACACAGTACCTAATAGACAGGGGTAAATTATTTTTTTGAAGCACCCCTCCATTATCCCATATTTCATTAAAGTATACATTTACTACAATAATTTCATCAGTACAATTTAAGGAAACAAAACCAAAAAGTAAACTATATACATTATATTACTATGTACTTTATAATTTAGTACCTACATAATTACTATGAAAAGACTAGTTAATATTATGAAGCATTATGTTATATTTATATGGCGTATATTCATAAAATATTTAATGTTCATATCGACACGGCCGACCATAAAACGAGTTGGTTGCTTTGGCATATAGAAGTGTTCAGGAGAAAAATAGTGCAGAGAAAAAGTTTCTCCTGGCATATTTATATGTATATGTACATGATATATATTGTGTGTGCGTGTACGTGTGTTTGAGGACTTATCGTTTTTCAGTCCTTTTTTTCCTGCGTCAACGTTCTTATGACTTGTCGTTAAAAATGAAATAACATTAAACTGTTTTAGTTTTTATTCATTTTTTATTGTGAATTGTACTTTTGTGCATATTGCATATACAGGACTGTTTCGGGGTATTGATAAGTTTGTGCACATAAAAACTCGTGTTAAAAAAAAAAATAATAATAAAAAAAAACATGATACGCACTAATGCTGCTTGTATAACTTATGGTCTATATCGCGTATCGCGTCGGTCTGGAATTATTATTGTTATAAGTTTCGTATTCATATTATGTCGTGATTACAATATATATATATTGTATGTATGTGTATATTATGTATATAGTATAGTATTATATAAACTGCAATAAATGTGAATTTATCGCACTGCAAACTATATATATACACGCGCCGAGTAATGCTTTGTTGTTGTTGTTGTTGTTGTTTTTTTTTTTATCGTAATTGGTCGGTAGGTTTAATGGCCGTGTTATAGGGTCATTTGTAGACAATAAAATATTTTAATATCTGAAAAAACCATCGGCCGTGTATTTCTGGACGATGAATTTTCCGTTATGTATTATAATATTATGCTTCAACGTTATAATACGCCTCGGTACCGATCGTGACTAATGTGTCAATTAATCGAAGCATTAAAGCATTACTCGTAATAGGGTCACCAATACGGCTACACCGATACTATATATTAATATAGTCGAACCCAATTTATACTTTATGCAAAGTATATATTGTCTAGAGAAATAGCATCCTTGCGGCATATTAAAAGATTAATCTAAAGGGTAAAATGCACAGGTAGAGACCTTAAAACTCGTATAGTGTGCAGTATATATTTTATATACAAATTGTATAATACAATATACCTATAATATATTATTTATGTATATATTTGTCTATGTGATATGTACAGGTAATTTATATTATATGCTGTAAGCGGCTTTCGTCTGACGAAATAATCGTGTGTCTAAAGTATAAATTATTTTGGTTACATCAAAGTGGACTGTGATTTAGCACGTGCAGGGTGTATTTACCCACATAATATTATTACCTTTTTCGCAGTCTTTTCTTACTTTTATTTTTAGATTCTGAGCAAAAGCGATAAATGTATTGATTTTACGATGTTGGGAGAATTTTTTTTTGTGTTAAAGACACTTTTTCTACTTAGCTTTTCAACTTCGATGATGGTTTCTAATAGAAAATTGGGTATAGTTGGTACGTTAGTTGGTGAAAAGCAAAAATTCTTTGTAGTTTTCTGAATAATTGGAAAAAATTAAGAAAAAATGAAACTTTTTCTAAATTTTGACTAAATCAATTTTGTTCTTATGATGTAACGCTATTTGTATAGACATTTGACAATTTTGATTTTTATTAGTTTTTTTAGATTCTGAGCGGAGCGATGAATGTATTGGTTTTACAATGATGTGTGTTTTTTTTAGATTCTGAGCGAAGCGATGAATGTATTGGTTTTACAATGATGTGTGTTTTTTTTTTTATTTTTTTTTTATTTTTTTTTTATTTTTTTTTTATTTTTTTTTATTTTTTTTTTTATTTTTTTTTTTATTTTTGTGTCTGTCATCACGTTTAAGGACAGAAAAAATGCTTCGATTTTCTTCAATAGTACTTTTTCTGATAGGAAAGTGAATCTAGTTGGTACTTTGGGGGGTCAAAAGTCAAAATTTCCCAGTAGTTTTCATGAGCGCATTGAAAAACAAATGAAAAATTTTGGGAAAAACGGGAATTTTTACGGAAAACCAATTTTCGACAAAATCGATTTTGGTTTTTAGTATAACTCTAAAAAAAATGACCGTAGAGACATGAAATTTTGACCGAATGTTTATATATGCATTTTCTGCACATCATATCATTTTCAAAATATTCTGACTTATTTTGAGCTGTTAACGGACATTTTCAGTTTCCAATTTTTTTAGTTTTTTTTTCTATAAATGTCAATAAAATTTTATTTGTTGGGTAAAAAATCTTGAAAAATTTAATAGTAGACTTCTAATATAAAGTTTTAAACCAGATGATAAATATTAAAAATCCGTAGTCACAATTTTTTTTTATAGGTAATCAAAGTTGAAATTTTGACAAAATACGTAAAAATGACGAAAATGTGCAATTTATTTTGAGTTAGAAATAATTCATAAAAATTTTTCTTTTTAAATCTAAGGTTTGAAAATGTAATACAAGATTCCTCTTAAGTTTGCCTAATTTTATCAATAAAAAAAAGTTTATAAGCAAGTCATAATAAATTTTTATGAGCATTTTAAGTTCAAATTTGTACAAGATTAGATATTCACTCGATTTCTCATGTACTCATGTAGCGATTTTCTTATTTTGTTGCAATTCAAAAACAAATAACTGAGATGCATGAAAATTTCACTGAAGGTTTATATAAGCATTTTCTATACACCATCTAATTTTTAATATATTTTGACTGTTTTTCAGCTTTTACGGACGATTTCAATTTTCAAATTTTTTAGTTATTTTTCTATTAATATCAATAAAATTTTATTTGTTGGACCAAAAATAATGAAAATTTAATACAAGGCTCCTGATATATTGTTACAATAGCAGTTGAAAAATATTAAAATACATAGGCACACATTTTTTTTATAATCTACTGTGTTCGAATTTTGACAAAATTTATCAAAATCTCGAAAATTATCAATCATTGTAATTAAACAATTATAAATGTTCAGTTTTTCTTTAACTAAGGATTGAAAATTTAAAATAAAGATTCTAATAAATAGTACATACTGTATTCAAAAATCTAAAAATATTATTTAAACACGTTATTTTTTACAGACATTTAAAGTTCAAATTTGGACGAAATTACATATTAAAATCAATTTTAACGAGTAAAAGTATATATAATTATATTTTTCTAGCATCACTGATAATTTTAGGTTAATAATTAAATAATATGAATAATATTAATTCAACTTAGCAGCTACCGTAAAATAACAATATCAATATAATTTAAAATATTCTAGACTGACATACTGTCTCCGCTCAGAATCGTTTTTCGTATACAATGATATTATATCATTGAATTCAAATTTAATACCATCCATTATACAGTGATCTACTTGTAATCTACTGTAGAGCAGAGCGACATCCACTTGACCCCTTTTTTATTTTTTTTTTTTTTATTTTTTTGTCTGTCATCACGTTTTAGGACAGAAAAAATGCTTCGATTTTCTTCAATAGTACCTTTTCTGATAGGAAAGTGAATCTAGTTGGTACTTTGGGGTCAAAAGTCAAAAATTCCCAGTAGTTTTCATGAGCGCCTGGAAAAACAAATGAAAAATTATGGGAAAAACGGGAATTTTTACGGAAAACCAATTTTCGACAAAATCGATTTTGGTTTTTGGTATAACTCTAAAAGAAATGGCCGTAGAGACATGAAATTTTGACCGAATGTTTATATAAGCATTTTCTACACACCATATCATTTTCAAAATATTCTTTTTAAATCTAAGATTTGAAAATGTAATACAAGATTCCTCATAAGTTTGCCTAATTTTATCAATAAAAAAAAATTTATAAGCAAGTCATAATAAATTTTTATGAGCATTTTAAGTTCAAATTTGTACAAGATTAGATATTCACTCGATTTCTCATGTAGCGATTTTCTTATTTTGTTGCAATTCAAAAAACAAATAACTGTAGATGCATGAAAATTTCACTGAATGTTTATATAAGCTATTTCTATACACCATCTAATTTTTAATATATTTTGACTGTTTTTCAACTTTTTACGGACGATTTCAGTTTTCAAATTTTTTAGTTTTTTTTTCTATTAATATCAATAAAATTTTATTTGTTGGGCCAAAAATAATGAAAATTTAATACAAGGCTCCTGATATATTATTACAATAGCAATTGAAAAATATTAAAAATACATAGGCACACATTTTTTTTATAATCATTTAAAGTTCGAATTTTGACAAATTTATCAAAATCTCGAAAATTATCAATCATTGTAATTAAACAATTATAAAATGTTCAGTTTTCTTAACTAAGGATTGAAAATTTAAAATAAAGATTCTAATAAATAGTACATACTGTATTCAAAAAATCTAAAAAATATTTAAACACAGTTATTTTTTATAGACATTTTAAGTTCAAATTTGGACGAAATTACATATTAAAATCAATTTTAACGAGTAAAAGTATATATTATAATATTTTTATAGCATCACTGATAATTTTAGGTTAATAATTAAATAATATGAATAATATTAATTCAACTTAGCAGCTACCGTATAATAACAATATCAATATAATTTAAAATATCCTAGACTGACATACCGTCTCCGCTCAGAATCGTTTTTCTTATACAATGATATTATATCATTGAATTCAAATTTAATACCATCCATTATAGTACAGTGATCTACTTGTAGCCTACTGTACAGCGGAGCGACATCCACTTGACCCCCTTTTTTTAAATATAATGTGACACAGTTTCAGTCAATAAGTCATTAGTATTCTGTATTTCAAAATGTAACCAAACAATTTAAAAATATACTTGGTAATTTATAGACTGACAGCCCATATATAGGCTGACGTTACAGTGACTTACCTAATGACTTTTATTAATCAACACCTTGGTATTTTACAATAGAGCGGTTACCTACTTCCTCCTTTTTGATTACGACCCGTGTGTCGTTCTGAATAATATGAAGATGAAGCCATATTATATTATTATAGATACTTGCAAAATATGAATGATATGGACGCGTGCACTCCGCCGTCGGCGATTGATGAAATTTGCGTACAAAAGTTTGGTACGTTTCAGCAGTACTCAAATCTACCGTATAAAAGTTTCGTACTTATTCCAGTTCTCGAATTGACCGAAGTACATAAATCTTAGGAAAAAATATACATTATACTATACTCCTATTTGCATAAATAAATCGTGATTACAGTCTCGGGGGAAAACATAATGTTGAAAGGATGTTTTTAGCGAACCAAAAGGAAAATACTTATCTTTTGTAGTTACTGTATTAGTTACAATAAAAAATCACACCGATATAATTAATGAGTTTTTTTTTATCAATCTGCATACCTAGGTTATGATAAGTTACCTTACAACATATTAATGGCTAGTAAGGCTAGCGTAAAACACACATTTTTCATATTTTGAAATATAACGAGTAAAGTGTTTTCTAGAAACTACGAAGTCATATTTAATATTATTTACTATTTATTATCTGTTAAATAAATTAACAAACAATTACTTTAAATTATTTTCACATGAACTATCCGTATAATAAAATGACAAAATTCTTAAAGCTATACATTTCAATTTCATTCTGACGAGTCACAACAACTGTCTGAAAACTTTCTTTGACTTAAAAGACTCATAAGTGTTTCTTAGAACTTAGAAGACATGGGAAATTTCAAAATACGATCCATAATACGCTCAACCGAGCGGTAAACGTATATTTGCTTCATAGACACTAAAGTTGGTTTTATGAAGTATTTAAGTTTACAAATAGACGAGGAAAGTTTATAAAAAAATTAATCAATATTAATTTTTTCTTTTGACATTTTAATATATATAATATTATATATATAGTGAAATGCCATTGTTTTTATAATAATAAAATATTAAATACTACCTAACGAATTTTTTTTTTTAATATTTAATTTTTATGCAATTTTATCAGCATCTAATGCTGATGTATGATGTAGTCTAAATTCAGTTAATTCTTTCGTGTAAAACTGTCAGATACTGGTATTAGTAAGTAATCCACTATGTATCACGATTTACATATTATTTTTTAATCTGCTATGGAACTAAACCTTTGAAAAACTTTTAGAAATCCCTTTGGATTTTCTTTAATATTATATATACCAAATACCTTGTTCGAAGTAACAAAATTAAGTGTAAATAGTTTGAAATACTTATTTGCATTTAACAAAAACTCTACTTAGAATAAATTCAATAATGTCACTAATCTTGCATAAATTATTTATTATTGAAAGGTATGGCAATTTTAAGTTTCAAACCTATCTAGACTCTGAGAGTAGCTAGGGTGCAATTGTTCAACTATTGTTTGTTATTAGTCATAAAATAAATTATTATGTATTATATAAATTTAAGTATAACAGTATACAAATACATACAACTTAAAAAAAGTACTTGGTCGTAGTACCTATGTTTTTTATAACTTAATTTCATGAACAGTTGTTGAAGTATTTGTATTAAAATTTTAAATCATCATTTGTAATATTTGGATAAGTGCAGATTATGTTCTATGGAGACGCCGCGGAAGTATTGCGAAAGCAGTTCCCGGGGCATCGTCGGTTCAAAACTGAAAAAAAAGAAAGGTGCAGATTATGTTATGCTGTTATCATTTTACTGTATAATAACTGTACAACATTTGTGTTAATTAATTGTCTGTAATATCTATTTTTGGTCTTTACCATAAATAATATTTTATTGTATTGCTGATAAATATTTACTAATAAGAGTAATAACTTAATCAGTGAATGTCTGCAGATGTCACTATTTCATTTTTTTTAACGTCGTAGTAAATAGCGAACAAAATATAAGAATAATATAATACCTAACTAATTACTTATTATTGTATACTCATTATACAATGTATAATGTGAATACTTTAAGCGAAATTGTACACAGAAATAATATAGTATATATTTTACTATAATTCATGCTATAGCCTATGGGTAATATGGGTAATAGCTGGATTGGATAAGCTTTTTATAAATACATTTTAATTAATTTCCAACTTTTAAATCTTTTAGGAGACATCCTCTTCTTGCTAATTCTCTTAATGTGGAGCGTCCCATTCTACTTTTCCTAAAGTCTAAATCTCACCCTCAGCACTTTAGATAATCTGTATTTTTGTATGATGCATACATTTTAATGATTTTCAATTAAATAATTTATTTTATAGAACTATTTTAATTTTGCTTATAATATGACCAGTCGTATTTTAACCAAGCAAATGCTATTTGAATCGTGATTGAAATGTTCTTTGAAACATCTAATATTGCCCGCCCATGCGATCATATTAATTATCATACAATTGAAATGGGTTGAAAAATATTACTATAGCGTAATAATTCGAGACATCGGGAAAATGAGAGTATCACAACACCGATGGTACGAAAAATAAAGAGGAAGTCGGGTCGATAAGATCGTCACAGACATACGTGGCGTTTTTATTATGTATCTTACGAAAAAAAAGATTATAGAACCCAGAAGTCGGAACACAATATAAAATCCACTGCCGTTGACCGCGCCACGACCCCGGGCCAGCTGCTGCTGTGCAATATATATACGTGTGGGTGCAATTACATCCGATTTTGGCACTGCAAGCCGACTTGAGTGTGTGTGTGCAATTACATCCGATTTCGACTGCGAGCTTGTTGTGTGTCCGAGTGAGTGTATGATCGTGTACCGCTATTGCCGGTGGTGGCAATAATATTATCGCGAACGGCCACAATACAGTCGTCGTCGCACATTGTTTATACATTGCGCGTTCCATATAGAGGACGGAGCAGTGGATTATAATTTTTTTTTTCCCCGTCCCGACCCGTACGCACATAATATAATACGTAGTAATTTTGCGTGTACATTAATAGCCCCGGCCGGATTCCATCTGTTTAATTGAAATTTAGTGCACACGCGTTCAGTAGACTCTGTGACGGTTGTTGTTTACTGCGGTCTCACACATCAGGACCAATATAGGTACCCCAGTGGCGTATTTAGAAATTCTTCGTTGCATACAAGAGCGGGGGGAGGGGGGGGGTACAGATAGTTTTCCTAACATAATGTCAAGGGGAACTTCGTCACCACACCCCTCAACAATGCACTGTAATAGGAATTCAATTTATTGCAACGCATCATAAAAAAACCCCGTTTTTTAAAGATATAACTTAGGGATTTAGATACCTGAAATTTTGGAAAAATGAGTTTTATCACAGATCACCAGAAATTAAGAAAAAATGGAGAATTTTAAAATTACAAAATTCTGAAAATTCTGAAAAAATGAAAGCTTAAAAAAAATCAATACAGTTTTTTCGAACATTTTTATCACTTTAATATAAGCTATTACTATTGATAACTATACTATGCGTTTATATGCATAAATTATTTTATTATTATAAATTACGTACAATTCTACATAATTTAACAAGGTTGTATCTATCAAATGCCTGCAATAGAGGTTGTGACCGAATGCCATGGACCCCTCCCCCCTTACGCAAATACAACACTGTCAACACATCCCTACTCTTGTATTTGGTATAAGTTTCATCACCCACGTCCACGAATACTAGGTCGACAAAAGTCGTTTTGGTGGGTGGTGGACGCGCGGTGATTTCTATAATATTATGTTGGGCGGCCTTGACGCGTACCGAACCTTGCGATGTAGAGCAAAACTTCATTATTGGATCATCATTTTTGAGGGGGTGGATTCTGTTTTAAACCTCAAAAGAACTGCGAGTCAAACATTATACTTTTGTACTCTGAAAACTCCATTCACTATTACGCCTTGTCAAACCATGGTACAAACACAATCGGGTTGAAAACTTTTCAAACATTTCATATTAACCGTCGTGGTTACAGAATTAATTTACTCGTGTTTAATCATAGCCATGACCGAAAAAAACGAATATATATTCATTATATTCACGCAACCGGAAAAGCGTTTACTGGTAAATAAATAACATTTATATATAATGTGTTATCGTTATGCCACGAACCTAACCTTTTGATGGTTTGGTCTTCAATTGGAATTTGTCTACATAACGTAATAACTTACAATGATTTTTTTTTTTTAAACGTTAAGACAACGATCATCGCTTTTTAATATTGATGATGAATAAAAAATATGTATGATGGTTTTAAATGTTTTTTAATTTTTAATTAAATTTTCATAGATGTATATTGATGAATGCTGCAGGATATTGTACAAGCTAATTACTGCTTGTGATCAGTCAAAAGTAGATCGTACTAATGAAATGCTTAAGAATTTTAAAATTATTAAATTGAATGCAGTTTGAATAATCCAGAAAATTCTTGTAATTCTTAATGAGTCTCTGTGCGTGCGTTTTTAAATTACCAGATGTTTATTTTGTAGGGTATACTCGTTTGTTACGAACGTATTCTGTTTTAGACACGAACGTCTTTTCTTTATTTTTCTCAATAAATTAAATTCAATGACCTTTATTTCAGAAATATATTTTAATTTATGGTATTTTCTCTAAATTGCAAATTGGTCATCTAATAATATTGTGTTCTGTAAAAGTTCACCATTCTGATATAGATATGCAGTGTTGTATATCCGGTACGTTTTTCATTTAATACCGTATTCATGGCTTCAGAATGTGCGAATCAACGACTGAACAAATGAATGTGCAATGATAGTGTATGTACTTTTAAAACCTTTTGTTTATCCGTGTCAGTTCGACGCACAGCATCCTGTATGTTTGCTAGTGGTATAACTTTAAATGGATAGGGGATTCCTTACTAGAAGGGCGTCAAAAATGGGCTTTTCTGTTCCAAAAACAAATGATATTGACCACTCGAGTGTAAATACGCAACTCGCAAACTTCTCTCACACGTCTAAAATATCTATAGGCTGAACGTAATTTAAAAACCATACTAAAAGTAAAGGTAAATATCATCAATATCAATCTAAACCTAATGCACTATAAATATGTAATGGCGAATTTAATACATTTCCATGATTAACTAGTATTAAATTTAGTGCATTTATTTTTTCAACACATCCAATTTTATAGTAGAATTAATTTTAAGGATATTTTAAAATATTTCTACTCAAATTATATTTACGATTTTCCAATAATTAGGTACTCATAGTTCAATTAGTATTTTTCAATATATAAAACTGCCTTATTTTTCATATTGATCATATGATATCTAGTTTGGTTCATCTCAATTGGTTACATTATCGTTATTACTTATTATCATGTCTTTATTTTATCACCAACATCGTTGCAGAATAAGCACAACTTCTTATACTGATGCTAGGCGTATATACGATATTTTCGTCATGAGATTGAGCTTGTTATTAATAATGTGAATGTCCTAAAGAAAATCCATATAAATGTATAGACAGTATAATATTGATACAGAAAATAATATATTATACATAATGTATATAGTATATATGTGCAGTGTGTCTGTTGATCATAAATATTTTGTTCGTTCTTTAGTAATGTATTCGACCAAATATGTCTATCTTCGTTATTTATTATTATTTATTGTATATCTCTGTTTTTGATCACTTAATAAAAATGTTTGGGATTATAGTACAAGCCCAATACACTTTAGAAAACAAAATTAGGTTTATTAATGACGTGTTGAATTTGAAATTCGGATGATGGATTTCAATGTAAACATTTTAATTTGAATCATTAATAATATTAATTAAGTATATTATATTTTAATTAAAATGATGGTCGAAATAATCGTTTTTCACGGAGGATTGAAAAAAATGCTTAATAATACATTATGTTGGTTTTATTTGGTTTTTTTCTTTTGTTTATTAATAAACACAGTTTTATAAGAACTCTTTCATGTTGTTATAAAAAATGAAAACATTTTATTTTTTTCAAGCATTATGTTAGAATAATATATTATTTTCTCTCAATTAATAAGTTGCAACATCAATGGTACAAGATTTAAAATTCTATAGTTTTAATTAATGTAACAAACTTCATTTTCACATGAATATTTTATAAGTGCACATCCATATTCCATCACCTGACACCTACACAATTGATATACAATAATACGACTTAATAAATGCTAACTTTCGAATAAAAATACATTCTACTCTAAAATCCACCAAGACGATTCAATCAAAAAAAAAAATAATATTATTATCTAAAAACCATCACCTCAAAAAGTTTAAGCAAATTATAATATCAATTTACGTATAATATTATTCTGTAGGTAGCTAAAATAGTAAAATGTTATTTATATTTGTATATCTTCCTATTAATTTATTTATTCTTACATAACCAACTGTATAAAATTTGAAATACCTATATATATAGTTGTCTTATAGACAACCTTGGGTCACATCTCCGCCCCCCCCCACACACACACACACAAAAACCGACCTGCTATAAAGTAAAAAATATATCACTGTCCTATTAAAAACGTTGTAATTATTTTTTGTAACGGAAAAAACTACTAAAAGTATAATATAACTAGCGTATTTATTTTAATTAATAGTGGTACCATAGGTAGAATTTGCGTAGTAAATTTATCTTATCAAAAACCGGATAGTACATTTAGTACTACTCTGCGAGTGGTTGTTGTTGTTGTAATCGTACCAGAATATTATTGTTGCACTGATGAATTTATTGTTCCGCAGAGGATCGGAACATTTGAAACAATTAAACGTCCGCAATTTGTGACAGCTGAAAACGTCGCGTTCATTCGCCTATATACGGGCCGTCGTCGGCTGCGCTCGGCTATGTTCGTATTCGATCCTGGAAAATATAATGTAATAATATTTATTATGTTCACGAGAAAACTGTGTCGTGGAATAAAATTAACAAATTCCACTGATGCGTGCGTATATATTATAGTAATAATAATGTTAATAACAACCGTATATGTATATAATAGGTACTACAGCCAGTACACCGTACACGGCATAATTATATTTTGTATATTATTGTATACAGTACGTATATATGGACGGTACAGGTAAGTCGTTAAGAACTAACCGACTACGGCGGCGCGTGTTTGTTTAAAAACGTTCTTATATGTGCTCGCCTGTATATCGTAAATGTATGTAGGTATACTACATATAGCCATATAGGTACCTTAAGCGGGATTATAATATTTTTGCAATTCATTTTTCGCTGTGGAATCCGACGCACCGTCCCATTTTACCTGCGCGGTTATCGCACTGCAAGGGTCCCGCTCGTTTAGCAGTGTATAGTAATAATAATAATTATAATAATAGTAATAACATCGTAATGATTAGCTTTCGGTGTGTACAGTCTATTATATAACGCGATAGTCCACAACGGTTGTTTGCATGTAAATTTCGTTACAATAAAGACGCCGGACGGGTTGAATTTACGACGCGTAACTACAAATATACTGTACACTATATTATAATATAATATATAATATGGTGTAAAGGCTGTGCTGCAACAGCGACCGTAATGAGCGCCCGTGTACACCGGTGCATCGTCTATATTGTAGTACTACGAATAATGCAAATCGTGTGAAATTAATCAGAATTTAACGGCTATAGTGGTGGCTGACAGGGACGGTTGCGGCAGCGGAAGGGTTGGCGTTGCAGAAACGAACAATAATTATGTCATCCCGTCGGTGTGTGTGTGTGGTAATTATACCGTGGTAGCAGGTATTATAATAAACGTATCGTACTTCAATATGTCATCACGAATCTCGACACAGTCCCGACGACGACGATGACGACGTAATTCGAAATGCATGATCGCGCGGCAGCTACATATATTATTATTATACAAGTTTTTTTTCCAATTTTTTTTTTCTTTCCGTCGAGTTTTTCCCCTCCAAATCGTCACTCTTGTATAGAAATAGGAAATTCGGCCAAATGTATCCATCATCATCTGGGAATTAATCGCCGTCTGGTCAGTGGTTCGTTTCGGGTCTTGGAAAGGGAGAGGGAAAAGCACAGCATCTATTCGGTCCAAGATTAATGTTCCCTCGACAGTGTTATCAATCGGATATAAAACATCACGGCGCTAATGTTGCGGGTGGGACTTGTTTTTTTTCTTATTTGAGTATTATATATAAACGTAAAAACTATGGAAAATCTCTAAAAAAAGATGTATATTTATAAGACTGCGATAACAAGTGTTAGTAGCCCGACATCATTCTCTGTTAATTGATTACAATCGATGTACAAAAATGAGTTAATTTTTCTAATAATTGTAACCTATTGTAACCTATATTCTATATATAAAATATTACATTTTTACGAAACTCTTGTTTTTCAAAAATGGTTTACATTAATGACTTTTGCACAGTTTTTGTGATATTACATATAATATTTTATCAATTTCAATGGATAAAATGATTCCGATCACAAAACGTTACATAATAAAATTATTGTCACAAAGCGTGGTTAAAGCCTTTATGCGTTGAATAGTAATAAAATATTTATACATTTTGCACAAAGATATTTTAGTTTTATGTTTTTATGTAAATGTATTAGGTAAGCCTACAATCTACATATACCAAAAGCAAATAAAGTCTTGACAATTCTTGAATTGTAAACATTTTGCTGTTGCATTTTCTTCAGGTACTACAATATTACATTTAATCCATTTTCTTGTTATTGAAAAATGTTTCAAGAAATGTATATCCTAATAATATTATCTGGGTTTACTGTTTACGTCATCAGAGTTCGCCAAAAGCTAAAGAATTTGACCTATATTTTGTTGTAAAGCTACACAGTATAGACAGAAACTGTTGTTAACCAAGCAGCGTGTACGATTAATGCGTTTCAGCGATTGGAAGTGCATATAAAGCTGTTTGTGGGTGGCGAAATCGAATTGATTACTACGTCATTAAATTTGTTCGATTTGTTCAGCGTACACAATATGACAATTACCGAACCTGACGTTTTACAACTTTAACGTAAATTATGTTTCGGCTTTATCGAGGGGTAAAATACCTACTCAACCCAATTCCTGCAATAAATAACAAAATAAATTGTAAATGAGGTACTATACTGTTTCATTTTATCACTATATTATAAACTTATACCTAAGTACCTACATTTAATAAATAATTTACAATTTACATATATTAACGGAAATTGAACTCCGGTTAAATCCGAGAGAAATAATATTGTCGATTTAAACACGTCATTGTAGACACAAAAGCTTACGATTTGAACTTACATATTATATGTATACGAATATAAGTCGAGTAGTGTAGTAGGTAAGTACTGTAGTGTGATATATACGATATACGGTACACGTTTTAGTGTACGGATGAGTAATAAATTCTGTCACGGGGACATTAATATTGTATACTACTCCGCAAGACCAAAGAGGGTTGACAAAAAAAACAAACAAACAAACCAAGAGTATTTTTAACTGCAACGATTATACCGTTTGTATAATAATAATAATAATAATATGACGTGCATCTACACGTACATGGAGTCTGTGGACCGATTTTGAGGTCGAAACGGTTTGTAGTGGTGGTGATGATGGCAATGGTAGGGGCGGCTAGTACGTGTAAGTCGTTTAAGGGAATGCAATTCAAACGTCTCGTCGTCGTCATCAGTGGCGGAGTAGTCATAGTGCATATCATCTATATATATGTGTGTGAGAGTGTAATATACACTCTGTGTTGGGGTGATGAGGGCAAAACGATTAACTCGGTCGCGAACGAAATTGTAAAACTTTAAACGTACGCAGTGTTATATTATTGTGTATGTATATATATTAATGTAGGATAATCGTGTTCGGAACTAAGACCGTCTACTACTACCACCACCACCACCACCACTATGTAGGCGATGGAGTCGGATCTTACGCGTATCTCACGGGTATATAAACGCCACTGTCGCCGCGTCGTTTTCTCAATGGGTTTTCGGTCCCCACTGAGGGTAGCGGACAATGAGCAAAAGTCGCTCCGTCCAATATTTTGTCGCATTATTTTTTTGACTAGTTTTCCGGTCAAAAAAATCGTGTTCCATCCAGAGGGATAGTAGAACAGACTCTAATTTGTACTCCATTTGATGTATGCTGCACGTATATACGGAGAACAGGTGCACAATACATTATATTCTTGAAGAAACCGTCTTAGAATGATAGTAATAGTATAATAATAATATATTAACATTCAACACATATTACCTAAAAAATAAAAAAAAAGGGTGTATAATAATAGGATATTATATTGTTTGACAGGTTTGGAAGCGTAAAAAAGTAAATCTAGATTTTTTTTATAACATTTTTTTGACGAAAATATTAACTATTGTGAATAGGACCTATATTATGATATAGTATTTGAGTTTTGACAACGCCTATGGTCTTGTTCGTTATCCTTATGACTTAAGGGTCTAATTCGAAAATATTTGTTTAAAAGACAAGTAAGTATAAGCACCTACATCACATTATTGGATAATAGTGGGTATAGGAAATAACCTATTATCAACAAAAAACTTGCAAATATTTTAAATACATTCATAAAAATGTATTAAAATAAAAAAATTAAATTAAATTAAATCGATACCAACCCTATTTTTTACATTGTTGTTTATATGTTACATTGTTACATTTTTATTTCATCGGAAATATGTTAATTTATATTATATCTTCTTTAATACGTAAATAAATTATTCAAATTCTAAACAATTGAATTAATATAGTGAATTATACTATTCACTTTATTTCTAGGTTTTATTACTCTCAATCCCAATTAAAATAATTCTTCGCGTTAATAGTAATTTTATCGAATTATTCAAACATTCGGTTGGTTAAAATGTTGACTTGAATTTAATATTGTTTTATATTATTATTTACTATGTTTACCAAAAATACTTTGATAAGTAATTAGTAAAAGGCTTAAATCGTATATTTATGCTGCAATTTTTTTACTTTTGTAAACATATATAGCTTGAAAGCTAATTATATAAGGTAAATTGATATAATAAATATATAATATAATTTATATTATACATCAAAATGTATTGTATTTTAACGAATAAAGGATAAAACTATTCCTTTAAACGCTTAAAATTTGTCTACTTTTTGGATTAAATATAAAATCTTATGTAACTGTGTACATTGTACAATGACATTCTTATAATTTTAATAGTTCTTATAGTAGGTATTATAATTAATTTATATGAATATATGCCAGAGTACCTATACAACTTATTTTAGACAATAATTTGATTAATGTAAAACATGAACACAAACAATTTTAATAGACTTCAAATAAAATTAACCTAGGTTGTATTAAGAATATGCTATATATAATATACTATAGTCTATATATAGTTACACGAAACACAAGAAAACTTAGTAATAATAATAAATAATTACAATTTTAATAGTTTTAATTGAATTTATTGAAAATAAAACAGTTAAGTACCTATACTTAATGAATACAAATACACGTTTTATAGATATTAATTTTTCATATTCTCAAAAATAATTATTCATTTTACGATAGGTACAATATAATATATTTATTTATTTTTTAATTTAAATGTTATATTATTCTTCAAAATTATTATTTATGTATAGTTATAGAAATGAGTATAAGGTATATATATATATGGGTAGGTATTTTAATATTTTTATGAAAACGCAAAATATAAATATTATTCGTATTTCTCACGAATATTGGACACTCGCCATACTGGAGTAAGCCGTCCAGCAACTATGCCAATCTCAGTAAACCACGCAAAATATAACTATATAAAAATACATAAACGTAATCTTACATTATTACCTATATACCAGATACCTTAATATAAGCCATAATTTGGTTGAGAACTCGACATTTGTTCAAATATTTATTACTATTGATAGTCTCAATATTAAACTTTGTTATTTGTGATTTGAATTTAACAACCTATTTTCTTAGATTTGTAGGAAATTGAATTTTATTTAATCCAAGCCCTATCTGTAAAAATAGTTTAGTCACAAAAATAATCCTAGAGGTTCATTGGTCATGGAAGAACGTAACAGGAATAATCGATAAAATGTCATTTGATTTTTTTTTCTCCTCAAAACTACGACTGTAATTTCTTTCGGTTCGGTGAAAATCGTAAAATTCTGACTGGCAAGTGCCTCCCTTAACCATACGCCGCTCGTGTACACAACGCAATACATATAGCAGAACAAATAATAATGCAATTCGTGTTGCCCACATGAGGGTTTATTATTGTATATTTTTTGTTGTAAAGAGGGTGTATATGATTAAATAATAATATATTAAAACACACACGCACTCTCGCCCCCGAGCTCCACAGTTGCATACGCTAGCAAAATAATATTAATGCTGTTGCATAATGGTATTTTCTTTATTGATATCTATATTTTTTTTTCGATTTTTGACCATGTCATTTATCGATATGACGATAATATTATGTCAACATTAAAAACAAAATATTTCCATAATATCATCATACGAATCTCTTATCACATCAGAAATATACACTAATTTATCACTCGTTTTGTTTAAAAACCAACGACAACGTGACGAACCAATCCAATCGATAAACTGGTCTGTATCTGTAATATTTACTATTTATAGTATAATATACTTTATAGCAGTGGTCTTTAATTGATGGGTCGTGGCTCAAATTTGGGTCCTCGAGCTTTAGAATTGAGTTGTGATATACTTATAATTATTAAAAACAATATACCTACATAATATATGTATTATATTTTTATATTGTATAGTAAAAATGTTTTTCATTCTTGTTCAACTGTAAAAATCAAATAAAATAGACACCATACAAATAATACTAAAAATTACATTTTCGATTTTAGTTTTTGCACAATTAAACAGTATTTAGGTATCATTAACCTATTTTTTCTAAAACATATGGTTTGTATAATAAATAAATACATAATAACTAAGATGGGTTTCGGATACGCTAAGGTTAAATACAACTGCTATAGTAGAGTTTAGATGGAAATTTACAAAATGGAAGTAATAATAATTAAGAGATGTAAATAAGTGTTCGAAAATTCAATCACTTATCGGTTACCTATTGTGTGCCACTGTCCCGATATCGATAATTAAATTTGATATCGGATATTACTACAAATTTACTCCGATATAAATATGGTAGGTACAGTTATATAAATATTATCTCTTATAGTTATAAAAATAGTTTTGTGTACTTACATCTTTCATAGTATCGGTAATAATAATTATAGGTACCTAATTATTTTATTCAAGTCACAAAAGCCTAAAAAAACGTAGTGTAAAATGATTTCAAAGCAATGAGTTTTTATATGTATAAGTATATTTTTTAAATATTTTAAATTACAGATATTAAATTGTTAAAAAAATGTAGTGTAAAACGATTTCAAAGCAATGAGTTTTTATATGTATAAGTATATTTTTTAAATATTTTAAATTACAGATATTAAATTGCAAGATGTAAAGTGGGGGCTACCAGTCGTGTGTACGACGTGCCCAGGTGAGTTGGCGTGGGCCGACGGAAGGCTGGCGAGCAAAGCGCCAGAGAACATAGTTTATTATATTATCATATAATCGTAATATTGGCTCTCATAAAACATATATTTCTAAACTATACTAGATTAGGAACTCTGGATAAAACGAATA
This sequence comes from Nasonovia ribisnigri, assembly GCA_027563435.1. Taxonomy (NCBI): domain Eukaryota; kingdom Metazoa; phylum Arthropoda; class Insecta; order Hemiptera; family Aphididae; genus Nasonovia; species Nasonovia ribisnigri. The sequence continues at coordinate 347,813 of JANEHU010000169.1, read as the reverse complement.
CAAAATAATAATTGAAGCTCTTCTGCCATGTTTTGGGTGGGAAAAATGTCCATGGATATAAAAAATGCTAGCAATTTAGCTATTAGCAGGTTACATTAGATCACATACAGTGGACGGAGTCATGGTATATTACACCTATAAAATGAGTTGGAGCCATCTTAACAACTTAATTATAGGACCTGTGACGTCTGCGCACGCGTGACTGCTTATGAAACCTTTATAGTATATCTCGTTCATTTAAAATCTGAGCCAAAAATGAATGACAAGAGACGGTGCGCAAGCATATATCACTGCAGTCCTATATAGTTATGTTGGCTACACAAATAATTGTTCGCATGACTCTATCCATAGTGTACGATCTAAGCTGGTTACACACCGAAATACCGAAGGCATGCATATCATTCACATAGGTATCCGTGTCAATTGTCATCTAACCAAAAAAATGGCGAAACAAGATTCATTTGATGACAATTTATAATCTGTATCGTTCCTTATCTGTATAGTGTGGTATCGTCATAGAAATCATGGCGTAAAATCACCACTGCCGCAGATGAAAAACTACGGTCCTCGTTTATTTTTCCATGACGCTGCTCCGCGGGGACGTGGCGACAAGTTCACCACCGGGAAAACCGTCGTGAAATGGATACGTTTTTGGCAAACGAAAACAGACATAATATTATGTATACCCGGTAACATACACATTTACACATAGAATTCGATGTGCAACGACGCGCGTAAACCCGTCCCGTCCGCCTCTCAGTCGTCGCCGCGCAAACGTCCGTCGGGTGTCAACTACTGTCAACGACACGACGTCCCCGGACCAAAATATTATTATTATTATTGTATAATTTGTCGTACAAAATAATGTCGTGTTCGTATGATGGTATAACGATAGTGACCGCCGTTGTGTTACAATAAATTGTCAATCGCACGTACGCGTAGGTATAAGTATATAGCCAGTTATTACGGTCTTGTCGCGTTTTTTTTCGCACGGGAATACAATATAATATTATCGCGATATTAATGCAAATCGTTCGCAAACCGTTTAGGACGTTTTCCGCTCGTGCAGTGTGATAACATACTTTTTACCGTTATAACATTATTTACAGTATTATTATGTAGGCTGTGCGCACGTGCTTCTATTATCGCTTGTATGGTTTACCTGAATACTTCCACCGATTTCTGAATTCCATAATGTATGCACGCCGAGACCATGGGACATGACTTAAAGGTAGGTAAGTCGTCCGCATAACATATTATAGTGCGTAGTAACTTTCTCGTACTTATTAAAACCTATTTCGACGAATTTTTTACATCGTATTCGAATACGCCGGCGCATTTCGTTATACCGATTACCGGGACGTACGATTAGCTTAGAAAATAAAATTATGATGTAAGAAACCTGAAACTTAGGGTTGCATGCGTGCATTTATACATATACATATGAATATATAATATTATAATATCTGCAAGCGGATGGCAGTCCGTATAACGTATTGTTGAAGTAGCTTCGGGACGTAACTTTCGGCAGTTATTTACACCTGCGCGCGCGAACAGTACGAATTATTCATAACCACGACCGAATGACCTACACAGGTCCTATTTACGATAAATGTACTTGCGACGAATTATAATCATGCACACTCGTGGTGCAGGTATATGATAGTAATTTATAGGTGCCCGTGCTGCGAAAGTAGTTAATTACCGAATGTGGTGCGAGTGTCGGAATTAAACGTGAAAATGGGTTGTTAACGAGAGTTGACACTAAGTGGACGTGTATTTGGTATTGAGTACCTGATATTATTTATACATGTCCCCGTTTTAAAACACTTTTATCGCATGTAACAAAATGTATAATTCAGTCGTGTACCGTGCTCACGAATATTATCGCAGTCGGTAAAAGTCGCCACTTGTCAGAATGACAAGTCAATGGCGATAAATAAACCAAAATAGAAATGTTGCGTATATATACACAATACACATACACTATGACTGCAGCAGAAATTCTTTGAATAGGTATCCTTTGAATACCCAACCACGTGATACTTGACATAGGTACCTACCTAATTGATTACGTAGTATACTATCGAATTGTAGGACACTGTTATTATTTCACATGTATTGTTATTTTTTTGTTTTTTGTTATTAATATGGGCACCACGTATACATAATATAAATGTTTTTAAAAAATTATATCAATTTTTTCAAACTTCTTTATCCAAGTATTCACACGCCTTGTAATTGTTTATAAAGTGATGTGTGTTATACGAATAATTCTTGATATCACAATATAGGTAGGTACGTTCAAAATTAATCATTGACAAGGAATTCGAGGCAATCGATAAACTAATTTAAAGTTTTAAGATGAAATTTAAATCATACTCTTTTGTATTATGGAAGCAATGTATATACCTAAATATGTATGTCAAATGAATACTTCAACTAAAACATGAAATTAAATTTTCTTTTCATAATTGTTTTACAAAACTAATTATCTATATCTATGTACTGTTATAGTTGTAAATTTAATGGTTAAAATATCTTAAGAGTATTATTACAGTAACTGTAAAAGTAAAATTAAACATAAGTATGATAATTTAATTTTGTTTTTTGTTTTCCAAGATTTTACAGTTATTTCCGATTGACATTTGCTTGAAATTGTATTATAATTTTTTTAAATGATTTTCAAACATTGCTTCGCAAAATCTTGACATTTAATTTAGATTAGGTAATTGTGAAAGTTTCGACAATTATTCGATAATAGTTTGTGTGACTACTTTTAATGGGATTTTTTTCCGTGTGTTCATGTGTACACGTTTTATAGTAGGAAAAAAATGCTTCAACTTGTTGGTGGTTTGTGATACCAAATTGGATCTAGGTTGAATTTTAGGGGGTAAAAATTGAAAATTCTCATTATTTTCACAATATTTGTAAAAAGTAAAAAAAAAATGTAAGGAAAAAGAGAATTTTTATACAAAGGCAGTTTCTTAATATTAAATAAGGAATAACCGTTATAAAGTCTCTTGTAGTTTTCGCCAAATGTTTAGATTAGCATTTTTCATGCATGGTAAAATAGTTTGAATCTTGAGTTATTCATAGCTGACATCTCTTTTTTTGTTAGTATAAATGTCGATAAAAAATTGTTAACATGGTCAAAAAGCTTGAACACTTTTAATTTAAGGTTCTTCATGTATTTTTTTATTATTATAGAATAATTTAAAAAAAAATGTAAAGCGTAATTTATATTAATATTTTTTTATGAGCGACTGAATTTACATTTTGATGAAATTCGATATTCACGACTCACAAGTAATATAACGATTTCTCAATAAATGATTTTAGTTTTTTCTGTTCTAATTTAAAAAATATTGATTGAATATTGAAAAAGTCCACTATAACATAAATTATCATTTTCTATATTCAGTGAAATTTTTAAAATATTTAAACTAAATACTAATTTTAACCTATTTTGTAAACCTATATTGATAGGTAGATAATACGTTTAACGTATAAACCTCATTTTAATTTATATGGAGTATGTACCTATTATACTAAATTTTCACTTAAAAATTAATAACTTACGTGTTTGTGAAAAGTTTTTTTAAACTTAATATTTACTTTTACCTTAAATGGTTTGAGAAAAACATTTTGTTTAAGTAAATATTGCTACACGCCGCTAAGTTAAGTCAAACAGACTATCAATCACTATGTTTAGTTAAAGTAAATTAACATAACATTATATGTTTATAGATATTTTGCTTTAACCTTGGTTAATATAGTTAGGTACATCATACATATGATGAAAAGCTCGATAATTGGTTGGCGTTACAACTTCTACAGCCTATAAGGTTCTTTTTTATAGGTTATTATTATCGACTCAGTACCGTCTTCGTATTGTCAACTCACTCAAAAATTCTATTGTAATACCTTCTTTTTTTTATTATTTTGTGCAGAGAGCGATGGATCACTTCCAGAATAGTTATTACTACTCTAAGATATTTTGTACAAAGTCATTGGATGTGCACTGTGCAGGTAGTGGCATAGCCAGGGGGTCTGAGAAGCTATAGTCCTCCTCAAAATTGTAGGATAGTTTAAAAATATGCATTAGAAATTTTTGAACATATTACGTGAGATTTAACAGTGGATTAAAAATGTAATTTGTATGAAAGTTTCTGCTAAAGTCTTAAATGGTATATACCCACGACATCAGCATACCAAACATATGAGAGATTCTATTAATTCTCTTCTATATATCAAACTATCAGCCCCATCCCTTGCAAAGTAAATCTTAGCTACGCTACTGCACGTAGAGCTCACTCTGAGCTATCGCAGGATATTTCCCTTTAAAGAGACTCACGTCGTACAATACATTTACATGTTTATATCTTAAATATAAGCAAACCTTTATGGTCATTTTGAACTGTGTTTATCAAAAGTTATGTTCTTTGTGTATATACAATACAAATATTTCAATTTTGTATAGATTTAGAATTTTGAAACCAATTTTATTATTTTAAACTTCTCATTAGAAAAGGTCTAAAATATAGGTTGAAATTGAAGTCTTGCTATATTATATTATTGTTTATTTTATGCCAATCGGCAACTTTAAATATTACAACAAGAAGTCATTACTACAAATTAAAAAAGAAAAAAAAACAGATACAATTAAGTGAAAGTGGTTGTGTGGCTCGAGAATCAATTATTATAAGCAGCTCTGAGCATTTGATGAAGAGAATGGTTGTGCCTACAGGAAGTCTTATGTATTAGTCCATAGAATTGGGAATGATTTCTAGAGAGATAAGGAAGGACTCTAGGTTCGGCAGCTCCAAGAGAGCCATTTAGTAATGAAATTATAAATATAACACCTAATAGAAATAAAAAGTTTTTCAATGTTAATAGGGCGGGTAAGTGGATGTCGCTCTGCTGTACAGTATGTTACGAGTGGGTCACTGTATAATAAATGGTGTTAAATTTGAATTCAATGATATAATATCATTGTATACAAAAAACGATTCTGAGCTGAAACGGTTTGTTTGTGTGGACTGTAAATATTATATATTTATACTATATTTATATTGTTATTTCTTATTATTAATACGATAGCCGCGGTAAGTTAAATTAATATTATAAAATTACAACAAAATAACTAAGATCGTTATTCGTGGTTATTTAATATGTAATTTCATCCAAATGTGATCATAAAATAACTATAAAAAAAACTGTATGTTTATATTTTTGAGATTTTTTAATTACAGAATAACCTAATTACGTGGAACCATTTTTTAAATTTTCAATCCTTAGTCCTTACCTATAAAAGTTGAACATTTTATCAATTTTTAACTACAAAATCGTTTTTAAATTTTAAATTTGATAAATGTTATCAAAAATCGAACTTTAAATGCTTATAAAAAAAAATTGTGCCCATGTATTTTTATTATTTTTCAACTACTATTGTAAAGATATATTATCAGAAGTCTTGTATTAAATTGTCAAGCTTTTTTACCCAACAAATACAATTTTATTGACATTCATAGAAAAAAAAATTGGAAACTGAATATGTCCGTTGACAGTTTAAAACAAATCAAAATATTTTGAAAATGTTATCATGTAAAGAAAATGCTTTTATAAACATATGGTATGAATTTCAAGTATCCACTGTTCTTCGTTTTTGTTTTACAGCAAAATGAGAAAATCGCTGCATGAGAAATCGAGTGAATATCCTATCTTAGAAAAATAAGAACTTCAAACACTCATAAAAATTTAATTTGACTTTCTTGTAAACATTTTTTTTTTTTGATAAAGGTAGACAAATTTACAAGAAATCTTGTATTACATTTTAAAATCTTAAATTTAAAAAGAAAATTTTTATGAATTTCTAACTCAAAATAATTTGCACATTTTCGTGACTTTTTCGTATTTTGTCAAAATTTTTACTTTAAAAACTCATAAAAAATTATTATTGATTTACGCTTAACTTTTTATTATATCCACTAAAAAAAACTTATGAGGAACCTTGTATTAAATTTTCAAGTTTTTTTACACGACAAATAAAATTTGATTGACATTCATAGAAAAAAAAAACTAAAAATATTGGAAACTCAATATGCCCGTAAACAATTCAAAACAAATCAAAGTATTTTGAAAATTGTACCGTGTATAGAAAATGTTAATATAAATAACCAATGAAAATTTTATGAATATACGGTCATTTGTTTTAGAGTTACACCAAAAACCAAAATCGTTTATTTCAAAAACCGAAATTGCATAAAAATTCACGTTTTTTCTTATTTTTTCTTTTGTTTTTCCCTGTGAATTTGAAAACTATTAAGAATTTTTTACTTTTGACCCCTAAAGTACCAACTAGATTCACTTTCCTATCAGAAAAGATAGTATTGAAGAAATCGAAGCAGTTTTACTGCCCCAAAAGATGACAGACACAAAAATTAAAAAAAATTTAAATAAAAAACACACATCATTGTAAAATCAAACATTCATCGGAGCCGCTCAGAATCTAAAATACATTAATAACGTATTTATATTTTCCATAAATACGTTATAACTCACAACTGTACGTTTACCTTTGAATTCTGATGATCAAACACAATATTAGTAGGTATACCTACAACTCACAACTTTGGAATCAATATTTTTTTTTGATGTTGCTGGTATCAAGTTATTTATAATTAATATATTATATGTAGGACGTAAGTACCTAACTAGTAACTATATATATTCAAATCCTCAAATACAGGAAATAATTTTTGGGGCATACTATGTACAGTGTATACGATAAATTAATCATTTAATTATATTTTTACAATGAATTGATAAATTTTATTTTATTACTTTTTGAAGTACTAAATTTTCCCAAACTGGATACATACATTAACTTATTGTTTCAGTAATGCAGTTAGACGTTACTGCCTATGTATTTTTATTAAAATAAATATTCTAAAAACTAAAACAAGCGTATTTTATTAATACTAGTTATTAATTTATATCATAGCTATTATGAACCAGCTTATAATATTTATTTCTAAAATAAGATTTTAAATGATTAAAAAATAGACTTTATTCAATTAAAAATTTCAATATCGATAAGGTTATGCGGTTTAATTATAATGTATCTAAAAGATAAACATATCTTAAATGTTTTAAAAGTGTTCAAGCCATAATAGGTACTGAACTACCTTTTCCTATAAATATAAATTGATATTTTTTTTTAGTATCAATCTATTTACACCTACAATAAATGTATGATATTTTGATATGATGCTCATAAGGTATTGAATGATAGTGAAAGATAATAATATACACGTGTAATTTAATAATTATTTTACTGCCATGATTCATTTAAATTGGATTGTGTTGAATTTCCGGTCGTGGCGACGACAGTGATAATGATGCGTTTCCGACCGGTCTGATATTTTTTTAAGTTCAAGGCCTGTTTCCACCACATAGAACAATAACACTATATTAATATTATAATTATTAATGTTTAATCATCACATTGAGTTTTTTCCTCAGAGATAACCTTTTTATTTCCATGTACATATATTGCTAAACTGTTAATTAAGAAATGGGTTGATATTTTATATTTATTATATCAGTCAATAAAATTATATATCAGCAACCAATATTTAAACAATTATTATACTACATGTATTCAAATACATAGGTAACCCACCAGAATTAGTTTTGTGTAATAAATTATATAAAATATGTATTTAGGAAATTTATAAGTATTCAATATATATGTATACAATATAATGAGATATTGTAAGCACATTTTTTTCAAAAATAAATATGTAAATGAACTTGATGGAAAAAATTTGCCTCTTGTTTCAAATTGTTATTTTGCCAATGCAAAAAAAAGAGATTCGATTTAAGATAGTGTTAAGAGCTTTCACAAAAACTACGTTTTATTAGATCTATACGCAATGTACATGAATACTTATTTCTTACTCGTAAAAACAACAACAGTAATGCATTAGGTACCTAAAGAAATAGCATTTTCAGCACACGAATAATCTACAGAAATTTACATTGTTAAATTAATATGTCACACTGTTAATACCTATATGCGTATTTTACTTTAAAAAAAATATATATTTTAGTTTTAACTATAAACTCACTTACTATTCAATGTAATTTGAATACATTTTTTCGATAACTAAAGATTAAGGAATGACAAATAAACAAGGAATTTATGTCTCCTATAAATACTGTTTAAAAAAAATATGATAGTAAATAGTGTAATAAATTATTATGGTTTTAAGTTTAAACTCTGTGTTCCTGTACATAATATACATAATATTATAATAATAAAAACCACTTTAAGCTACAGATTTATCGAATTTATATTGTGGATACTTCGGTGTTAATTTATTCCACAAAATTCATATATCTTGAAATTTTTTCCTAAATATAACAAATTGGATAATAATAAAATTGAGAATTACCTAAATTATAAAAAAAAACTTTATTGTGTAAATTAAATTACAAAATATAGGTTCTAAATCCAATGCATAAAAACGAAAATAATATGGACGTTTAATTAATTAACTGCATTATGAAAAACATTTATTTTATATCAACTGTCATTAGAAATAATTAATGAATAAATTAATCAACAACGTGACGATGGTAGTGTCAAATGTTGATAAGAAAATATATTTACTTAACAAAATACTTATGAGTGTGTTGACGTGGAAGATTTTTTTTCATTTTCTTACTTACGTGCGAAAGTACGTTGAACCCTTTGGGAAATCTTGTTTTATTCAAAATAAAAATAAAATGAATTAAAGAAAAGTTGGTTATGATTTTAATAAATAGCATAACAAACCATAGGACGATGGCTAATTAAAAATGCAAATATGTATAAGAAACTTCAACTGTTGTCACTTGTCGAGAAAAATGCTTATATTATATGTAAGTACTATAATACTACTATAGATATATGTAGAAGATATATATGGTATAATGTTCTTTTATTGTTCGTTTTCTGATCGACAACCACCTGGTTGGGTTTTGTTTTCAAAGCTCTCTTGGTAGTCATTTGTCGCAAAAAGAACATTCGAAAGAGCAAATGTTTTTGTGTTGAGGGATAAATGCTCACTTAAAGCTGTCTCCAGCTTTATAAATGGTTCTTTATTACGTACCAGAAGTTGAAATATAATTTTTTTTCTGTTATGGAATAAGTCTCATAGAAATAATATAACTCCATTGGTCAGTTTACGTAGGTATACATTTTTCCACGCATTTAATATACCTAGTCTAAACTGGTTTTTTCTTACCAAAAACATACCAAAAAAAAAATAAATAAATAAATACATACATACCTACATACATTATATTTATTTTTACTGATTATAGCAACAAGTATAAAACATTATCTAATTTGTTTACATAATAATTATTGTATACTATTTTGTACATGGAATAGCTATAATAATTATGTGTTTTTAAAATATATAATTGTATATTTGCTTACATAATAAGCATTATCCTGTAGGTACCAATGTATTTTTATTTGTAAATTAGGATTTATATAATCATGAAAAAAGCCTGCGGGCGTGTAATTTTATATTTGTCATACTTAATATTTTCTTTTGGTTTTATATCACTAATACCATTAATGTTCTAAATAAAATATTCATCCCATAGGGTTTTCGATTAATTTACATGTCTAATAAAAAGTTTAAACAAGTTTCTAATGTAAATTCGTAGGCATGAGAGAAAAAAAGAATAACAACAATACTTTTCTCGTGTAGGACCTGGTAAAATCCGTAAGATAATATACAATTCGTATTTTAATGATACATTTTTTTTTTTTTTTAGTATGGTTCATAAATTTGTCTTAAGGGCATCATCATCCGCAATTACAACGATTTAAATTTTAAGTTTACAATTTACTGGTTTCGTAACATATTAAGCAGTAATAATGGTTAATATTTTACATAATACTAAATAGGTAAAAATTATTAAATTATTCTGGTTTGATTACTTTTTAAAGCATTACAAAAATATCTGTTACATACACACTGCAATATAGGGTAATTTGATTCTACGTAGTTCTGGTTGGTCATTTAATTCTTTAAACATCACATAATTTTAAAAGTTCCTCATTATGTTTGTCTTTACTTTATCTTATCATATTCATTTTAAATACTGATCTTAAGTCGTATTATTTTTGAGTACTTCAGCAATACAATTTTAATATATATTAATATTAATATAATATAGTTTTTACTTTATATATATTAAAAGTGATGTATCTTAATTACTTATGGAATTAAATTTCCAACTAGAATTATTGAGAACACCATAAACTCTGTGTAAACAGATCTTTCGTTTTTATTACGTTATAAAATATATTATATTTAATAACTATATTATGTCACAAGTCGTACTGGCTATATATTAAGTTTAAGGTCTTCTAAACATTCCACTGTTTAATATTAGAGGTATATTTCTACTATGGAATTTGTATTTATGGGGGAAATTATTGTTGACCTAAAGCTTAATGCCATTGCAGTTACAATAAGCCAATCTCTTCTCGGCAAGGCTGCGATTATAACACTGTGAAAAAATACTAAAATGCTGATCAATTTATATTCATTTACTTGAATTAGGTATTTACAAATGTGATATTTGCACTATACTGTCTATACTACTTGATGTCATGTATGATTCTAAAAATGTATATTAAATATAAATAAAACACTTAGTACATTTATTTTATGATAACATTAATTATTATATAATTATTACATTTTTTAAACTTACAAAATACAAATCAATATAATTCACATAAGCTTTATATTTTGTATTATAAGACAAATATTATAGGTACTTATATACTTTAATATCATAAAAGTACTTAAACATAGGTAATCCTGGATTAGAATACCATAATATAAAACTTACCATCACAGTTATATAATATAATTAATGTTAAGTGTATAATGTACCTACTTCAATGGTTTTTATATTATATTACATTTTAGAATTAATATTTATAACTTAATAATATATTTTAATTATTAAAAGTCAATAAATAAAAATAAAAATGGATATTTTTGTTACACTTTTTAAGGTACTTGAGTCATAAATAAATATTATTTATGTACCTAATGTTCAAAGTATCTATGTATAGTTTCGTGTATTTTTAAAATTATTAGGACTTTAGTACATAAAATCCTAAACCTACTTAAAAAAGATAATGACGAAAAATTGTAAAAAATATAATTTTGTCCCAGTTTTTTATTTATTTGATATCACTTGTATACAACTTTTGGTTCTATACTTTATGGCTATTATTGGCGATCGTCCGTTTTAAATTTGATTTCAAAACTCAACACCTTGCTGATGTGAACAAATATTTCATTTTTAAGATTTGTTAGCATGCATTTCAGATTTCAGTTATCAAATGACCAAATAGGTCAAATCTAGCCACAACTAAATTTCTTTATTTTTCTCAGTTGTATACTTATACTGATGACATGCAATACAGAGCGTGGGGTAATTTTCTGACCTTTTTGGAGTTTTGCCAACTTACTTGACATGAAAAGTTACCAACTATATTATTATGTAACAGTAAATAACGAATGCCGTTTTAGTTATTGTAGCAATTTTCAGTTCACTAAATACCACTGAGTGTCCAATGAAATACCGAGCCTTTAATAAACTACAATTATAAATTCCTGTTCTAGTTATTTTATATGGTTATGATTATCATAATATTCTTAAATTTAAATACTAATGAATAAATATAATACATTAACACTTAACATTTTAAAATATTATTTAAATTAACTTTGAAAATACGAATATAATAAATAAAACAAAACTTGAATAACAAAATTACTTTTTTTAATAAGTTATTTAAATACAAAGTATTTCAAATTACATTCTAACATACAAACCTCTACATTTTCAAACTCGAAAAAGTACGATTAATAAACGTAATAAATGATACGAACTACTACAAACGTTGCGCCAACAATATGACAGCACCATACTTAAATTTGTTTCCTTATTTAATTAACGTTGTTCATTAACTCAACAATTAAAATAATATATATTTATTATTTATTTAAAAAACTATATCGAGATAATTCAGTTTTTAGTTTATAAATCAAGTTAAAAATATGTTATTATACGTCTTAGGTAAATGAGTTAAGGTTTGAAGATCAGTGTATATATATGTATATTATTATTTATTAGGTAAAATTGAAAGTGTGAATTAATATCTTAATACATTAAAAAAAAATAACTGTAGTATACCTACTGTTGTTTTTATGTTCTTCCTTAATATTACCATCACCTCCAGTAATGTTATTAAGTTAGATATATAAACATCATACTGAAAAAGTATTTTTGTTTTAAAGATGTGTCTTTGATTTTCCTAATCATCGAGTTTTGTAAAGCCGAAAGTTATGTGATGCATGATTATTTTTTTATTTTAGTCACGAATTTTGTTTTAAACAGAAAAGAAACGCTCTGCGCTCTTTTATGGTGTATTATTATGGAGTTCTCTAAGCAGACAGAAATAAACAGAAATTACATCTAAACATACCCTCGATGGGCCCAGCACTACTCGTAATAATCTTAATCTCTAAAGCGTTTATATTCTCTCATTATTTGTATTGTATTTAGACATAAAAATAGTATAATATGATACTAATGCAAATTTTGAAAAAAATATTTATCCAAAAAACGCTAAATGTAGAAACATTTTATGTATAAATATTAACCTAATGCATAAGTTGAACTTACAACACAATACATAACTCTAAATACAATTATATTAGAAATTAGAAACTTATGAAAGTTTTATAAGTATCTGTGTTTGATTTTATTAAAACAAAAATAATAGTCTATTTAAGTATAATAATATATATTGTAATAATTTAGAAATAATAATATCTGAAATTGTAATTGTTTCATTGTTTTTGAATATTAAATAAGAGTTAAATGTTTCAAAAAACTTCTTCTTAAATTTAAATGATCGTTTATATTTAAGTATTTTTAAGAATAATAATTTATATTTTTGTTTTTATTTTTCAGGTAAGAATAGTTTCATAGCCATTTTGTCTGTAAGTTTTATATTTTATATTTTAGTTGTAATAGACTTTAAGAAGTTATGGATATAATATGAATTACTTTTCAAAGAGTTTATATTGTAATAAATTACAATTTATGACATTGAGCACAAAGTGTAAAAAAAATGTTTAGTTTATTATTATAAAAAACCAAACAATAAATATTTTCTTTATTCATTTAAATTGTAGTTTTATTTCAACATGGTAACTGAATGAAATATCATAATGAATACGATTTATGTTGTTTATACAATATACTTGATGACAGTACTGACAGATTTTAGTCCTATCATATACGTAGGCAAAGTAAACACTATAACAAATTTGGATGACTGTACATAAACATCACGATTAAATTGCTCATATAATAGTTTTTGATAGAAGTATTGTGTAGATGAATGTTTAGCGAACTCATTTTATTCATCCGTAATCTTCTATTGTAATTATTGTAAACCTTAAGGGATTCTGTTAAGTGTGTATAAAATAACTCTTAACAAACAATATTATACACGAAACAGTAATTTCGTAAATTCTTTCTATCATGTATTTTATAAAGTTTATATGGATTGTTTGATTTATATGTTTGGGGTTCAGGACAGGTCAAATTTTTTGTTTAGCATACAATTAAATAATAACTTAACGCTAGTCATTCACATGGTGTAAAAAGTCACTTACCCGACAAGTTATCAAACTCATCAATATAGGGAATCACTAAGTTATTTGCAATACCTTACATCCTATAGCTTTTTCGCGCGCGCGTACACACACACACACACACACACACACACACACACACACACTGTCTGTATATCTGTACAATTTAACAGTAAGTTTATAAAAATCATCCTCAAACACACATTCAATTTTGTTTCGTACTAGATAATATACTTTCATCAAAAATGTACAAAAATCTAGAAACCTACTTATCACACTCGAAGATTGTGCTACTTTACTTGATTAAATATTATATTTTAATTACTGGGAACTAGGCACTTAGTTACCTAGTTCAGTGGTTTATGATTATTAAACTTTTTAAATAAGAAAAGTAAACTTCTAACAAGTTAGATCATAAATAATGTTAAGATTTGTTTTAAAATGAAATTATTATTTATTAAAAATATTAAACTAAGTGCAGTACTTTTTCTAAAGTATAGTCTTACCTACTTTTAGTAATGAAATATACATTTAAGATAAAATTCAAATACATAATTTGTAATACTACATAATTTGTGAAAATAATTTATTGAAAATCACTGGTACTATTTCAAAGTAAAATATAAATTATAATATGTTATTTATTCTGAAACATAAAATATATTATATTTAATCTGCAAAATTATTAAAATATATTAATTCTTAAAACTAGATTGAATGAACGAATTTAAAAATTGTTTGTCAAAGTTTTTAAAATAAAAACTGAAAATCAACAATTATTTTTTAAATATAATGCAAAAATATATGATATTTTATGTGTTATAAATTATACGCTAATCATATTGCATAGCTTTTTGCTAATTTTAGGCATTATTATACATAATAGTAAAACATAATGATGGTTTAATATACAAATTGTTTTTATTAAAAATGTATTATGCATGTATTTTTTATTAAGTCGAGAATAAAAAAAAAAGAATTATTATATTAATATATTTAGATAAATGTATGCACAATATTTATATATTTCAATAACAGCAAACAGTATATTATTTGACTTTGTGTTAACTTCCCTATAAAATAAATTATTAATTTTACCATCACTCGAATCATAACTAAAATTAATTTCTATAGTGCAATATTAACCATCATTCAAACTATTTTTGACACATGGTCATAGTGGAATTTTCGGAACATTGATTGTTATTCTACAATGACTATAAGTAATAATCGTACTTCATTTCATAGCATTTCATTTACGGTAACTTTCAGATTGAATAAAAACAAACGACTCGTAACGTCATTTAACGCTGTGTGCACTGCCAGTAATAATTGCATTTAAATGTGTCTCCAGAATTATTTTGGCCATTCAGAAATTAAGTCTTAAGATTCATAAATTATTTGAATAAAAATAAATTTATAGTTAATTCATGGTAAACAACATTCTTATTTTCCATCATACGTCTTTGTTAAATTATTTACCTACCTAATATAGAAAAATAATCCACGATAAGTATATGATAGGTTTAGCGAAACATGAAATAATAAATCTAAAAATTAAATATTGAACTATTCATCTTGGTTTTATGAACGAATTGGTTAAAATAAAATTACAAAGTCCTTATTTGTAATCACTTCCAACATTTAAAAATTATTATTCAATATATAGAAAAAAAAAATTATCTGGTATTAAGTTTTTTATACCTGTTACAACAAAATAACTATAATCGATTTAAGAAAATCGTTATTTTTGTAAAAATTTAAACTTTAAATCTTATAAGATGTATTATTAATATATATTTTCGATATTTTTAATAGCTTAAAAAAAGAAATTGTTTAAATCTCGTCATACCTTGAAAATACTTATGAAAGTAAAAAGTGAAAAGTCAGTAAGAAGTCAGTATACAGAAAAACAATAGTAACTATAAACTTTAACCGTAATGTGACTTAACACTAAACTTTGTTTTTAATTTAACTAAACAATTTATGAGGAATCTTGTATAAAAGACTAAAGTTCAAACCTAAATTATTAAAATTAAAATTTTTATTTATTTTCAATTTTAATACCATTTATAAATTTTGTAATTTTGTTGACTTCTCAAAAGTTGATTTAGTCAAAAACTAGTAATATTTAAATATTACTGTTTTTCCACAACTTTTTTTTAGATTTTCCGATCATTTTGAGAAATCAAGGTGATGCAAACTAAATCTAATTTGCTACAAATAACTCCCCTTAATATTATAAGAATAGTAATATGGTTTTATATTGGTTTTATGAACGAATTGGTTAAAATAAAATTACAAAGTCCTTATTTGTAATCACTTCCAACATTTAAAAATTATTATTCAATATATAGAAAAAAAAAATTATCTGGTATTAAGTTTTTTATACCTGTTACAACAAAATAACTATAATCGATTTAAGAAAATCGTTATTTTTGTAAAAATTTAAACTTTAAATCTTATAAGATGTATTATTAATATATATTTTCGATATTTTTAATAGCTTAAAAAAAGAAATTGTTTAAATCTCGTCATACCTTGAAAATACTTATGAAAGTAAAAAGTGAAAAGTCAGTAAGAAGTCAGTATACAGAAAAACAATAGTAACTATAAACTTTAACCGTAATGTGACTTAACACTAAACTTTGTTTTTAATTTAACTAAACAATTTATGAGGAATCTTGTATAAAATTAAATTAAAATAAATTTTTATTTATTTAATTTTATTTATGAATTTTTTCTCGTATATAAAGTATCTTTAGACACAAAAAAATATATTGTAAAACGCT
Source organism: Nasonovia ribisnigri (assembly GCA_027563435.1). Taxonomy (NCBI): domain Eukaryota; kingdom Metazoa; phylum Arthropoda; class Insecta; order Hemiptera; family Aphididae; genus Nasonovia; species Nasonovia ribisnigri. The sequence goes on along the minus strand of JANEHU010000169.1, from coordinate 331,261 downwards.
CCGCACTAAGAAACTCAACTAAAATTTTGAACAAATCCGTATTCTATTGTTTTGTTTTAAAATGTCACTATTTACACTATTAGTAATTTCTATATTTAATTTACACTTTTTTTTTATCTTATTAGAAGTAATACTCTGATTTATATGAAATATAAACTGTTATTTATTACACACAAATACTAACATTATAATGGTACACAGAATCCACAGCTATTAAATAATAACATAATAATTTACGGAATATCTTTTAGTGAATACTAAGGTTGATTTTCACTTGCATAAAAATATACTATCCTTATGGTATCGGTTTATTTACTATTGTATAGCACAATGGATACAGTTAAATGCATTATATCGTATAGTTAAAACATACAAGAAATCTATTCAATATCACTAAACCCACTTATTTTAAACTATATAATGAAATAAAAGTGGCTATACATGTTAGGGACTCATTCCTTTATTTTTCATAGATTTAATATTTATTGTAATGTATACGTAACCAAGATAATAGAAACCATAATTTGTTATTCGTTAAGACAGTTAGATTTCTAAGAAAAATAAGGCTAATAGATATTCAATTTCAGATAAATTATTACCATCATTAATTGAAAAAAAAAATGGTATAATAGCACACATGATTTAATAACAGTTAATAGAATTTAAATTTACACCTTTTTATTTGATTGTATTATAATTAGTTTTTAATGAAATATAAAATATTTTTTTGATACATTTTATTTTACATAGAGATTGTATTTATTTCGTTATTTTTATATGTAACGAATCATACAAATAAATCATAATGTTAGTTTGTTATTTTATTTAAAATATACATTAATTTAATTAAACATTTGGGAACGTTAATGGATTATTAAAAAATGTCCGTTTTCATTATATTATAATGCAGTAGTATAGTACGGTAAATTACAATAACGAATTTAACGCAAGTTCACTAAATTAAAAACGATAATAAAATATATTAAAAGTACTTTATTTTAAAGTATAGAAAACGTTAGGTCTATATTTCATAGTAACTTAACAATTTAAATCTGTCTTAACAGCTGACGTATACATAAACTAAAATAAAACTATTTTAAGTATGTATTCATATACATTTTTTTGAAACACTTTGAATATCTTTGTTTACATTTGTTAATTTCAGAAATGATTTTCTCAGTGTTTCTTTGTTATAAAAATATCTTTGTTGTTTTTAACGGGTATCTAGTTAAACTATAAGCCTTTATTTCATCAAAACTATAAGTAATTTTATATGTACTTGATATACTGTTTTAAATTTTTGTCAAGATAATATTTATACAAATAATTTGCACATTGTATTATATAGTACTATCTACTGCTAATTACTATTATATCACTTTTGCTCGAATGCCCAAAATCTATACATACATTATCTTCTATTATAAGATTGATCATCAATTAATTTGTGATAAAATCGAAATTTACAGTTAATTACATTTTATTGTGATTTTTATACCACCTTTGGTTTCTATAAGTATTGTTTAATAGTGTTGTCTATAAGAAGAAGGAATTGATTTATTTTACAGTGCATTACATAAGAGTGCCTAACTGCCAAAGAAGTTTGCTATTTTTTTTCGTTGCTGATTTTTGTTCCATACTCATAAACATTTAAAATCGTGAACCAGACCGTTTTTATTTATTATTTCTGACATTTGCAAACGAAGTACTTACACTTATATGTATTCGTCAGAAAGCTTAGTTAGCTCTATAAAGTAAAAAAAACAACTGTACATCTATTGTATGTATAATATTATATATATACAATATATTGTGACGTAAGTACATAGAATAATAATTGTACTATTGATAACAACCATCCATGTATTTCACATACGGAAATGCCCTTGCCATCGTCGTGTGGACAGTAAATTATTACCAATGTTATATTTTGCGGGAGTTTCATCAATATGTATGAAGTTATTAGTTTCGGATCAATGTGCACACATGCTGACAGCACACCGGTTTTTATTCACTACTTCTACTATTTTACTACCATGGCTTTGTGAATGTGCCGTATAAGTGTCTATTGCCGAGTCTTGTTTGCCCAGTGTATATTTCTTTTTTTCTTCTTTAATGCAATATACGTGTATTTGTGTATTATACAATTTTTATTTCATTACTTCGCAGTTCGTATAAATATAAATGTTGTGAATATTACGATAAAATTGACTATAGACCTCTATTCAAACAGCCTAATAGAGGAGTCAACGAAAAAAAAATTAAAAACTATAGTTCATTTGTTTTACTCTTATCTCTATTTTTATAAAACAGTGGATTGGAAATATAAAAAGTAAATATAAGCATCTGGAATAATGTATTATTTACACAAAATATTTTCATATTTTTACGAAAAAGATATTTTGCACTTAGAATAAAATCATATAGCCATCTGTAGAGGAAAAACTAGAAACATTTACCTCGGTAAAAGATTAAATATATTGAGTATAAAACTTATGGTGGTTAACAGAAACATTCCTTCAAAACGTTTAGTTAACAAGTACAAATTAAAAACATGTACAAAGAAGTAAATACTTCACTACAACTATTATTTTCAAAGTTTTTTACTAATCAACAAACTCTAGAAAATTAAAAATGTAGATATTATTATTCAAATATGTAATAGAAATCAGTTATACAACCAATTATTCAATCATTTCAAATTACTTAGAAAATATAAAATTTTTATTATTTTTATTAAATTCTGTTAAAATTGGTCGTTATAGTAAATAAGTAATAGAAAACATCTTATTTGATTTCAAAAATAAAATCAGAAATATTTTTTAGTTCATAATTTCAAATATTTATACTCAAGTAAGTACTATTTCTTTCATATCTTGAATTTAAAATTGTATTTAATAAATTAAATATGTACGTTCATACAAGATAAAGTTTGGCTGATATGTGATACTTTTGTTGGTAAAATATTAATCATTTTTTATTGTATTAAAAATTCATATTTTATTTTATATATTGTATTTGATGTTAACATTATTGAATTAACCGACCACTTTCGTGTTGCTTAAATTAATATACATAAACTTATAGGAGGTGTATTTTACTATATTTGATTAAATAATGATAGTGGTATATATTTCATGTTTCGTTTTAAAAGTGATGTGCTTTGTCAAAAATTGAAATATCAATAGAATTATTAACATTCCTTTTAAGATTTTTATGAATACTTGCACCATAACTTATCAATACATTATTCTAGTTTTATCACACATTTTACATTACTTCAGATGTCTATAAATTGTATTTTATTATAAATAAATACAAATTAGTTTTCATGCATTTAACATAGGTACTAAAAGTAGTACTTAGATGGTATCAAAAAAAAAGTACTAATGCTCATAAATTTAAAATTACAAATAAAATATATTTAGCCAATTGACTTTTAGCGAATCACCTTTTCGATTTAAATACATAATATTTACATGCCATATGATGACCTCATCATGGCCTTCTGCCCATTGGCACCGGCTATCCTGGAATACCCGCTTACATTCTGAGCATTTCAAATGAATTTGGCAAACACGTTATTATTATTGTTATTGCACTCCGAACCGATTGGTTGACCAAATACTGCGGTATTCTGTCGATTACTTAAATACATCGTATTATAATAATTGTCGTTAGCTTTTACGTACAATTTCAACTAAATATTGTATATTATACTCCTCTGATAGGAACGGCGATAGTGTTGTATTATTATTATAGTGGTCGTATATAATAACGGTGATGGTATTTTGAAAATCTTAACCCAGATATAGATAGCATTTTACTTAAAACGTAATGGCACCTATACCTATACTAATATGAGGCAGGTAGAATCTACTTGGTGAGTCCTAGGTCCGAAGAATCGTTGCAAACCGCATCTATAGCGATCAAAAAAAAGATGCCAAATGACGCACGTTCATGAAAAATGTAGATCGATATGAATGATAGCAGAAGTTAGGTGGAGAGAACAATGAACGGTATAGTGGAAGTTATAAGGGTGGAATATTATGATAGTAAAGCACATCGGACTCGATCAATGGACAATCGCCGTTGCCGACGCCGCTTGCCGTTAATGATAGTTTGGCCAACAACGGTTATTATCGACGACGAAGGCGGTGGCGGCGACGTCGAGCCGGCTGCTATCAAACACGTCTACGCATATTTTATCACGACAACGGAAATTGAACCTCCTCGAGCACCCCTGCCCTCTCCTGCCCTATTCGCAGCCCATACCGTGACCGTACTGTTTTAGGTTATTTCTACTCCAAGAAATAAGTATACATTTATATTCGGCGAACGGTTTTCTATTTCAAACGTAGGTATACGTTTTTTCGTCTGGTTTGTTATCTGTATAGTTGTGTAGTAACCCTGTTTGACGACAAAGCCGCCGTTATCACAGTCATATATTTTATTGTGAATTCTATAGACCAGAGATTTATCCCGTGGGCTGTATAATAATATATAATATATATACTTATGCTTGTGTGTGTGCACCACGCATACATTTTTATTCGATTTTTGTGGACGAGGAAAAAGTTCGATGGAATAAATCGGTACAATTCATATGAAATTGGAAAAACTAAAGAAGAGGTACGAATCCTCCTCAGTGCACTCGTATAAAATATTGTCGGTAAAAGCAGTACCGGAAACTTATACTCGTTTTCTTTCATAACCCCAAATGCAAATATTATATACATATTATGAAGAAACTCATACAACATACGGCTATTTGTACAATACACCTACGTATTCCTATACACACAGGGAGGTTACTATGGTTACTACGAACCTGGGCACAGACATTTTATGATTCGAACATATTATATATTATTTTAAAACATTATTATTGTTATTGTGATAAATGCACTTTATCAAACTAATTTAAACTTGTGTTCTAATACTGGCTGTATGCATTAATATATCGTAAATATTTAATTAATTTTATATTTTTGATAAACTATTGTTATATACATACATTATGAATTCAAAATAATCTAGAGCAAATAAATACACATTATTATTTAACAAATAAAAAGTCTATTTCACATTAGAATAAATTTATAATGATACATTAATTTATATAAAGCCAAGTTGAAAAAAAAAATGGTTTTATTATTTGTTACTTCTTACTGAATGCTTTTGTATTTATTTAAAATTGTAATATAATTTATATTCATATATTTATCTTAAATATGTAATCAATATAAAATAGTGTCAAATCTCATGTCATAGAACAATATTCTAAATCATTAAACTCTCAATCAAATAGAATATTTTTTAATACACCTATATCATTATATACCTATCATTTACCAGTAATATATGTATGTATATGTATATGTATATGTATATGTATATATGTATAACATAGTAAAAATCAAAACGATGTAACATTTAAGTATCTGACCTAAATGTGTTGTTTATGATTAACCACAAAAACTTAGAACTTTGTTAAAAAAAAATATCTACTCTAAATAAAGTATAAACCATGGAATAATATATTTGGCTAATGAATTTTAACCACTGGTATTTGTAATAATATGTTTTATGTAAAATATTTTTATGCGTTAAAATAAAAGTTTGAAGTTTACAGAGTGTAAACCGTGTTTTCAATTTTTAAAGATTTACCTACTGATGAAATCGTATTATTTTTTTTGAAACGAGTAGGTTATATATATATATTACTCAATTTGTATTTATAAATTATAATTTATATTCAAAACTTAATAAATCAAAAATTGACGTGCTATTGATTGTTTTATTTATTCATTGGTTCCCTTAAGAAAAAGATTATGATATTGTCAATGTTTTTTGAATATTTGTGAGCAACATATTATTTATGAATTTGTTTAGATTACTCACCTCTGGCAATATAATAAATGGAAAAAAGCGCAGTCAATGTTGATAATACTATCAAGCAATAATAAAAACTGCCTCTATAAAGCTATGTTTGTTTGCAACTTTTGTCATAAAATGTTAATGCCTCACTTTTTTAATGGCATTCTAGTTAACCATTTTATTATTCCATTGTTTGTATTATATTATTAATGTGTGACTTCCACAAAAATATTATGACAATGATATTTACATGGTAACACATCTTCTTACATTTAAAATAATTAATAATTTTATTGATAGTGTAAAAAAAAATTGTATATTTACTTTATAATACTTATGTATACATAGCCTATTAAACAATCTCTGTAGATAAAAAAACCTCAGAATCGATAATCTCGATACTTTTCTGTTACATATAATGTATAAAAGTATAAATTTACAATTCAACAATTAAAAATGTTGAATTGTTGGATGTGATAATATTTCACATGTGAAAACAGTAAATAATATAAAAACAAAATATAACACAAATGAACGTACCAATAATAGCATTCTAACATATTGTGTATCTTCCACAATTCAGTATTTTGTTAACTAATAAAATTCGTATTAATACTTTTTAAAATTTATTACGAGACACAAGCATATTATTATTGAATGGACTTGACTGAAACAAAATGATAATATGGCTTCGTTTATGGAACAATAAAATAAATATCAATACCACATTCATAAGCTATAAATGTCGAATCCCTAAAACTTATATTATTATATATTATAAAAGATAAAAGCCGTAGGGTTTAACATTTTTAAGTTTGTTTATGTCTTGATTATGTTTATACTGTGTCATTGGCAATATAACCTAAATATTAGAATTCTCAATTTGACAGTTTATCTCTCGATTAAATACTTATCTAACGTTGGGTGATGATTGATTGTAGTTTCGACGGATCCAACACAGCCGGCAGGAATAATCCTAAATTGAACAAACTTCATACTCTACAGTAACGAGTGTCTTGGTTGTCGTGAGTGCCAAAATATATTTTAGTTGATATCGTAGTGATTTGTAAGCTGGTTCACTAACGGCTCTACTAATATGTACTTAAGTTCCTGTCAAAATGTTTAGACTTTGATCATTAATGTATAATTTGATCTTAAGCGTTGAATATAGTTGTATATAATTCAAATAAAACCTTTAATCATTATAACATACACGTTTTTCACAAGCCTGTAAAGTTGTCGTATAAACGCGTATCGCTTAACATAACACCTACTTTACCTATAATATTATTAATAGTATTAATTAAGTTTTATTTTAAGATAATCAATTTTTAATTCAACAAATGTGCCTATATTTTATTCTTTATATAATAACTATAAAATTTTATTTTAAAAACCTTTGATATTTTTTTTACAAAATGTATAACTTTTTAAATTTTGGCTGTTAATACATTTTTATTAATTTTAGAAAAATTCTAATACTGAACATCAGACAATAATAAAAGTTTGCTATCCAATATATTTCATGTTTTTTTTTTTTTTTTTTTTATTTATCTTAAAAAAAATAACATCGACAACAAAGGCCATTAGTTACAAATAAGGTTATTACACTAATTGAATACTAAATAATACATTTTTTTTTTTATATAAGATTGAACAATTTAGTTTGTTTCATAAACTTTATTAAATCAAGGTTTTTTTCATGATTGGGTCCGAGTGAAGAGTCTAGGTTGTAGGATAGGTGTTCGGCCCGTTCTTGGTTGAACATTGAACAGTCGACTATTAGGTGTTTGACGGTTAACAAGGTTCCGCAGGTTTGACAGATGTTCCTCTCTTGCCATAAGGGAGCCGTGAGTAATTCTGGTGCAACCAGTGCGGAGTCTATTGAGAACAGTATCTTCTTTACGGTTGAGGTTAGGGTTTATCCAAATTATTAAATTTATGTATGTCTCTTTTTATTTCGTTTAATTTGGTGTTTTGTAAGTTCCAAATTTTTTGCCATTTATATTTTGTACGATCATTTACATAATGTTTTATACTTGTACTATATGGGACAAATTATTTTTGCAACTTATCTAATATTTATCTCATAAATATTTTAAGGATTCGGTATCAATTTTTAAACATAAACATAACGTGAGAGAAACTACATGTTTTTTATTACCTAAACGGCTAAACATTATTTGTATAGTCATACTTTTCAGAATTTCTTCCTATAAAATAAACCAGGATGAAAATCATCAAATAATGATTATAGTATACATTTTTCCCAGATACAAGTTTATAAGGAAATATACAAATATTTAATCAAAATTATTGTAATAAAATCTCTGTTATTAAATTTATAGATGTTAACTAAATTATATTTATTCTTTATATCCACCGTTTAGTACGTTTGCAACATTATATATTTATAATTTTTTCAATTAGCAACGTTGCATACTTGCATTACAACTTTGAAGAGTCCCATTTTAATATTCTACTCCTTATAAAAGTAAAATATAATATATTATATTGCTTGAATAATAATTAAAACTAATAACTGGACTTTTTTTTTATCAAAAAATGATCTGTCCACAGTTTTATATGATTTTTGACTCTATCATAATTCATAATACATTATTATTTTATTATTTTTATTATTATTTATTTACAACTTTATGTAATCTTAACGAATAATTTACAACTTTTTACAGTAAGCATATAGTTACATATTAAATTTGAATTTATGCACAGATTTATTTATACAATATTTCCACAAAATATGTATGTATGTTTTTATGCGTTGAAAATGAATTCTAATGAAATAAAATTATTTGCAGATGGTTGTAGATCTAAATTATATTAGCATTTATATGTTTATAAATTATAGCATAATACTTCATTCGCAAAACTTTGTGTATTTAAAAATCTATGTCTAAAATTATAAATTCATAAAAACATTTAACTTAACGCAATTTTCTCCAGATTAAAATATAATATTTGAAAAAATTAAGTTTCTCCAAGTACAAATCAATGCATCACGTTTTATAACAGGAGTATTTTTAATTTAATAACTTCAAATGTTCAAAAAAATTGTTTTTATGAAATTGTTTAAGTAAAGAGAAAATGTAGCATATTCAAATTCAAAGAAGTGTCAGTATGAATTTTTAAAGTTATAATATTATGTAGGCTCAATAGGCTCATATAAATGACTGTCATATAAATTACCGTAAATATTTCACCATACCATTGGTATATGGTATCTTATAAGTTATAATAACTTATTATCCATAAGTATAGTGAATTACTGAGTAGTACAAAATTATGCTGAAAAATGAAATGCTTATGAAAGTACGATAATAATAATAATAATATAATGAAATATATGAACAGATGTTGTTATTATTATTTTTTGGTCCAAAATAATTACATCATATTATTATCATAATATAAAAATGTATTATAGGGTGATTGTTACAAAAAACATATTATATGAAACGTAAAGGGAAGTAAATGTATTGGGGGCATATCTACACGTTTCAAGGTGCAGTTTGCCATTCACTCCATCCTTCTGGCCGTGCATTGCATTTATAGGTATTGCGAATATACTTGAATTTGTATATTGTCTATTCATGCTGTATATATGTATACAAGTTCGTGGAGGGTTTATCTGCATAACCTCGTTAATTCGGAATCGCGTAAACGTGTGCGGAATGGTAACGGCTTTGGCGGCGCGCGGCAGTGTCGGCAATGGCGATGAGGATTAAACGGGAGGGTGGTCCTAAAAAAAAACAACGGCGGTGGTGTAAATTATAGTCATCGTATTATTTTTGCCGAGGAAACAAAAATAATGTGGAATACGGATAAAAATACAAAAATAAATACACATCCCTTCAAAAATATTGTCCTTTTTCCTCGGGGGAATTTCTCGCCACCGTATTAAGCATATGGGTGTTTATTATTATTATAATGTATATGTACAATATATTTTATAGAGCCTAGTGCTTTTGTGTCATTCTATTCTTTCTTGCCACCCGCCATCATTTATATGCCTCCAAAGAGCAATATTGATGGTATTTCTTATTTTTTGAAAATTCATCGCAGAAAAACGTAGTTGCCAACATATAAACGACAGAATATTTTTATTATTATTATTATTCTCCTGAGTTGTCGTGGTTGTAGTGTAATTGTTTCCGAACACATCATATTGTAATAATAATATACTCGTTTGCGGTTCGAGCGTGGCATCCGTGTACCACAATTGCCTACACACAGTGCCGTGTTACTACTCCGCAAACATACGAAACGTTTCAATGTTTATGTGCCATTCGGTGTACCTAGACACCATTTTTAAAAAATGTTTTACTAGTCATTTTAATGGTTGTTAGTAGACGCTACGCGACCGGAATAGAGAATTAAAATTCATTTACGTTCGTGCCTTCATTGTGCCGCGATTATGCACTAATAATGTATAGTAGGTACCTACGGTCGTCCTTTAACGAGCAACATAAAATTAAACCAGGAGATGATAATAATAATGTTCATTCTGTACCATTTTGGATAATTTTGCGGAATTTCATATGGACATTTTTGTTTTCTCAGTAATTAAAAAAAATATTAAATGCATAATATTATTATAACAAAAGAAGTAAACCAATTTGAACTGTTATAATATTCATAAAAATCCAACAGTTAATAATTAAAAATATATATATTACCAATAAATGAATTTATAAAATAATAAATATTTTATACATTTAAATTTTAAATCATCATAAAGTATGGTTCGTTCTTTAATAGCCAATGCTTCTATTATAATTTAATAGTATATTAAGTCATTTAAAATATAATCAAATCTCAACAATCTTAAATTGAAATTATTGTTCTTAGAATATTGGCTTTAAGTAATCAGCTAAAAAATAATTATTGAACTTTTTTCACAATGTTTTGTTTAATTGATTGTTATTAAATAGACTTAGTCATCCTGAATATCTTTTTAATTTATTTTAAAGTGATGTAATAATTTTGTAAAAGTTGATGGTTATGTCAAATATAAACCTTCGAAATGTTTGAACATATTATTTTATATTTATTTCCTTAAAGTTTTGTTTGCGTTTTGAATGTGCTTGATAATTTATTTGCATTTGCTTCAGTTAAATTGAAAAATTATGATTTATATACTTTTTTTTAAGAATTTTAATCAAACTAGTATTAAATAAATTATTAATATTACTACACTGCAATTCAACGACAATAACATCATTTTCTGATTTTTATCCTTTCTGATAATTTTAGGAAAACAAGACGAATGTCGATAAAAATAATTTATGCATTATTATGTAATTTTTAATAATAAAAAAGAAAGCTGTTTAATAAAATATATTTTAAACATCAAATTTATTTAAGATTTTATTTATAACAATTTGAAATATAAGTTACCAGCATACTCAGTATTCTTAAATACTTATTTGAGTATTTTACATACATAATATAATCATACAATTATAATAAACGATTTTTCCAATTTGTTTCTTTTAATATATTTTACAAAGGTTTATGAATTATAAATTATATTTTACTCTGAAATTTATTCAAACTTACAATGCAGTTTTCTAAAATTTGAATGGTTGTCATTTTGAAAACACTCATCTAGAATGGATATACGTTAAAGCAGTTTGAAGTATCAATTCATAATATTCTGACCATTTAGTATTTATTAAATAATATGTTCTATTTTTAAATTGTAATTATATATACATATTTTTTATACATAATTATTATTTTGAACCGTGTTAAACTTCAAAGCTTATCAACAGTATATTCAATATAGGTAGTCACTAGAATAAATACCATTAGTGTTTTATAGACTATATGTTTTCATTCAATAGCGGTGCTAGAGTTTTATAATATTGATGTATAACTTTTGAATACAACGATAAAGCCGTAATAATTCATATTAAGTTGTTCAATGAACAAATTTACACGAAAAGATAATAAGTTGAAAAACTTTTTTGAACATATTATATATAGCCATATAGGTGCATGATAAATCTTGTACAAATCTTTTGATATTTATTTGTTTTTATACAGTTCTTGGAGGTATATGATGGATTCCAATCAAATAATACAAAGATTGTAAAAAAGCAATAATTATGTCGTTTGATTTTAGAGCCAAGATTTTATTTCATATATTTTTCAAAATTCTATTACTTCTGTATAGTTTATTAAAATTAGTTACCTGTTCCTTGAACATTTTCATGTTTGAACGTATTTCGCGTGTAATTGTTATTTTTGTTCAATATTTCTAAATTATAATTTAAAAATGTCACGTGTAATATTTTATAGAATTTTAAAGTAAACTCATATTACATACTTTAATAACACCATTTTGATTTTGAAATAAAACTAAATTAAATTTTTAATATCATGTATATTATTCTTGACAAATAATTTCAAATATAACCTACGATCTGTGTTAATAGTAAACACAGTTATTTATTTTTATATTTTACAAGAAAATTTACAAGAACGATTAACTGGTACTTTTATTCTTTTCATCCCTCTTTTAAACTATACTTATGATGGAAGTGTAGTTCATATATTTATGTTTCTAGTACTTACTAAATTTGTATAATATCTATACATAATTTGTTCATTATGAAGATTAGGTAAATAAGAATAAAAAAAATATAAATTATAGTAACAAGCTTAAGTTAATAAATGCATAATATGTGAGAAAAATATTGGCAGTTACATTATTTTTAAGATGCAGTGCTTAGATAAATAATAATTATTAATAAGGTTAATGTTAATTTTTAGATCTTTGCATAACATAATAGCGGTATTAATGTGGTTTTATAACCAAAATATTTATACCATCTATAAAAAAGTATATTAACATTTTTCTTGAATATAGAATTAAATGTATATTTACATATTGAAATAATGTTTCTGTGTTTACAATTTATATACAAGTAATAACAAACATTTTTTAAAGAACTTACCAAAATTATAAACATTTATAGACTGTAAGCAAAATCAGTACCTCTAGTATATAGGTATCATAATTGTATTCCCAACTCTTAATACTATAAGAGATAAGTGACTGAATACATGAAATACATACTAATCTTAACTTCCCTTTATCATGTACATAATATCAAATTCAAAATATATAAAAGAATTTACGAATAAGTTGAACTATGTTGTAAATATGTTTTTTTCCAATTTAATTGAAAATCAATATGCAATTATAAGTATTTTATGTAGTTAAAATGTTCAATACACGAGCAGTTGAATTTAACGAACGATCAAAGAGTTTTAAATCTTCGGTGTGCATACAATATATTAAACAAAATTATTTACAGATGGAGTAAGTTATTACGACCAAAAATCAACAAAAAAAAAAAAATCATTAAGTTCTCATATTTAAGACCTATACATTTTTACAACAATATATTTTAGTTTAATTTATTAATTAGTTATCGTGAGGAAGTTAAAGATGGTTTAAATTCATACAATTTTACTTACTATTAATCATAATTGTATTTTTAGATATTTTACAGTACTATAATAGTATATGAAGAGCTTGACTTTTATAACATTCATACACTAAAAATCCTCAATGTGCACATTTATTATATAAACAGGTCTTATATCGATAATTTTAGGTCAATTACCGACAAAGGTACGTTGCAGTTTGGGTCAGTGCCAGCTAATAAAATTTCCCTCGTGTAAATACGCTGTAATTTATTTTACGTGATTTAATCTAAAATCATCACAACCAGTAAACGTAATTGTCTTATAATAAAATAAAATATATTAGTTATATTTTATTGTTTTTTAATAGAAAAAAAAATAAGTTTTAAAAAAAAGTCTGATATAGTATTATTAGATTTTTACGTATACATTATACAACCTGGAGGAATAAGTCCTAAAACTTTATGAATAAATTATGTTAATGCTCCAAAATTATATATGACTATTAATTAAATCGTATCTTATCTTATCTGGTTTTTACAAAATTGGTTTTCAACGATTAATAATTAAGCCAATCAGTGCACAAAGGCTTTATTTTGTCAATAAAGTTTTATTTTTTTTATTTAAGTCAAAAACTTGGTACATTTTATTTACTAATTGTTGGCAACATTATTCTACGTTCTATAGTAATATTGTAATAATGATAATGATAATTATTATTCATTATCACGAAAAAAAAGTATTGAGGAGATAAAGAAGAATCTTACCCTTTCCCAGACAAGAGTTTAATGACAGTCATCTTTTTTGTCTTACTGGAGCAATTGAAGAAAATAATAATAGTTAAAATTTAGCATCAGCTATTTAAGAGTTTCCGGTGGTTATGCCAGATGGTGGACTCACGAGAATTTTCCATCATTAAATCGTAGTCACCTGTTCTTTGTAATAAAGTTTCAGTAAAACTATTAAGACACATCGAACACTTTCTAATAAAAATTTACTACATAAAATAATGACTAATAGTAGGTATAAAATATAAATTCTATCTCAGACCCACCTACTGCTTATACTTTTATAATTATTGTTGTTTAAAGAAAAGGCAAGGTCAAAGGCATTCCTGCAAGGTTATTAGCCAGTCAATTGGCATGTGCTTTTCTAATACTTAAAAATAAAACCCTAGTGGAATTTGTTATACAACATTCATTGAAAAATCTAAAAATCTACTGATTTTCAGATAGCTTAATATAATATATTATCTAAATATAATACTACGATTAGATATATTTAAATAAACTTCTATTTATTTTAATAGTGTCAAGAATTTTAATTTTTATAAATATTGTTTATGAAGCAGTATTATATATAAATCCGTTTAGTAGTTGATCTCAAGGTATAAAAAATATACTATTTTAAATAAATCAAACGTGTCTAAAATATAATTTAAAAGTTACATTAAATACATTTAATTAGTATAAACTTAACTGGGTTATTTAATACAAATTGGTTTTCCTAGATAATAATTAACTACTAATCGGACTAAAATAAAGTAATTAAATAGTTGATTCTTTGATTTTATTTTCCAATAACCCGTTCAATTATAACTGTTGAATGTTGATATAGTTTTATATACCTAGCCAAGATTTTAAAATACACGTTTTAATAAGAACCGTTTAAATACATACTGGAGTAATATGGGTTATAGTGGGCCTTAACAACGATAAAATAAGAGGTTAAACACAATCAAATCTATTACCTATGTTTTAAAAAATGTTTAATGTAATTCAATGTACTCCTTCTTATTCATCCACAACTCTATATTTAACAATTTGATTTATTGATCATAAAAAAATTTACTGTTCATGTTAAAATGTAATGTTTTGGACTTCTTGACGCAATATTAAAGTAAAACAAGCAATTTTGTATTTTTTTTCTGATATTTATAGAAGTACTATAGTAAAATATTCTATAAAAACTCAAAAAAAAAAAAACAACTTTAAGATTCATTTAGGATTTGATGTTTTGATGGACTCTTAAAGACTAATGCGAAGGTGTCAAGGTTTAATTTAGTTCTCTGCCTTCTGTAAAAAAAAATTGTTGGCTTCTCAATTGTCAAACTATAATAAATATAAGCTTTTAGCTAAAAAAAAAATCACCCGGGTAATGTTTGACATTTCATACTGCACTATATATAATAAATATAAAGAACTGACAGCCTTCCCAAATCATTTTGAGGATTATTTGGGTTAGGCTTAACTCGTAACTCAATGATCTTCAATATCGATATTTTTAAATTTATGTGATTTTTCCTTGCTAGGATTCTAAATGTTTAACTGACGTTGGTATAACAACCACATTCATCGAAGAACAAAGCAGAATACGGTGTCCGTACCAGAAATTGTGGGAACCCGGATTTTTTTATCTGGTGGAAAATGCTATGTCATTTGAATTTATGTGATGGTTATAAAACATAGGTAAATGTTTAGTTTATCTTTATTAGGTATATATAATTTTCAATTATTCACTTATAATCTCTATTGAATAATAAATACCTAACAGAGAAAATGCATATTCTCTCTATATAAATACACATAATTGAAAAAATATATACCAGATGTTATATTTTTTACTTTAAAATATTAATTTTAATATTTTTTTAATAATATCATAAGTAAAAATAAACTAAATACATATTATTTTTTAAAATTTAAAATTTAACCCCAATAAATTATACATAATATAATAAGATTTAACAATGGTTTTTCTAGTTTAAATAATTACTATAGATACCAGTGTAAGCCACCACTAATTTCATATATTTTCAATTTTTATCAAAGTATTTTTTAAATACGAAATAAATGACTTTTTACCTATTTTGTGACCCAAATTGTAGTTTTGATTATATTTCATTCAATCATTTATGTATTTTTTTTAATTTAATATCTGTATGAAACAGGTCAACGACTAAATGGTTTTTTATTACCAAGAAGTCTTATTCTACCATTAACTTTTATTTTTACACTATAAACATACTCCATTGATATTATTATTTTGTAAACCCTTCATATTATTTATACTTAATTGTTTGTTTGTTTTAACTAGATCACCACAATTCATTAATGATGTAATTTATTATTGTAAATCGCCATACTTGAAATTCGTATCAACTTTGCTTATTATAAATACCTAGATTTTTACATTTTAAAAATAACTTTTATGAATATTAAAATAAAATATAATTAAACAAAGTGTTTTTTTATGATAATGCAATATTGGTCCGTAGTCGTTTATTTATCGTATATTTATCATAAGCTTACACAAAAAGCAGATGTTTTAAAAATATGAAACTCGAAGACTACACGTTTATAATTTTATCAAAGCTTTGAAATAATAGACATTTTCTAACTGTAAATTGAAATTTTCTAAGAGAAACATGATTCATCACCATTGTAGTTATTTTTTTGTCAACCAACGAGCATATTTTGTAACAAAAAAAATTAACAATTAGCGTGATTAATGCATGGGTCTTTTCGTATTTTTGAAAAATTAATTCATTTGTAACAAAATGTTTTTAATTTACTAAGCTCTTTTTTTCTAAAAAAAAGTGTAACCGTCCATTTTATTAAACCTAAGCTAATTTCTCCTTTTAATTTAATATAAAACGAGATATATTTTTCTATCTTTTAACGTCTAAAAAGTGTTTTTATTATTGTCATAATGTGTTATGAGAGAAAAAATCAAATTTAAACTTTTTTCTTGTTGAAAAAGTTGAAAATTAAATCCTACACACGTAGTTCTGTATTCGATATTCGAATATAACAGAAAAATGTCATATATAGTCAAGCTATCTTTAGCCGTAACTCACAAATAAAAACCCTCGATAATGTATGAGCTTAATGTTTGCACCGTTTCGGTCTTCTTGTCGCTCAACCGTAACGTGAAACTATCTCAGTTGCACAATATTTATGTTCAATAAGTTTTACCGTAAACTTTAACGCATCTAAAGCCACATTCAAGTATATATTATACTGTAGTAGTTTTAGATATCGTCAATAGGAATACTTGTATCTTTTAAACAAAGGTCATAGAAAAGTAGCCAGTACATAAATTGTTATTCTACCCATTAAATAATGATGAGTATCAAATTTATTTGGATAACCTGAAATAATTTTTATCTTCTGAAAATTCGATATTAAAAATTATTCTTAGGTGCGACACTTTTACAATTATTAGTATGCGACTTTCAGCGATATAATACATGATTACGTTTAAATAAGATATTATCAATAACCATTTGATGATATAACAAAGAACCGTGCTTATGAAATATTATTAATTATACTATGTGTAATGTGTTAGTTATTCATAGTATTCTGTATTAAATCATTTACAGAATGCAATTCTATGAAAATTATTCGAAATTGCATCGTTTTACTTTTTATAACTGTTCCATATAACTTTATAGCAAATAGCAAGTTTTGTATTAATCTTTACTCAAAATTTAAAAATAAAAATGCTTGGATAATTTAATTTATCAATTGAAATGTTATGGCATACTGTCGTTGCTTAACGCAATGATCAATGTAACATCACTAACATAGCTATTTTTAGAAAACCTATGCCTATAGTTTATCAATCGATATTTTTAGATTAAGATTCATTTTTCAAAAATTATATAATTTTTTAAATAAATATATAGTGCAGTTCACTGTACAAATTATTAATATAGTTTCGTTTTTTAATGTAAATAGGTACTATTGCAAATCAACCGTACACAAAAACATAGAATAGATACCGATTATTACTGAGTCGTAAAAAAACCACAATATTTGAAACGTTTTATGCTCGATATATTTAATAGTAATTTATTGAATGGTTTATCCATTTCTTTTTTTTTTAGTACAACATTTATGTTGGGAAAATGTTAAATACGCAGTATATAATGTGTGTTGTACCTATATGGGTACATATATTATACAATACACGTAATCGTACAATATATACTGTGTGTCATGCATCAACTGCTTTCATTCTTTAAATTAGATTCAATATAATTGTATTTTATGGAATTTGATCGTTTTAAATTATTTCATACAATTTGTGAATTTGTGTCTACAATTAAAATTCAATTTAAAATTCATAATAAATCAATACTATAATACTTTTGAAATCGCAGTGTTTTTTTGTATTATTCTAATGTTAAATACATTTTAGCGTTTGAAATTTGTTATGAATTATTCTACGTTTAGAATATTGGTCGTCTAAATAATTGTATACACACTAAATATAATTGAATTAAAATATTTTAGAATCGAGACAGAAAAAAAAGTATTACGAAACATAACATAATAAATATTCTATTTCATAGCGATTTTAATCTAATGTGATGAATGGTATACAAATGGTATACAAATTATATATATATATATAATACTCATCTAAGAGTGGTATCGTGATGTAGTTATAACATGGTTTCCAAACTAGCTTATAATTTGTAAACCTAAACATACATACCTCACGCATCTTAGAACAGTCCGCCATTTATAACCCCGAGAGATTTCAATCGAAATTAAAATTTGGCCAAAACGTTGTAAGCGTAATTGTTTTTCCACTAGACACAATAATAATATTACGGACTACAGCTAACAGTTCGATAAGCTAGTATAACTCTAGTAAATCTTTCGGGCATGCACTCGCACTCGAACAACGATTTTGATTGTTGTAGACTGTAGTGGCGATCGCCGATGGCGACCTATCTCCCTGACGCGCGACAGTTTATTTACGTATATATATGTTTTTTGCCTGTCACTATATTGCCTACATAGTATTGACAATCTCGACTTTGTGGTATATGTGTGTGCAGTGCAGGAACTGCAATTTTTGACTTGAGACCCGGAAGCGCCGCGTTAAGTGAATAAAGAAAGAAAAACATAAATAAAGAAAAACCCAAAACAAATATGCAGTCGACCATAATCGTAGCAAAGGGGTTTCATCCAAGCCAATACGCTGGAGTTAAATGGCAAATCGAATTTTCGGATATTCCCGTGGTGTGCGAACCATTATTATTATATGTAAACAGGAAGTAGAGATTTAAGCCTTGCCGCTCCATACCATTTATTCAATTCTAACTACGGTGGTGGAGGAACAGTGGTAGCTGTGGCGCAGTGGTGGCGGTGGAGAACCATACAATGGCCAATTCGTCTAAACCATTATGTATACACCAACAACGTCGTAGCAGCAGCAGTGGCTAGACACTGTCTAGCACACAAAGACACACTGCATTACTGCAGTGTACGGGACTGTTGCTGGTTGGTATTATATATTAGGGAGGTCTCGCTGCGAGAAATATTTTGCCGTTGGCAAACACGATCCGAGCTTAAAATGGCGTTTTCAGCCGTGAGATAAGCTTGACATGGAGGCCGTTTAGGTCTAACCAAGTGAAATTTGACAGATTGAAATGATTACGCAATTTAGCCATAATACGTAAAGTGCTCTGGATTCTGGTTCTATTTATAGGCGTATATGAAAGTCTATGTATCGTGTATACTGTGGCAAAATACTACGTATAGTATAACATCGGAAACGTATATTTGTAGTTTTCTGTTCTTTAGTAAACCCGCTGTATATACGTATCACACGTACTGCGACCATTTACAATAATAGCTTGTGTATAATAGCGATCATAATGTAAACCGACAAACTGTCGATGGTAAAAACGAGTATAATATACACGTACGAATATCGTTCCTATAAAGGTGAACAACCTAAATGGCTAAATCTGATGTTTACAGTAAATATATCTCAACAAACAATAGCAAATAGCAATGCATTATGAGAGTTATTATGACTTTGCACAAACAACCGAACGCATTTCATTGATTTAACAATTTTGTTCGATGATTTAACATAGTTAAATGTAATTTTAGATTTCGAACGAAGCGTGTGATGCTTTATTGGTTTTACAACCAATATGTGATTTTTTTCTATTATTATGTGTGTAAACACGTTTTCAAATAGGAGTGCTTTTAAAGTTTCAATTGGTGAGTTTTTAGATCCAAAATCTTATCTAGTTAGGTTGTTTAACAAATATTTTAACCGTATTTTCAGATAACTGATGCTCAGCGAAAGGAAAATATATCGAAATATTGCAAACAAAATGTAAAATTATGGCATTCCAACAATTTTTAATAAACTAATAAATTATAGTCAATATTAATATTATATTTATTTTATTGTAACTACTTTAATTTAACCCAACTCATACATTCAACATTTTATAGTTAAATATTGAATACTTGTGAAAATATCACATTTATTAAGTTATTAAAAAAACTTAAATCCTTCAATAATAAACTATACATGCGTATACTTCGTATAATATTACAATAATTATGTATAAGTACAGATACAATTAATTACGTGTGAAGAAACTAAAATAACTTTTTTCTTAGTAATTTTATATAATCGATTTTATACTAAAACTTAAACTTTATCACTTACCGGAACCACAAAATGCCATTAATTTATACGATAGTTTGTTAAGAATTATTTCTACTATATATGTTTCATTGTATGTACTCAAAAGGACCTTTGAATAAATTCATAAATTTGTTTTAGCTGAGAACATAGATCATAATAAAATTGGTATATAATAATATTAAATTAGAGGATACATTATAACTCAATAGCTTTATGCCCCTATGAGTCGATGACCGCCATTTTACCAGAAAAAAAATTCAGTACAAAATATATATTTATTACAAGATAAACAACTGCAGATATCGTTTAAAAAGAATACTCAATAGCTTTGGGCAAAATAATGAACAAACGTCTAAAGGGATCTACGGTGAATTTTTTTCCAATGTTATATTCCCAAGTGAGTCATAAACCAATAAGTCAATTCAACCAGATTGGTCAAAACTTGGTCTTAAAATCAAAACTAAAATTTTTTTTAGTGTAATGGTAACGCCGATTTTATTAACGTAATTTCAATAAAACTTACATAGTATCTAGGTTAAACTTAGTTTAACAACACTATAATAAATCGTATATCAATGAAAAAGTCAAAGCACGTTGATAAACGTTCGTCCTTTAAATGTGATTTTACTTTAAAATATCTTTTAAACAAAACTATACTAAACAGTATTATATTTACATACATATTATACATTATTTAAAATTCAAGCAATATTGTAGTTGCATGTGGTTTTCGTATATTGTTATTTTATTTTCATTAAATTATATCATTGCTATAATTTCCTATTAACAGATTACTATTTGTAATACTGATTTTCCATTTGGGTACAGAATCTTTTTTTGTATTTTTGTTAAATAAATTTTAAAACCATTTATCGATAATTGCAGCCTAAACTTGAAGGGATTGGTGGGAGCCTATAAGTGATAACTTATAAATCGATGACTGACAATTTGCTGTACCTATTGCATAATATGTCCTGATCGATAAGACTATTTTAAGTTAAATAATTTAGTTAAATTGTACAGTATTGTAAAAATGTTTTTTCATAGTAGGTAAATATTTTTTTTAAATATTTTGTAATTTTATTTAAATTAGTTTAGTAATTGATTAATAATAAAATATACAAACATAATTAAGTCATAAATAATTATATGTCATTCTTATTATTTTACTAAAATCTAAGATTGTAGGTATATCTAAATAGGAATAGATCAATACTAGTACAGTAGTACCTGTATAAACGTTTGTAAAAAAGTAAAAAACATTTGTTATACCTACGTTTATTAGCTACATACTTTATATACTTGTTTGGGTATTTGTCAACAAGCATTTTTACTTTGTGTTCAGAAATAACTTCAATAGAAAATACACACAGTTGAACCATCTTCGTTTTTATGAAACTACTAGGATTGGGTATCATTATTTTGTCTGAAACGTTTTTACCCTTATATATTTTTATTCACCTGAAAATATATATTGCATTGTATATATGAATATAGAAAATAGAAACCGGGTGCGTATTATTGCCTGGTTGGGATTTTCCAAGTAACCTTCACTAAGCAGTAAGTAGGTATCTAAAACCTAAAAATGTTCAAATAACTTTCAGATATGACACCTAGTTTATAAATACCGAAAACCGAAAACCAATTAATCGCTTTTCGTTAAGTGGTAAGATGCCTAAATCTAAAATTTAATAAACTAACAATATAATTAATAATCATACAATAATATCGTTGCAACGATGACATTAAAATACCCGATGAAAATTGTTATAGCAATAGGATTATTTCACTTAAGTCAGTTAATGTTTTTACAAACTGTATGTAATCTTGGTATCGAAATGTCTTCCAGTATGAAATGGAATTATTATATCACATCTTTTTAAGACAAGTTGAGAAAAAATTATTCATATAATATAATAAATCAACGAAGTGAGATTCTATCATTTCAGGATATTAGAATAGTATAATATTTAGCACTTGTTGAATCTTTAATTATACATGGTATGGTTGGGGTGGGACCTGTGATAATGCTCTCGCGTGGCTTCAAATTTTCCAAAATAAGCGAGTACATCAGGAACATGTGTAAAAAAGATACTAAATATGTGAAAAAAAACTTATACTTTAAAAGTTAATTACGGAGGGGGGAGAGATTGTAAGCTAAAAATGTGTGTCCTTATTTTATTACAATATAGTATAGGTAAATTAATATAGTATAAAATTCATAATATTGTAGAACTATATTAATAGTTCTTTGTTTTTCATTTTAAAAACGATTAATAACCTCTTTTGGATCTACAACAATATTCCTATGTACACTGAGTAATCCAGTCAATCGGTCTTCTCCAGTTGTATTTCTTAGGTAATTTTTAATTCTTTTCAGAGTAGAAAAATTTCTTTCCGGCGTTGCTGTAGTTACTGGCAATGTTGCTAGAATTTTTAACAAAATTCGGAAAAAAATATTGGTTACAGTTTGAATATGCTTTGAGTATTTCAGGAGATCGTTCTTATATTGGTTTATCGCACCATATTCTTTTCAAAAGTTTTAAATCGTTTGAAAGTGCATCCAAATATAAAAATTCTGAGTATAATTCAAAATCCCTTACTTTTAATTCAGAATTAGTGTATTTATTGGGAATTAAAAAGTATAGTGAAGATATTATTTTTTTATGGTTAATGAAGAGTTCTTTTAACTGTCTTATAAAATCATAAAAAAATGGTATTGCAATAGCTATACGAAAATATGTTTTCGGACAATTAGTAGCAATATTTACACGACTTTGTTGACGAGCTACTATTCTGGAAATTTTAACATTTTCTTCGTCATAAATAAATTTTAAAAGAAATTCAGATTTTTCAAAAATTTCATCAAATGTATGATCAATATTTTCACGTAAATGAATTAACTCGTTTAGTATTATTTTGATAATATGTTGTACAGATTCTACTAAGTCACTACTAACTGATTGTAAACTTTTACATAGTGGAAGTGTCATTTAAAACAGAGTATTTGATTTAATTGTAATTCTTCCAAAGTTTCAATAATGGGTTGAAAAATTTCAAAAAATCTTTGAATTCCGTTGTGGTTTTAAACGCATCGAGTATCACACATCGATTTCAGTTTAGTTCAATTGGTATTAGGTACAATTCTTTTTTATTTTAGTTTTTAATATATTTGTCCACATAGCCGAATTTTTAATGAAATTTCCAATAGATTTTATCCAATACAATTTCTGACATATTGAACACTGCACGAATGCGATAGCGCTAAATGTAAAGAGTGCACACAACAATGCGCGTAAAGTGCAGCTGCTGGATGACTTCCCCTTATAACCGTTTGAACGCCTTTAAAATGTCCACCCATGGAAGCAGTGCCATCATAACCCTGACCGACTATATACCTATTTATCTTTAATTCCAAGTGCTTGTAATGAAATTATTATTACAAAGTCTAGGTTTTCACCAGTTGTACTGTGAACCGGTAAAATTGTGAAAAATCTTTACGTAAAACATAATTAATAGTACCAGTAGTCATTTGTCTGTACTGAATCTACTATCTAGATATCTCAAACAAAGATTCAATTGATCTATGCGTGATATGTTGGTAGTTTCATCAAAGAGAACCTAAAATGACTTAGCTGCTATTTATAAGTTTATAACGTAGACCACAGCTGTTATTCGTATATACAAGAGACTACAAGAGTGCATGAAGCAACTTTGACTGTCTTGTAGCTGTAGTGTTTCTAATTATTCCAAATACGCTACAAAAACCAAATATATTATATTTATTTATCTGACGTAAACGTACAATGTTTATAGGTTATTCTAGACTTAAATAGTTATTTTACTAAGACATATTATATCACGACATTTTTTCAGGGGTGGGGGGAGGGTTGAACCAGGTACAGCCTTGTGACCCAGTTATTCATTATAATGCTTACATAATTAGCTAACATTCAATTTCCACAATTTAAAAAGAATATCTCACGCTGGCTATTTAATGATGCTATTAAAACATAAATATTATATTTTTTTTTATATATTTTATTTTTTTATATGTTCTTATTACTACTTAATATTACTATAAGCGTTGATTATAAATACTAGTATATTAGGTATTTCTGTTAACTATGATAATTATTATTCAACATGGTTTTAAAATATCCACTTCAAAATAGTCATTAAATTGAAAATGTTAGATATCGGACCGACGGACCTCTACACTATTTATATCAGTGAGCCAGTGAGGTCTAGGCGTCCAGTATTCAGTATCTGTTATTTCATATTAATTGCAAATAAATTAAATAACTTATAGTATATAATATATATTAATCGTATGACCAACAGTTAGAGTGTTAGCTGCTAATTGCTATATTAATAAGCAAATGTATCATTAAAAATAATTGCAGCTATTGTTTATGCGTTTGTTAACTATCCGTAAAATTATTACTTATTAACTTATAAAAATAATTTAAGCTATACATGTGTTTAAAATGTATTAGTTTTATTTGGACAAACCAGTTACAATTGTACCTCTGTATACCCCCACTCTGAACTTTCTTATCAAACGTAAAATTAAAACACTTAAAACAAAAAGTTTAAAAAAATATCAAAGTTACATTCGTTTATACTTTAAGAAAGTTTAAATTAAGTATCTGAAAAACGATGTTTTCATCTAACTCGACTAGAGCACTTGACTAGATCAAATTTTAGATTTTTATTCTATACTGTAGAAAATTATGAATATCTCCAAGTACGACATTCGTCCACAATGAATAATTCAAGACTATGTTTTCTTTTCTTAGTTATTTGTTACGATAACCTACCTACATCCCAATCACAATAATATTATTATTATTACCACGGCAAATAATTCTCGGTTTAGATAAAAAATAAAAAAAAATATTTCTGCAGATAATACAATACCTAACAACGTTTTTTTTCTTCATATAAGTAGTATACATTTGATGTGGATGGTATATATGTATTTCTATTATTAGATACCTATTATTTTACAAACTGAAAAAGACCCGACGACGGTCACTGCCACCACCACCAACATTTACGACGACGTAAAAAAAAATAAATTTATTTAACGAGCATAATATTTCGCACACCTTTGGTGCAAAAGAATGGTTACTCCGTCCAGTGGTCTGTCAATTACGGGAAGCGCCAATTTATTAATCAACATGATTAACGACCGCCTGGTTGGACGTCATATTATTTGGACGGAAATACGGTCTTGTATACCTTTTCGACGTCCATCGACGTACTGTACGACGGAGTGTGTATTATTATATAGTAGAGTAGAAATAATAAAGATGTGTCTAGACTGGCAATTAATCACTTCTAATAGATATTATATTTTCATTTATTTAATATCCATTTGCCTTGACCAACAAACGAACTATATAAGTACCTCCTAAGTGTATTCAAAAAAATTGACACATTTTAATTGAATTGTTTTCTTACCTATCTGTACATATTATTATTTGTTATTATATATTATCTGACACGGCAATGCTTTGCTATAGGTTTTTGTAATTTTTCAACTCCGTTTGGGTGTCCTCGCTGTGGAAGCAATGTCTTTTTAAGTGTAAATTATATTATATTTTAATTTATAGCCATCCTGACCGGCCTAAGATTCGCTTATGATTAGGCGAGCAGTATATTATCAGATGAGCAATCTACATGCTATAGATCACGAACTCCGCGTAGTGTATACGTAAGTGTATAATTTAACTCTAAATCATCAAAAACTGCAAAAAATTGCACAAAAACCGTGGTTCGTACTCAATAAATCTGTAGTAAAATACTCAGGCTTATCGCATTAAAAATTATTATTATTATTATTAAAACCAATAGCAACCATTTATAAACAAACATTTCCATCGTAAATCTCAAAATCCCTGTTTGAAAACCATCCCGGGTTGGACCTTTCGCGACAAAATATAGCATATCTTCTTCCCCAAGGTGTAATCTCTGTACCAAATTTCATCGCAATCGAATGAACGGTTCAGGAATTCATAAAGGACGGACATAGGTAGGTATAAAGATTTTGTGTTTTATACATAAATGATTGGGAAATTATTTTTTTTTCCTACACTATAAATATAGGGAAAAATCAAATAGTAAACTATACCAACTTTATAGTCACAATAAGTTTATTTATATACTGTAATGATTTTTCAACGCTGGGTTTTTTTTTTTTGTTGTAATAATTTTTGCGTTTATTATCATACGTAGTGTTTTTACAATATTTCTTTTTCACATACACTTCAGAATTATACTCTTTCGAGTGTACAGAAAAAGGTAATTTATTGTGGGGTTACATATAATCGGGGGGAATGGTGTGAACATGAAACTCACGGTTTGTGTTCGGGTGTTCGGGTTGGCTCGGTGCGTAGACAGGTGGACGACGGCAGCGACGGCTCGGCGTTCTCGACCTGGTAGCAGCGGCAGACAATTAGACGGACGACGGCAGCGACGGCTCGACGTTCACGTTCAGGTAGCAGCGGCAGATGGTTAGACGGACGACGGCGGCGACGGCTCGACGTTCTCGTTCAGGTAGCAGCGGCAGACGGTTAGACGGACGACGGCGGCGACGGCTCGACGTTCTCGTTCAGGTGGCAGCGGCAGACAGTTGGACGGACGACGGCGGCAACGGCTCGGCGTTCTCGACCAGGTAGCAGCTTAGGGAGTGCCGGGAAAGACTATGTTAACGTCCGTTCGTAACGATACTAATATCGTCCGGCTCGTTAAGTCTCGGGGAATATGTTGCTGTTGGTAGAGTGGTATGATGTGCATCCGTTCGTAACGATAGAAATGTATCGTCCGGCTTGCACTTCTTCCACTCTCAGCGGGAGTACTGCTGTTGTAACGGCACTCAGCGGCCTGTATTTATGCTGTTTGCGGACCACCGGTCCGATCAAACTACTAGATCACCTTTACTCGTTTTCCGCTTTTTATGAATACTTTGGACATATCTGGTGATAGAAGTTTGATCGTCGGTGACCTGCTGATTTGGAATAGGTCTTCCGTGGTCTTGTATTCCTTTTGTTGTATAGGAAAACTCCTATTTTCCGGAGAACACAACTGTTCGACGAACGTGCGGGTTCTCCAGCGCTATCTGTGGCTATGGTTGACAGTTGCGCTCTTGTTGTTCTGTGGTAATCGGGGTTACGGCGATCGTCGAGAGCGCGTGCTGCGTGACGGGCGGACCGGTTTAGTGACGGTGACATAGAGCGCGCCACTACAGATTGTATCGCGGTTTTGTCCCGTTACAATACATAATTTTGTTAATTTATTATGATATAAAATAACCAACTTTCACTATACATCGTTACTTTTAAAGTTTCTAATGATGATTGACTAAAAATAAGTCTCATACTTTCATCTAAAAAAAAAATTGTTCCTACATTAAAATTAAAATTATAACTTTTCCAGTGAAACGTGTTTGGCATAGGTAATATAAAACCCATAATGTATTTTATTTCAGTTTCTGATTTGATGCAAACAGTAATCTAAATTTTAATAATTATTAAAATATACTGAAATAATTAAAACTAAAACTAAACACTATAAAAATATGCACTATTTTCTTAACATTTAATAAATTTATTCCTAACCTTATTTTTTTTTGTCTTAACAATTGTTATAAGTGCCCCCATTAATATTCAATTTTTTTATTAACAAACATTTCCTTCCTATTATTTATACAAGTATAACTATTATACCTACAATATTAATCATTAAAATGTAAAAGTACCTACCTATGCATTATTTAAATTCTTTCATAAGCTAAAAATACTACTTTCAAATTTTATTTTTGTGTTTCGAAAAGTGTATTAATAATGCTTTTCTTTATATTCTTGTATTCTTGTATTTTTGTATGTATCATTAAAATATGTCAAGGTAAAATAATATTATCTGCTTATTCAAAAATAAAATACAATTTTCAATGAGAATCTTTTACCGCTTAAGGTTTTTATTTTACAAATATTCAATAATTGTTTTTTTTTTTTTTTTTTTTTTGTGAATAATAATGCGCTTATGTGATGGTTATAACACGTGGAACAACATTTTTACTGTAGCAAGTGGCATCATAATATAATCTAACAATGTTGTATTGGTGCGGTATGTGTTTATTTAAATTACCTGCGATATTTCACCATTTCCAATCTAACACTGTTTCTCTGGGGGTTTAGACGCAGCTGTGTCGTGTATTCGAGTGTGTCGCATATATTGAAATTGTCTTATTATGCCAAACCATTAAAAAAGTGATGGATTGTTTACATTTAGTGCGAATTTTCAGACGATATTTATTTTCATCCAAGTTTGATTGTTTGAAATGGAATTTCAATGTCATTGTTAAGTTAATTTGTCGTTTACCCACTTATCTAAATGCATGTCACAATATGATGCATATACCTATAGATAATTCAATAAAGTTGTACCTACCTACCATCATTTTTGGCATAATTCAAATACAGGAATACCTAATGAGAGAGTTTTTTGCAGCAATACCATTTTTTTTACACAGGTACCTAATATAAACGCATCTTGTTTCAACAAATTTTATTTTTATTTTTTTACGTTGCAAAAATAAAAAAACAAATTAGATTATTCGTTTATTTAAATGAAAGTTACGTATTACCTACCAACAATATCATATCTGAAAATTACTACAGGAATTTTAATCAAATCAACAAAATGTATATTAAAATTTTGATCTTTTAATTTAAATGTTTTATGTAAATATATGATACATTATTAAACTGTATGTAATTTATTTTGGCCTAAAAATTAAACACAAATTATTTAATCAAGATGCACTTATTAATAGGCTTTATTCAAAACGCCATTGGTATTTATTATTATTTTTTAGATTCTGAGAGGAGTGAAGAATGTATTGGTTTTTCAATGATCTACGTATCTATTTTTTAAATTTACATTCAGTGATTTTATAAACATGTTTTATTTTTAGTATAGTTGACTAATAGTAATGCTGAAAAAAAAATGACCAACAAGAAATACAGAAATAAAATCTTATGGCAGTGGAGGCGTAAAAATTGATTAAATTAGTGCCTATTTTTTGTTTAAACGATTTAAATCTATACAGTTACAGGTATAATAAATACATTTTATCATCAGATTGATAAATGACAAGAGGTTATCATTTATGGGCAGGCACTCATCATTGCCACCCGGCTATCATTATTTTGTTTTTTTTATTTTTATCTCATTATGTCTCTAGGCCACTGTCTTTTGAATCTTCTAGGCACATTACCGGGAGGTGAGATGGAGAAAGTAGCAAATTAAAGTTTGATTATATGTATAGTTAACATTCGTACAATCTCATTAGTCTTATTAATTATTTACTTCTGGTATACACTATGTTACATTAATTAGATCCCATAATACCTAACGAGAAATCTCTGTGATACGGTAGTTAAATCCATTGGCTGGTCCTGATGAGTTGTCAAATGATTTTATTTATAGTTTAAAATCGATAGTTTCCCCTAGTTTTTGGTTCGTATTCTGACGTTTATTAGATGTTATTAGATGAGGGGGTTTTCCCACATGGGAACTGTAACTCTGACCCTACATTTTGAAGATTAAAATGTAAGACTTGTTTTTGCTCCTTGACACGTTTTTAAACTTTTTGAGTACCTACCTACCTAAATACTTGGTTTTAAAAAATACAAGATCATCACTTATTAGATTGTTACACATATTTACACTTATTAGACATATTAGATTCCAATTTCTTAAAATGAAATATCTAGTTATAATTATAAAACTGGTTTTATTGTTTCTCAATTCTCGGGGTGGATATATTGGACATCTCAAAACTAAAACAATAAATAAATATTATGTTGTCACCATTTCGTATGTTTAAAAAATGTCCTATAACATATTAAAATATATTAGTGTATTATATTATCATCATTCAATTTATTTATTATAAAAAAAAATGATGTCTTCAACATAAAATAATATAATAAATACATTTATTATCAGTCTTCAAAAAAAAGTACAAAAAGTCTTAAAAAAAAATAATAATAAACGAGTAAAAATTACGAATCACTGCTTCTCGATATATTTATCAGTGACTAGAAGTCGTCATCGCTGTGTAATATTCAAAAACAACAGTGAATTTCAATATTATTATATGTATTTTTTATTCGAACGAACAATAACAACGTCATCACCCGTAAGATATTCTCGAGGCGATTGTTCCTTATTAATATCATCCTTGATACTCGCCACTGACCATATCATATTGTTCTACATATTATACGTGCACAATAACAATCTATAAGCACAAAAATAACATTGAATGTAGGTCATGGCTAAAGGTCAATTAAAATTATTTTTTAACAATGGTCCTGACCATTATCTGACCATTATATGGCTAAATGTAATATTTATTCCAATGATGTTCTATTATAGAGTAAACAAATAAACGTCTTCGACCATAAATTTGAAAAATTATTGTTATTTGAGTTCATATATATTATAATATACATGTCTATCTATATACAAACGCAATAATTTGACGAAGAAGTTCTAAAATTGGCACTTCCAGATGTTTTGATTCGATAAATAAGGGTAATAAATAACAAGTTTTCATATTATAAACGTTCTATAAATTACACTCGTGGTGAATAACAAAAGCTCGTAAATAAATTGGTTGGATTCCATTATATCAAATTGATTAATTATATTTTTTCTAGATATATTTTGGTTATTTATATGACTTAAAATAATATTTATATAAAACAGGTTTTTGCATACATGTTTGACATTTATTTCATTTTTTCATATTTTTTTATTAATATCTAAGGAATATTTTCTCCTACGCTATTTAGCCGTATGATTGGATGGTAGATACAATTGTACATCATCTTCAGACTTCAGTACACATTATAGTTTTTAATATCAATCGACGAGTGACTTTATTTAATATGTAAATTGTACAGTGTACAGTGTACACTGTTGTCAAAATAAATATGTAAAATCAATTTAAAATTTAAAATATTCACAATCCAAAAACATTTTAATCTGCTTTACCCCCATCAAGTTTTAATCCTTAACTATATAGTATGTCTGAGAATAATATAAAACGGTTTTATTCACAGCAGTGTGATCACGATTTGCACTGTAAATTTAATTTATCACTCCGGCCCTGAGTGTTTCTAGCAGATATATTAGCAATAATATTGTCATTAATAATTATTATTGTTTTAAGACATTGCGATTTGCAATCACATTACACCAATATCTCGATACACTAGATACAAAAACGATTTCTTTATATTTTGTCAATAGTGTTTACAATTTTGAGAGTCATAGATAAAGTATCAAAAAATAAGTCTATAAATGTTTATTGTTTTGATAGCCCAATTTTATGACAGTTTTAGTTATATTTGTATACATTCCATAAATGGGCCTGGAACTATAGATCCTGAAAGAGAATATATATATATGGATTACAGTGTTATTCCGATTATGTTATGAATTTGAGCAGACTGCAGAAAGGGACATACTCGATTGCAACATTAAAACCATTCATAGACTGCAGATAAAAACAGCAGGAACCTTTTCAAAATATTGGCTACCAACAATGAAAAGGTCCAAAAAGTGTGGTTACCTTAATATCGTTTGTTTTAATTTTAAGCAAGGATGTGTGTACATTTAAACATTTCGTATAAAATGCTTAAATATAATAAATCTTTATCTACACCAATGAGAGATACCGCTTTAGTACTTATTATGCCGATCTTCCTTTGTATCCGTACACCGTACCATATCGTACATAATATAACGAGAATTCTCAGTTTTTTTTTACTTTTTCCTAATAACTTTACATAAATATTTGTATTTCTCCGATTGTTATAGATATCTATTCATTTTCTCTATAGGTACGTACAACTATTAATGTTTCATATTTTAAATCTTTTCATTTTAAATAACCGTATAAAGTAGATTCATAAAATTAATTTAAATAGTAAAAAATCCATATTAAATTGTGTTGATATTATATTAGTGGATTAGAACGTTAGATTTTTATTATGTATTCAACAAGTATACGTCTTTCAGATTTCAGTCACGTTTTGGAAAAAAAAAAATTTAATTCTACCTCAATAAACAAACCTTTTCATAAATTAAGTATAAAAATTTCAATTAACTTTTAATAAAAACAATTTCCAAAGCGTTCTCTGTGTACATATTGTATTTATGTTCCTATCAACGTCAGATACAAAATTCTTTAGTATTCGTATATTAATATTGAATTTGAAATATTAGTGGATAGCAAAAACAATTTACAACATCACTGAATAATGATACACATTATTCTCTATCTAATAAGACTAGACCACAGACAATTGAATTTAGCTAAGCCCTGTTAATGTTAGAGAGACAATTGCTTCATTAAACCAGTAATAAACATCTGAATATTTAATAATCAATATTGAATGAGCTCGAAAATAGGTTCTTTATTTCTCACAAGGTTATTGTATCTAAATGTATACGAATTTAATCGTAATTAAAATAATTGTATCTTTTATTTGTCACATAAACAATTAATCTAAGCTAAATAATTTACTTTAAATTAAACAAGTTTCTATATATTACTATTTATGTCTAAACGTATTCTGGGAAAGTTCTGTAAGTCTACACTATAGACTTACATTTTATGAAACTATAATGAATAGATTTATCATATATTATGGGTAATAATAAATTCGAAATTATATTTTTAACTAATTTTAGAACTTAAAATACTATAATTACATTGCATATTGTAAGTAATTAAATTAGAATAAATACTATATTAGATTTCTATTCAAACGTATGCTTTTTTAGAACGACATGGATCAACTTTGAAAATAATATAAATGACACATTTTTATTATTTTTGTAATCTTATTAATAAGTCACTGCCCACTTATGCTGAAATGTATATACTAGGTGTATTATGTAACGTAATAGTATTCTCATTATAATGCCTTGGTTTTTTAATTTA
This sequence comes from Nasonovia ribisnigri, assembly GCA_027563435.1. NCBI lineage: Eukaryota > Metazoa > Arthropoda > Insecta > Hemiptera > Aphididae > Nasonovia > Nasonovia ribisnigri. The sequence continues at coordinate 297,417 of JANEHU010000169.1, read as the reverse complement.
GTTTACATAAATGTGGTACCTAAATCAAAAAATCTATCTATAATCTTAAGTAAACCAAGCTTGTTTATTTTATCTTTATAAATTACGTAATAAAGTATGACGTAGGGTCATAGACTATTTGATGTAAATATAATAAATTGTATTCGGAACAAAAAAGTATATAAACAACACTAGTAATATCCGGTTCAAGAGAATGAAGTTCAAAAGTTTTTGTGTTCTAAGTGCAGCCACGGTGAAAACAGTATACCTCCTATACGTATACAATTTTTAGAAAAAGTATTTCATGGACTCGTGGCAAGTAATTTCTCTCCGTCAACTCGTTCCAAATCAAACAAATCGGCAAACTCTGGAATTTTGGGAATCTTTATTCTCTGGGTAACTTTTCATTGCAGGACAATAAACCTACATAAAACAAAGTTGTTTTTGTTGTTTTATTTTTTTGTCTTTATAACATCGCACCATTGCGTGTTCAAAATTGTGGAACTAGAGGGCTGTATTCATCAGACATCAACCGACCGACCGAAACCAACACCCCTTTGATATCCGGACAAGTCGCCTGATTTACCTGTCACAACATTTACAATATACCATATCAATCGGGCTCGATTTATTATAACATTTTGAGCGTGCGCGATCGTGCGCACGGTGGACTAAAAAAAAAGTTTGAACATATAATAATAATAATAATAATAATATAATATGGGTACTATTATAACCCGGATATCGTATATGATAATAATTGCGCGTGATTGCCATCAACAAAACGCCGCTGTAATGAACAAACCGAACGTACCTTTTACGGGATTGCAGCCCTCGAACGAAAACATAAAAAAATTTAAAAAAACACAACAAACGGGCATTCAATAACGCACTAATTAATAATATTGTACACACGCCACCGTGTACAATATTATCATTATCATTATGACGACGGTGGTAATAATAAAAACGGGAAAGTCCCTGGCGACTTGCAGGCAGGTACTTCGTTTACACGTGGACTCGATATGTGTACAGAGTATAATATTATTATTTTGTGTTGTTGCAGTAGCCCGCCGTTATTTGCGATGCGCGTGTCTCACCGGCGCCTGCACGCGCTCCGTCGTCGTTCGTTTATTGTAGCGCGCGAAAGTTTGCTCACGTCACCCCCGAAATGTTGTTGGCAAGTACGCCCCCACACACGCGGCCGCCTCCCCCTTGTTCGGCGCCACGTGCTCGCCGCAACTCTACCCGCGCCACGTCACCGCGGTATGTCTCCGGCCCGATCCCTCAGAAATTCGAAACCGGAAATGGCGGAACACCTGTGCGCCGGAAGTGTAAGACTATCGCCATGCCGCAGTGGCTGTCCGTTCGCCGTGTACTGTACGATATATATATATATATATATATATATTTATATATATTGTATAAACACAGAATGCTGTGTTTAGTATTTTTGCACCCCCGCGAGCGTATACAATTTATGCCACCCTAAATATCAATATTGTACAATTATATTCCATCCCTAGAGGCTAGAAATTCTGTGACATTTCTTGGACATACATTTTCCTTATTTTTAATATTTTATTCTTGACATAATATTAAATTAATTTATTAAAACCATTCAACAATTAAAATAAAAATTTTATTTCTATTAAATTATAATATAGTTATCCTTTGATGACGCGCTTGAGGTAATTATTTACCCCAGTTTTATTTAATATGCTAGAATTTATTCTGTGGCTTTTCTTTTCCCACTCAATTTAATTGTGCTATATTATAATCTTATAGTCAACATAACCTTTCAATCACAAAAATAGGTATATATTAATTGTTAAAAATAAACAAATTTGTACAATTTAATTAAAATAATTATTATACCGTGCTCGTAACTATGTAGTCTGAAGTCTGTTACTACGCCCGTCACTAAAGGATAACAATAAAAACTTGTATAAAACAACATTTTGAAATTGCAGTATTTTTTCATACTTTTATGTTGTACGTAGGTATATAATATTTTGTCTAACGGCGTCGAATGGTCCAACCACCATGTGAATTCAGTCGTATTTGAAACAGATCTCATCAGCTACTGATCATTTTTTTTTTTTTTTGTTATCTCTCTTGCGCCATCGATAATGATTTTACCCGTCTTACCCAGAATATCAACGGGCTTCCACCTCTAATACTTTCTCAAAACTTCCATTTGATTATATTTTTTTCTTGTCTCGTAAACGAATGATCAGACTCCGTGATACCTTCATTAAGATGTCGTGAAAAGAAAACGGTTCACTCTGTGGAAACGACTAATAGATGACGAGTTGCCGAGTTGGTCGCATCGTTTACCACCGATAACAGGTTCATCAATTACTGTCGTGTAAAACTGATCGCTTTAACGAATCGAATCATTTAACACCTATAGCTCACGAATTCGTAATACCTCATTGACCTCGAATGTACAACAACAATATATGTTTTTAGTTGTATGAACACTATATTATGAACTAATTACGTCACTATAATGTTATTTCATGGTAATATTTTGTTTTGTATAGGTTTGATCTTAGGTATTGAAAATTTATATTTAATAGTACTTTACATTGTCATCAAATAAGATAAACATATATATAAGTAATAACTATAATGACATATTAATTATATGAACTATGTAAACTGCGAATCTTTTAAACTTGTATTTAAACACCTATACTCTATAGGTTATTCGAAAACAGCAAATATTGAAACGTTACTGATCAAACTTATAATAGTTAAAACATTTCATAGGTTAGTCAAACAGACTACTATATTATACTATCAGTAAATCGATTAACTTTGAAAAAATAATATGCAATAACAGTATTATTATAACTAGTATTCAGTAGAAAAAAATTTAATTCGTTTAGTTCTTCCAACTCATATTCTTATATTTGTTTGTTTTTCAAAAAGTTTAGGTACTTCCATGTACATTCTAATAAAATAAATAGTCAATCTCGTGTATTTTAAATTTCATAAATAATGACCCATATGAATGTGGATATTATTTGATTTGTAAAATATATAGTTTATTATTTATTAAGTTAGAAAACAGTTTTAAGTGTCAGTTTTATTTATTTACCTCATAAATCTGAACGGTAAGTTGTTTAAATTGGATCATAAACACAAGACTCGAGACCATCTCTCCAAACACTAAACATTAAACATTTATTTTATCTTATTTCACTATATTTTATAATGTAAAAAATATAGTTTTATCGTTGTAAAATAAATGTATACATTATTGTATTCATTTTAATTGCAATCTTACTACATTAATATCCCAGTATTTAGTAACTAATTTATCTAGAGTTTTAAAATAACTAATTTAACTTATGTTCTGGTAATTGTTAAGAGTCTATAATGATATTCAAACATAAAATTGACAGTGTTGTACACTTCAAGCTCGAGTCTGTAGTATGGTATAAGCTATAAGGGTAGTATTGTAACATAATACATATTATAGATGGAACTATGGAATCTTCTTTCAAGTTTTAACCCTTATACGCACTTATAATCATGGAATTATGCCACGAACAATAAATTATACTTGCTTGAATAATGTAGATAATATGTAGTATTTTACCCATCACTAATATGTTTTACAAATTTAATTATTTTCACAATTTCATTTTACACTTTGCTTATTGCTTACTTGCATGTACACTGCAGTGTGCACGTATTAATGCGTTACACTGTTGTTTCTAACTGTGTGACAACTGCACCCGGGCATGTCGTTGCGACGTATACGACAAACTTTCCTATCCCATACTATTTACTGAAATATTATAATATTATTGGTGAAAACGATCTATGCAGATTACCCACTATATAATCAACAACATACAACTCCGAATCGTTTTTTTTATTGTTTTCACCAAGCTGATGTGAGACGAAATCCAGATCTCATCTCCCACGCATGTAGATTTCCGCCAGACTTTTTTTGATATATTTTGTTCGACGGCGTGTTGTATAGGCAATAAGCGTACGTAGTAATCTGCAACTGCGTAATCCGTACTGTGCTTGAGAATTTTTTGTAGTAGTCTAATCATAACCCTAACCTACATCTATGTTAATATTTTAGTGTAATGCATATTGCAATATTTTCATAATTTTTCAATTTTTTTTTAATTGCCATGTCTTATTGTAGGTGTATTGGTTTATTTGTTTGTTTGTTTACCTTATTTGCTTATTATTTGTGTTGATGGATATAACTTGTAGGTAAATCACCAGAGTAACATCTTGGCATACATGTTTTTTTTCTTATTATTTGTATATGATTTTTCTTTGTCTTTCTAGTTGTATTATTTTTAAACTACCTTATAAAAGTTATAAATATTTTAATATTGGAAAAAAACCCTACACAATAGATGAAAAAACCAATATAAGATGATATAATATAAAATTATAATTTATAATACACTTTTGATACTTATTATGTAAACAGAAATTGAATAATTTGTCTTAAATAATTAATCTTGATTCGTGATTTTAAATATTTATTTACGGGTATGTAAAAATACGAAGAAAAATATTACCCAATTTAAAAATTCACAATCTAAAATTTGTATTATAATTATATTAACAAATCAATAAATATATACTAACACATTATGCTAGGTATGTAATTTCAATAAAGGTCTTAGCAAATAATAGTTATTTCACTACAACAGTTAATTACAGTATATAAGAATTCTTCTATATCCCAATAAAGATTTTCCTTATTTGGCTACCACTCAATAATAATATTTAAGTATTTTGAATATTATCAGTTCTATATATATTAATTCAATTATTTTTATGTATACATAACCTATTTCAATTTTATAATTCTGACTAATCGTGAATTATATTTAATTAGGTAGTTGTAAAAAAAAAAATTGTATGTTACTATAAAAATTGCTTAAATATTTTTATTTTATTTCAAAAGGAAAGAAAGTATTTAGGTAAATGTAAATCCAAAAGAAGTATTTGTATTTTATACTTAGTTCAAAAATATTTAATTTAGTAAATTTATTGTTATTAGTAATGCACAATGATAATATTATTTGTTGAATACGCTGTAAAGCTATATATATTTGTTTTATTTTCATACATTGTAAATTTAAATTTAAAAGTAATTTAATTAAATTATCCATACTGGAAAAACAAAGTTTTCTTCATCCCAATTAAATTTACAGATATACCATATTGGTAATATGTAGGTATTACAAATTTATAATATTACAATACATTATATTCATTTTTTAAATATAGTATAAGTTGTATTAAACAAACAAAATTATTACTAACATAATACAATATTTATAACTATGACTGGAAATATTATATTTTTAATACAAATTCCAAGAATTGTGCACTTTTACCTATAGTTTGGTGGCATCGCTATAATTGTATTTATTAACGATACATTTATTTATTTGTTTATCAAACCGACTCTATTGAGTATTGATGCTATTGGTTTGTGTTAAATAAATATATAACTGTATGGAACTGTGACACACTTATTCTATAGCCATTTAATTGGATTACGTCGGATTCAATTAAATTGGCTTGGAAATGGCAAAAAGAGATTTATATGAATTTTCTAGGAGTTCTATGGGCAAATACTGTTGACAAAATTAATAACCGTAAGGGTCAAAAAATGGGCCTTGTTTTTGTGGCAAGATGGGACTGGGTGAACAGAATAATTGTTTAATTGAAGCAGTAGTATGAAAGCTAACCGGAAGAGACGTTTTGAAACGGCATAAAACAACAAACACTGCCACCGCCAGGCTTAATTAAGTCACACCATCAATACGAAGCAAAATTCAATACGAATTTCGTTATTATTTTTTTTCTCGTTATTTTAGCTCTGCAAACTTATAACTTTGGTTTAACGGATCAAATATACGTTTAGTTAGTAAAAATAAACCAAAACTTAAAAGCTCTTTATTTCTTTATTATTTTCTCTTTCTGTATATTATATTATATTTAGAAATGTGAGGGTGTGTTATAGGAAATGTTGACGTACAATTTCACTTACAACGATCAAATTAAGTAATATTTATGATCTTTTAGCAAGTAGTTGTTACGATTTCAATCAACAAATTAGTAAAAAAATATTTCAAATACCTCTAAAACACTCCCAATGATCACTGATGCCGAGGATTACTTAAAAAAGGGTAAAAAAAAAAAGTAGGCAAGTGGATACCACTCTGCTGTACAAATTGGTATTTTGTAGTACTGATGTGTTAAATTTGAAATAAAATCATTGTATACCAAAATCGATGGCGAAGACGGTCATCGGGTATTATATTTTAATTATTATATTTGATGATATTATTGCTATTAAAGTAATTTATTTTACTATTAGTAACATTGTAGGTTGAATTAATTTTTGCAAAATATTGCACTTGAAAATGTCACAATGTGTTTAAAACATAATAAAATATCTATAAAAAAACTTGTTTACTTAAACTGTTCTTTAACTCTTTATATTTTTTTAGATTTTTTGGTTACAGTATGAAGTACTTATGAGATACCATGTAACTATAAAAATTAACATTTTTACATTTTTACTACAAAATAATTAGCAACTTTTTGTGATTTTAGTGAATAATTTCAAAATTTAAACCTTAAATGCTTATACAATTTTTTAAATGCTTCTTTTTTGTGTTAGATGTAAAAAATAAAAGAAGAATTTTGTATCAAATTTTTAAAACCATGAAAACAATTATTTATTGACAAAATGGAAAAAATGTTTTTAAAAAAATTGAAAATTTATCTTTCCTATAAATATCTCAAAGAGATGAATGAAATTCATCTAAATATTTCGGGAAAATTTAAAATATTAATAGTGATCTATTTTTGAATTACTCAAAAAAAAAACAAAATCAATCCCGTTTTTATTTTGTTTTTCTCTACGCTTACATGTTACGCTGAAAATGCTAAGAAAGTACTAACTGGATTTACTTTCTTACTAGAAAAGATGCTGAAGTAATAAATTGAACTTCAATTTCAAAAGTAGTTATTAAAAATCATGCCCTTGGTAAGAAACATAAGATTAACGTTACTAATACTCCTAAAAAATCATCAACTGCAATGTTAAATTTCATAAATAATAAAAAAGATCCTTTGGAAGATAAAATTAAAATTTCTGAAATTAAATTATGTGCCCTTCTTGTTGAACATAATGTTGCTTTTAATTGCATAGATCATATAGTAGATGTTTTGAAAGATATTTTTGATGATTCTGAAATTTGTCAAAAAATTCAGCTTAAAAGGACAAAAGCTACAAACGTCATAAAAAATGTAATTTCACCATTTGCTAAACAACTTTTAGCAAAGAAACTTATGATGAGCAAATTTTCAGTAATGATTGATGAATCGACAGATATTGGGTGTGAATCGACAATGTGTGTTATTGTCAGGTTTCACGATGATGAGGAACAAAGAATTGTGAGTAGATTTTGGTCCTTGGTTCAAGTGTATGACAAGAAAAATATAGACAAGATTAATGAAGGTGCCACTGCTAATAACTTGTTTAATGCTTGTATACAAACATTTGAAGAATATAAAATTCCTTTTACCAATATTATTGGATTTGGGTCAGATGGCTGCAATTCAATGTTTGGAGTTCGTAACTCAGTAGCTTCCAGAATGGAAAATGTTTTCCCAGGTATTTTTTTAATGAAATGTATTTGCCACAGCCTACATTTAGTTAGTAGCGAAGCTTGCAAAGAGTTTTTTTTTTTTATTTAAATTGTGTTTTTAAACTAAAACTATTTAAAATTGTAATTTATTAACTGTTTTAAAATTGTATGGCTTATTCAAATTTCAGATTGATAAAATGTGTTTAAGCAACTGGTATTCATATTATTAAAGCAAATTTATGGTTATAAAAATGTTATAAATATTATAAATGTTATAATATGTATACCGTGGTTTAAACTTATAAAATATTCCAAAATAATAATAAACACATAAGTACATTAGTATTTAGTACGGTGATTAGTGATTTTTGAGTTGTGACTATCGACTACTAACTAATGTACTACTAAAAAATGATTATGATAAAGGTATTCCACTATCTATAATCAATCATAGACATATTTTATAATGATTATGTTGCATTAACATAATTTTTGAAGGTACGATAATTTATTGAAAAATACGATAATTTTGAAAGCCATGTACGATAATATCATTTTAGAAACCTGGCAACACTGAATTGAAGCATTTTAGTGCCCCAATAGTCGATGACAGACAGAAAAAAACACAACATTATAAAATCAATGCATTCACTTAGAATCTAAAAAATAATAAATAATTATTTTATATAAATTTAAATGATTTTAGTTTTTAAAAATGAATTTAGTTATACTTATAACTTTGAATCAAAAATATTTTTTTTTAAATTTTAAAAAGTATATTAAAATCTATATAATTTGTATAGCTTAGAATAAGAGAATTGGTTATTTTTTAATTGCATGTATTTCAGAGGACTGAGATTAAATGAGATACAAACAATTCAACTATTTTCCTAAATAGGGTTGAATTATATTTTGTTATGGAGAATGAAGTCGAATAACTTATATAAGTAATCAATATTTTAAACTAATTAATGTTAAATAATAAATTGTCACTTATTCAATTCATTAAATTTGCTTAAAATATTTGATTCAACGATAATAACTAATGACGTACCTAATTCTAGAACAAAAATATTATCTATTTAAACTTTAAAGAAAGTAATCAAAAATCACATTAATATAGTATTGGTAAAATATTATACATTGGTTATATTGCAGGTGTTAAATTATTTGTTATTAATTTGAATCATAATATTATTACTTGTACTTGTTTAGTTACTTTATCTTATATTATTATCGAGCATTTAACGTGTTTAATTGATAGTTTGATATTATTATACATAATATATTAAATTGACTAGTACTCATGTTTACATACATCTATAAGTTATAAAAATATTTAATTTATTAATAATGCTATGTTGTGTGCATACATATGCACGCATGAGTCTGACAAACCGATTTATTTCAAATGACCCTAATAACTCTTGGTAAATCCGGTTTACAAAAATATGTACGACAGATAAAAATCGGTTAAACGACCTTTAACGGGCTATATACTATAATCCAAAAACTAATAATATATGTTTTATGAAATAAGGTAGGCTTTGGTGATATATGTAGTTGAAGATCAAAAGACTTATTTGTCATTACACGAAATATGTAAACCGTGTTCAGTGCATTTTCGTTATTCAGTGCGGGGTGCTTCATTGTGTTTGAGTTATTTTTTTTTTTAGGTATATACTTCTCTGGTCTTTGGAAATGATATAAGTTTCTCACCCTTAGGTCAAAAAAAATGTCCAAACATTGCATGAGTGGGTGGGGGGGAGGGGGCACTCGGCAGTACGCTGTAAAACAGATGACTCTTTTGGACGTAGGTTTTTCTTAAAAATAATTTATTATTATAGCATATGCTTGGGAAATGGAGATGAAATCGACAAACTTTATTTAGGTGGTCACGGATTGACCCCGCGTGTGATGTTGGCGAGGAGAAATGGCCGGCCGTTAGCCCATAGGCCGCGATATCCGAGTATTGAAAAATGACCGTTTTCACATACAACCGCCATCGTCAGATCCCCTTAAGGGTGAAGTCGTCATTCAACCATTTATATACATATAATATATACACCGCCGGTTGTACCATTTATACAAGACCTTCATTTTTATTCCTCGTTTTCAAACCGCAGTTCCCGCATATGTGAGTGAAACGTATTTTTATAAAATATTATTGTACAATGTCATTTTATAACAATGTGTTTGAAGTATACGGTCTTCGTCTAGATGACACTAAAATGACCCTGCAAAACCTATACGGCTATACACTATAGTATAATAATAGCAATAATAATATTGCCTACTGCTACAGTATAACGATAATATGTTATAATCATATTATATACGTCCAGCACGGACGTACCGTTCAGTGATGGATTTAAGAAAAAAGACCCAATCCACAAACATTAGAAAAGACACAATAAAATAACTACTCGGGGTTAGGGCAACATTTTCATTATTAATAAATATTTTAGGTTAAATAGTTACCTTAACTATAATTAAATTAAACAACAATAATTAATTTCAAATTAATTACCCTTCTATAAAAATAAATATTAAAATTGTAATTAAATAGCTATATTTTAAGTGAAATATTCATATTAAAATAGAATTTTTAGAAAAATGTGCAGATAAATAAAAAAGTGTAATAAAATAATTTGTTGTAAAGCTTCTCTTTGCCTTCTGTTCTTGTTGTAAATTATCAAATAAGCAATCAAAAGTCAATATAAGCAATCAAACTATGAAATTTTAATTTAAGCGAAGAATTAATGTTGATTGAAAATTTTTCTAAAACCATATTCAAAGATGAATACAAATAATGTATAAATACTACTTGGTTGTAAACTGTTAAAGCTTCTCCCTGCTTTATTTGTTTGTAAATTATCACATTTGTCATATTTACAATCATAGACAATTTAGGTATGCATTAAAAATAAATACATAATGTAAGTGTTCAATATTATGAACTTGAAATGTAGTTATTAGTTGTTACTTATTTAGTTATTACCACAATATATATTAAATACACCACACACAGCGCAGGGGTGTAAACAAAGATGGATGTGGTGGTCAGATCCCGCAATAGGCTTTTTTTTTAATTTTATAAAATAGTGTTCTTAATGTTAGGGCTTTACAAGGAAACATATAAAAAAATGGATAGTATTTTTATTTTGTCATATCCAACAGACGGCACACTATTACACTAATCAAGTAATCAATAATCATACATTAACTTCATAAATATAATTATTACAAAAATAAAATTTGATCGACCGCTCGTCGCCTAATACACAAAAAGCAAATCAAATTTTGTACTATAATTGTTTGTGGTTTTGAAATATTATGTATTAAAAACATATACCTACTATATGTTTTATCATTAATTATTTTAATGTGCAGGTAACTAGGTTTAAAATTGTTTTGTTTGATCCCCCCCTGCGCTGTTCAAAAATTATGTAAGTATACGCCACTGCATACATACATGACACATCATTCCTGGAATTATTAGATCGGATCATGTTCTTTTATGTTTTTGATGTAGTTAGGAAAAAATATTGTTAGAGGCTGAGTCACACGGGCCGAGTCGGCGAATGTCTATATATTTGCTCCGTTAAATCCGGCACTGAGCAGGTCGTTTATGTATGTTATCGAACACCGCACGAAAATTACTGAAGTTGTTATTCGACGAGATGAAATGACGAGAAAGGCCAATTGGCTCGAATAATTTGTTGTGCTGCATATTTTATTTTGATGTACGGTAATACATTTCACAACAGGTTCCGCAAATCTGATGCGATCAATTTAAATGACAATATGATTTGCTGGCCCCGTATAAATTGTACATACTTGCTATAGGTACTTTCGGTGCTTTCCAAATAAATGAGCGTACCGAAGAAAAATACGATTCCCTCCGAACACATTCATGAGCTTATTTCCATTGCCACAAATCATATTATTATTAATATGTTTGTGTACACAAAGGTACATAAACAAACCGTCATTATTCTCGGTTTTATTATTTTTGTTTCAATAAAAATATACCCACGTACTGATTAGCATTAGCCACTATGTATATATTATGTATGTACGAGTGCGTCGTTTCAATAAAATATTACAATTTTAAATATTTGTTTAAAAAATTACGTTGAAATTGTTATTTACGAAAAATTATGTGTGATAAAAGTATTTTCAGTTGAAACTAGACTTACTTTTTGCAAACAAATATGACACTCTTGAGGTCTTAACGTAAAGATGTACACGACAATAAAAATGGATTTAATGTTTATTTATTATAGTAAAATATATAGGTACGTAAAAAATACATTTCTGAAAAATCCTATGCAAAAAAAAACCATAATATTCAAAGAGATATACGAAATTTAAAATAACCGTGTGCGACGACGGCCTATCTCATAGTTCATATACATAATATTATATAAATGTTCGGTTCACGCCCAATGATTTACATTTTACGCACATCTCTAAATAATATTTATTTTTTCTTTTCTTTTCTTTTTTGTCCGAAGTGTGTTTATGTCTTTATGCCTTATTGACATAAAGAAATCAAAATTTAATAAAATGTTTAGTTTTATTTATTTAGTGCCCTTTAACAGTGGATACTGTCTACTGATACTTCACAGCGTTCTCAGAAACAAACAACTGTTATAACTACCTACTATATAACAATATTATAGAAATATTATATTTACGAAACTCAGTCTCTGAATATTTCAAATACCATTTAAATTCTACTCTTTACCGGACAAATTGGATTAAGATAGGAAGATAAACGAGAATAATATTTAAATAGAAGCGTATAACTGCAGTAATTCGCCCGGTAAAAAGGTCCGAAGACGTCACACGGCTTATTTCCGATTTAAGATAGGCTACAGTATCTTGTTTGACGACAATAAAAATCAAAACCTTAGCCGCAGTGGGCTAATTTTCTAGGAACTTTGGACGTATTTATAAATTTAAATTCTTAGGAACCTTATTTGTCGAGCTGTGAGGGTGTGAGGACCTTCGAAACGATATTTTATTACACGTAAAATGCGCATAAGTTATACACGTTTGTAATTCGATCGGATATGATGACAATGCATACATTTTATTTATAAATGGTAACATCGTAGTATGTGTCATTGCAGTTAATACCATAAAAACGACAATGATATAATATATTATTAATATGTCATGTACACGGACCTCAGTGTTAGTGTAATTTCTATAAAACAAAATATAATATATAATCCGGTACCTATACCTATAATACGATACACAGAAAACAACGTACCTACCGACATCCGAATTCTTATAAGTCGGTGTATAGGTAACTAATTAATATACAATGCAAACCAAATTTGTAATAGTTGTATATTGATGAATATATAATTAATTAAGTATTTGCGTTACAACACACACACGCCGGCAAACTCAGTCCATAATTCAATCACGTTTTTATAGAATTTGATTTATGTTTTATTTTAACAAGTTTCAAAATTGTTGAATATTTTATCTGTTTATATTATATTTGTATGCACTAGGAATTAATTCTGAATTTTTATATTAATATTTTATTATAATATGTATATTTATAATTACTGCAAATCATACTGTTTTTACAAAATATGGCTGAGATTGTCGATTGCAACTTCGTTCAAGTTCGGGGTAATATTTTTGGTTGAACCCAAAAATGAATAATTAATTTGAAGTTAATTTACCATAATGTCATTAGCTAGTTCTGTCAACCACTATTATCTTTTATCTTTAGCAAATTTTAATACAATTATTCTTTTCTGGTTATTTTTTAGTGTTTTTAATTTTATTATTAAAAAATCGACGTCATTTTTCAAAAAAAGTGGACATTTTTAGTAGTTTTACAGTTCATTGCCAATTCTTTATTCGTTTATATTAATTTTATTAAAATACTGCTTTAAAATAAATAACATAAAAGGAATGTATAAAATATTTATATAATAATTCAACTATAAATTAGGTTGGCATTCATTTTTATGAAATATAATACTTTGAATCATAAAATGTAAATATTTTATTAAAAACTAACTTTAAAAAAAAACTTTGCTTCGTAAAACAAGCTGTATAATAAAATGATTATGTGAATGTCGTCAATTATTCTTAAAAAATATTAAGTGTGATAAAAAAAATTAATAATAATAACTTTGCTCAGTAAATTTCTTTGATATAGTATATTCTTTTGTTTAAAAAAAAAATTCTAATTATGACATCTCGATACTCTCGTTCTCTATTATTACGATTTTCATATCCAAAGTTATATTTTTTGTTCACGTACAATTTAATTTAATCTAGGAAACAAACTTTCTTGTGAACTATCAATCATCTTTTTACAGCTCAAAGTTGGTTTTCAGATGTGTTTTATTGTTTTATATATTATATCTTGTTAACCTGTAAAATAATATTTTTTTTTTAAAAAAAATACTAAAATCTACCTTGTGCGTAATATATTATTTAATAGAACCTACATTTATATTTGAAATTGTTTACTTATTAAACAATTAAACAATTACATTACATATTTTAAAACCCTATTTTAAATTAACCCTATCCCGTGTGCATTCTTTTAAAAACGGCAATCTCTCTCAAGTCGGGCCGAACTTAAATTTGGTTAAATTAATACTATATAAAAGGTTCTACTTTTGAAAATGAAACTTTCAGGCATTCTGAAATACCTCTGTTTTGGAAGTCAAAGTTTGTCACTATGTCTGATGGTTCTAACTAGTTGTTCTAGCATTCCAAAACTACTGAAAATAAGTATAACTTGGTGTAACAATTGCCAAATTGCAATACTAAATTACCATAATTTAAAATTCCATTGATGGATATGGAAAATACGTATACAATTAATTTATAACGTGATAAAAATTAAGACATTTTCCTGAGATTATAATACTTTTTCTTTAAAAATATCAATCACCATGTATCATTGTGCTATTCATCTAACTTTGACAGTACCTATTTAATATGACACTAGCCAAATAAAGTTTACCTAATTGTCAATTTGGTTCAAAAATTAAACATTATATTATATTGTTAACTACATTATGTTAAGAAATCTTTAATATTATATTTCTCACTGTGAAAAGTATAAATCATAAATATATCGCACATAAAAATATTTAAATATTAAAATTAAAACGGTGTTTAAAAAAAATATACATATATATTTAAAAATTCATTTTGTGACTTTATTTTTCCAACAATATAAATACTTATAATATATGATAGCATGCTCTCCTGACTCCAAAGGGACCTTAAACTAAAAATAATAATTGAATTTATACAAAAATTAAACTGTAAATTAAATAATTTACAAGTTTTGGATAATGAATACAGTAATAATATAAACTTATTAAAACGATCTAAATGGAATCTAGAAATTAATCATTGATTAATTCACTTTTCCAAACGCTTAAAAGTAAAAACTAATTTTAATATAATAATAAATCACAATAATTTATATTTTAATAAAAAATAATTAATAACAAACAAAATCAACACCTTATGGTTAAACCATTTCAATGTTCTATGTATAAAACACAATAATCAGATATAAATACTTGGTAAAATTTATTATAATTGTCTAACTATATAAGTCGTATTATACGTATATTACATTTAGTTCAGAACTTTAATATATACTGTTTCCTTTGATTGCCATTATATGTAAATAAACCTTTCTCAGATTCAGACTCTCGCATTATATATTATGACCAGTTGAAATTAAAATTAAATTATTCCATATTTCCTGCACTGTCTAACAATAATTATCAAATTAAATATAATCAAAATATACTATGCGTGATAGATGCAAATATTTTTATGATATTTACATACGCGTCATATTGTACAATGTACATTCCAAACAAGTAAATCTTCAAAACAATATTTTTTTTTTTAATTTGAAGATTTCAAAACCGTTGAGTTTTAGACATTAGTCGATCCATACCACAGGTAAAACAATTTTACAACGGCAAAAATAAAATCGATATAAACTGTAAAGTCTATTTGGAATATATATAATATATATATATATATATATTCGGTACTCTTATAGTAGTAAGTTGTATATATCGTCTAAATTTTGCTTCATAATTCTCAATTGAAATCCTTAAACGTAAGTCTCAATATAAATAGGTACGTAAGTACTTTTTGAAATAAACTAGTAGATAAGTAAAGTTACTTACACCTTACATTGTATTTTTATTATAAATAATCAATGTACGAATGTCTCTTGCTTAAGATTGTTAATATATTTTGTATCTTAGTGATTATTTGGGAGTAAATAATCATAAATAGGTACATATTATAATGTTTCAATATTACCTTACAGAAATTTAGTTGAATATAATAAATTAATAAAATCCCTTTTCCCCTTAAATTAGTTTAATTATATTTTGTAAATTTGTTTCTTTCATTTGTGAAATTATAATGATACTTAAATAAAGTATTTATAAAAGCATATATTTGTATATGCTTTGTATATACATAGTAAAGAAATCAATTTCTTACAATAACTTATTTCAGGAAAAACGAAAAATTTTATCTCAGTAATTCAATTTCTGATCATGACAGCGATGTTGATACAGTCATGAAACTCCAAACGGTCTAAACAGTTGTTATGATTGAATGAAAAAAAATCATTTCTGTAATAATTTCCATAGCATAAAATGTAAAATATTTTTACTGTTAACTAACATATTATATTCTATTGTACTATGACAAAATGTTTTTACTTACTTTATCATTTAATATGGAATCATTAAAGATTATAGAAATGTGTTTTCTATAAAATAATAATTATTATTGAATATTGCAAAACTTACACTCACATTATACAATTAAGCTATACATTTTCAATATACTTGATCACTTACATACTTAAATTTAACAAATTTAACTCTAACTAGTAATTAGTGATTATGCCTTACTAAATTACTTATATACAATTTGAAACATGACTTTTACTAATTCTCTTGTGTTATCACTATGATATTCTAAATCATGTAATGAGTTCTGTAATTATGAAGTTATGTGTTAATGATAAGTCTATGTAGCCTTGTCGATAATTCTAATGTCTGATCTACAGTTTGATTTTTATCATTAATATTACTTTGGTCTATTCTTAACATATACATGAGTGATTGTTTATGATTCTCGAGTATATAGGTATTCTGTTGAATTACATAATTTAATATCTTTCTCTAAATTGACTGTTTTGAATTCCAAAATTCATCACCAATACAACAATACATGTTTAATTAAACCAGTGTGCTGAACTATAGGTTTTAATTTAAAACAATTGAATTTAATTTTATATGTATTGAAATCATTATAAATGGTCCGTAAAATCCATTGTAGGTTTTACTTGAAAAAACTGTCGGCTTTAACAATGCCGTAGAAAACCTTTTTATTCGGAACTTCACCCTCTATCTGATCGAAAGTTCATCCACTTGGAAATAACCAATTTTTTATAAACTAGGGTATATAGACATTTTATTCTAACCCAAGTAGGTATACGAATTTAAGAACGACGAGTGATCCAGTCTAAAAATAAAAGCCAAATACAATAAAACAAAAAAACTAACAATTATATTATGTCTAATGATTAATTTTCATTAATATTCTATAAATATATGTTTAAACTTTAAATTACTTATAGAAAAGTAAAACTAATTATTTCAATTAATATGACACTAATATTACTATACTCTAATTATGATATTTTTATTGGCTTCTAATAAATACAAATATACTATTATAATATGGGGTCCGGTATGGCTCAATGGTTGGCCTCGGTCACTTTACGTGTTCTTTAGCATCGGCCGGATTTTTAGTGACGAATCTTCGCCCCACATACACGTGTTCCACAACTACCCGTAACCTCACTACAAAATGCAAGTGGCCATATTTTCCGAATAATAAAAAAAAAATAAAAATACTGTTAGGTATACTAACAAATAACAATGATATTAATTATCACTAATTAAAATAACATCATAAGAAGAAAAACTTAGAATTACCATGAGTTGAATTTAAAAACATTAAATTTCAACGATGGTGAATAAAATTATATCAAATCGATTATCATACATATTTTATATCTAAAAAAATAAGGAGAATAACCTACATTTAAATTTTTAACTAGCATAACATAAATATCAAATATGTCTTGATTAATTTGTTACACCTTACACTCCCTCACAGAATATTACATATTATGGTTTTAATTTTAATTTCAATTATTTTAAATAAGTGATTACAACTTAAATTGATGTTAAAAAACATATGTAGGTAATTATTCTACTCACAATTACATAGAGAACCAATTTTCATTTTTTCTCCGTATGTTTTCGATAAAATGTGCTATTAAGTAATGCGATGACAACTTTAAATTGTCATACAACTCATGTCAAGCATTTCGAGATGAAAATCGTCGTTATGAAAACAGTTTTTTCGTTTTGAAAAAATAAATAAATAATCTTATGCGATTTATGTCAAGTGACCGAGCCCTTATAGCTGCGTACAAAGACGTTTCGTGATACTGTTTACTATTTTTATTATGAAGCTGTGAATATTGCAAGGTTATTTTTAGAATTCAAATACATATATTTACGTTTATTTTTTTTCGCGTCTGTTAATATTATTTTTCCCAAACCAAATATTCGTGAGACGTTGCATTTAAACTACTCGTAAATATATTTATTGTTTATACAGAATATATGCGTAAGCTTGATTTTGTTGTCCATGCAATAGAAAGATTTGTGTAAAATTGTTGTTTGTCCCGAAAAACGACGAAACGTGACAGTATTACAAAATGACCATGGTCCTGAGACCCGAACAGTAAATACATTTTTTCTTCTATCTTCTTGCTTCTTTATCTCACCATATATATATGTGTGTGTGTGTGTGTGTCTGTTATACTTCTTATACTTTCGTTAGACGAATTATACGCATAAAAATACAAAGGCCAACCAACGCACAGCGGTCGCGGCGGGTACGTGACCTTCGTGACAGTGCACGCTGTGTACGTTCATGAAATGGCGCCGCCACAGCCTCCGTAGCAAACAAAAATATTGTTGGGGTATAAACGCAATATAATATATATATACCTATATAAATACTGTTATTTTTTTCCATCGTTATGATCGCCTTCTTACTTACAACCCTCGTCCTCAACCGCTGTGAAAGTTAATTGATTTCGCCCACGAATAAAAAGCAATAATATAGCTACGAATCTGGGGCGCGAAGTTTGGCATTTTATTACGTGGTATTGTTCCAGTGAAATGTAACGTTTATTATTTCGAGTAACGAATAGTAAAGGTATTTCGCGAAAACCGATGGCCGTATACAAAGAAACCCTGTGCGGTATTTTTGATATTCACACTCTGAAAACAAACGTTCAGTGGATAAAAGTTCCGTTAATACATCACGATAAATAATAAAGGTAACCGGTGCAACACAAAACTATTATCATAAATGTTCTATACATTTATTTTGAAATAAATATTTAATACATTTTCCTTTTTCCAACTCGCAACATTATATTTTTTTAATCGTTATTCAAAACTAAATTGCTGTTTTTTTTACGTATTTATTAGTCAGTCTGAGGATATGTTTTTTGTTGTTGTTAAGTGTCAGTAAATTACTATGCACCGTTTAATCAATACGAACGACCATCGGTATACTATTTATTTTTTTCCGTCACCTACAGATTTTCACTCCATCCATTTTGTTACAGATTTAATTGAATTTTCCACTATTGTACCTGTATTCAATTAAGTGTAAGTGTGCAGTATTATCGGGCAATAATTTAATCTGAATCTATCTATATTCTAAATAAGCTAATTGTTTGAAGATTAATGATTGCTTGTGAAAATTGTTTAATATTATTAATTATTAGACAATACTATTAAAAAGCATTTTTATAAAAGATACAATGAAGTATTTTTAACATTTTAATTCAAAATATTTGAAAATATAAATAATTTATTCTTAGAAATATTTTGAAAAAAAATTAAGTCGTGTAAAAGTTTTGAAATTATACAATCAACACCTACGCATATATTACTTATAAGTCTACTTATAACTTTACTAGTTATAACTTATAAGTTTTACGGATCTCACATTAAACTAATCGCTTGAAAAAAGTGTGTTTTTGTGACATATGTCATTCTCGCAGAATTTAAACAAAATAAAAAATAAATGAGAGAAATAATTTTTTATATAAAAGTGCATACACGTAGGAATCCATATGTGTAGGTACGTATACAAAAACCGTAATTAACTTATAAAATAAAAAAAAAAATGTTCACCATGTCAAATTCACATTTTATATATTCGTGTTGGAATTTTTTTTAAACTTAAAATGGATTTTACTATCTTTCACTAGAAACGAACTGTATTTTAATAGAGTTTTTTGTTAAAAATTACAAGTCTATATAATCACATTATTCATTATTCGAAATTAAATAGTTTTTGCTGTAGCGTATTTTAAATTTTGAGCAAATCCATGACTATAATTGAGTATTGATGTTTTATTAAATAACATTTTATAGATTTTCCGCTTACACTTTTTTTGTCTTCAAAAAGTTTTACGTAGTCCATATAAAGACTGAAAATCTGATTCGGATAGCATTTTAAAGAAATCATTTTTCGATTTTCTCAAAGTTTCTATAAAAGTAAAGTATAACTATTGAAAAATATTTGAGAAATTTAAACAACAACAATTTTAAAGGAATGTTAATGAGCCTAGTTTTTAGTCCACTTATTAATTTTCAAATGCGTTGATTTATTTTAGCTTTCGAATATAATACTAAACATACACTACTATCCTGCGTTAAAGTTACGAAACTAGGTGAGTTTCCAATTGTCCAATAACAACTATAACTGTATCTTTTCTGACATTTTAACAATTCTAATAAATATATTTAGTTCCAACTCCAAAAAAAAACTCATATACCTACGTTTTAAAATAATGTGTACATCATCTGTATAAAGTTTTAAAAACATAGGTACCATATGTTATAAATATTTTAAAACTTTAAAACAGTCCACAATAAAATTAATCAAAATTGAATTGTTATTAATAATAATAAATTCTATTTGGTAATAGGTACCTATATATATTTTTTCCTAGTTTCAATAGTCGATTATTTTTATGATACATTTTTAAAAACAATAATCCTAAAAAAAAAATTGTTATTGATTTTTTGCTTAAATTTTGATTATTTTTATTTTATCAAATCGTGTACTTGGCCTTTTAATAGTGGTCACTTTAGTACTTTACCCTTATTCCTGTTTTTAACTACTGTAATTCTATAAAACATAACTGTTCCAGTAGTATTTGTGTATGTGTATTATTTTATGAACAGACGTATAAAAAAAGATACTGTAGCACCGATAAAATAAAATGGCTGTCAAATAACTATAATACACACAGTGACATTACTATACTCTTATCAGACATTCGAATAAATCCATTTGAATGATGAGATTGAAAAACTTTAGAATATGTCTTTATTCTGCAACTAAATTTTATTTAACGATGCTTAAAGGTAACTTTACGAAACTGATATTAATTTTGATTTTAAATTGTCCTATGTTTAGTATATTGCTTAAATTATTGCATTATTTAAGGACTCAAGAGTTTTAACTATCACTACGTGTCGATGTAATCTAAAGTATGTACATACGTAAATAGCTTTTTAGTAATAGCTGGTAGTAAACAAATAACATAAAATGTAAAACTTTTTAGTGCCATTTATACATTTTTTTTTTTTTAGTCAAAGTGCTTTATAATTACCAGCAATATTTATTTTTTGTGTAAGTATTAATTTTATTTTACTTTTACTTGTACTTGGTGATGCATAATTTATCCAGGCCCTAAAATGAATAATGTATTCCAACGACCATATTCTTAAGAAAACTTGGTCGTACTAAAAATGATTTCATAACCTTAAATAATTTGAATATTTTTTGAAGGATATTAACCAATAGCCTTGAATTTTTAGAGAATCTGTAATTTAACTTTTGTATCGTATTATTTCTGGGTATCATTTCGTATATTATTGACATTTTTAATTTTTAAATTATTATCTAACTAACTTGATTTTAATAACGGTTCACTAAAACAAATCGTATTAATTTATTAGATAATAATATACAATATAATTTTACCAACTGATTTAAATTTAACATGTTTTGTTTTTAAAACAATTTTAAATTAACTAAAAATACAAAAATAAATTTTCTAAAAATCAAAATACAGTTAAATATACTAAACAAACACCATAATATAACACGAATAAAAATATTTCAAAAATATAATATAACATCCATAATAAAAACAAATACTACAAAAATAAAATAAAATAAGTGGAGATAGGTTAAATATATCACAACAAATAAATATACCTACTATCTACATACGTACTACCTTATAAATATAATATTACAATTTAAATTTTCAAAAAATCCAGTTATTATACATATAAAAGATTAATCGAAACTGAAAGAATAAAATTCGGTAGTATCATCTGTTTCTTATTTCAAATAATATTGTAACCTAGATACCCAAAAATAAAATAGTCCTGTATTTTTTAAATAAATTCTATAATATGCAATATACATATAACTTTTACATAATAGAAATACAAATCTAATGTTTTGAATACAATATATAGTTTATGTAGAGTGTAAAATTTATTTTATTGTATTCCATTATTTATGCCATGTCTATAATAATGTAACGCATATAAAAAATAAAAATAATAATAATTTCCAATTGCCATTATTATACCCTTGCGAGCTTATACATTTTATTTGTATTTTTTCAAATTAGTAATAACGTTACAGAATATAATTTTAAGTAGGAGAATAACGATCAAATTATGTTTCAGAAGGTATAATAATGTATTTATATAAAGTAAACTTTTATAATAAAAACGTTTTCCACAAAAGGTATTGTACTCAACTCGTAAGCTGTCTCGTCACACCTTAATAGTTATCACAGTTATAATTTGTTTTTAATGAATCTTTCGTGTGCATTCAGTAGTTTTGTATTTTATCATCTTTTACTATGATCCTGAGATCTATATAACCTTTGTTTTATACAGTCTGTCAACAGTTACGTCATTTGTAATAACCTTTACTATATTATGGGCCCACCGAGTGTCATTTATTAAATAAATTGATATTAATAAACTTAAGCCTTCTACTGGGTTCAGCAATTAATGAGTTTGCCTTGTGCGTCGGTATCAGACATTATAGCTGCACACGATTATTCCCTGGTGGTGGCAAAGACAAGTCGATTCAAGTAAGATAATAGGTTTATTACACAAAACCTAGATACCGACGTTTACCAAATCACTCATTATCGCTGCAAAAAGGAGCAAAAAAAAAAATCAAAATAACTTTACACAATACAAATGTACAATATCTATGACTAACTGAGATACCTATTGACTAATCTTTACTTATATTTTCCAAAAGGATTTTTTTTTAGTTTGATCTTAACTGTAAACCGTTCGTAAAATTATCTTATTTTAGATTATAAATTATAATATATGTTAAGTACATTGAGGCGAACAAACCGAACTTATAATATAACCATTATCAACTGTATTTGTTATTTATTTTTTTATTTTTTGCACATCACGATTTTA
Source organism: Nasonovia ribisnigri (assembly GCA_027563435.1). Lineage (NCBI taxonomy): Eukaryota > Metazoa > Arthropoda > Insecta > Hemiptera > Aphididae > Nasonovia > Nasonovia ribisnigri. The sequence goes on along the minus strand of JANEHU010000169.1, from coordinate 274,082 downwards.
ATTATATTATGGTATAGGATATACGTGGCACAATTAATCGTTTTAATGTTCATAGCTTTTTAATAATACAAATGTTATTTTATCATCATCCGATTAGTATCACGTACTATAAGCTTAAATAAATTCGCTTGACTGCGGAAGTAGATACTCTGTAGTGTTATAAATCCTGTTATTCTGTGATGCAAGCGCAACAATGAAAATGTAAAATGTCAATTATTGTGAGCCGAAAAATAAAAATAAAACCTTACGCTTAAAATACTCGTTGGAGGGAAGTGAATCACCTCGACAATTTACAGTGTCCAGCATATTATTTGTACACATATTCCATCATCAGACTGTTCAAACCCGTAAACTGCAGCCAATGAATGCATGATTGATATAATACATGCCTATGCTTTTTCCCTATTATTTATGTTCCTTTTCCATACGTTTCCATTATGTGTGACAATGTTAAAAGGTTGAACTTTTTTGCATAGATTTTCCGCGGTTTGTTCTAAAAAAAATTTCAACTAAAACATTCTATTGTGAATGCATTAATATTCACTATATACGCGTATATATGGTATATTTTAAAGAAGAATTCAAACATATTTGAAAAAAAAAAAATGAGCGTTATCGTTTAGCGTTTGAACCGATAGTTGGGCAGCCGTGATCAACTGAAATTGTATAAGATAAACTGAGATAAAAATATAATAATTCCAATTATCTAAAGAGAAGACCTGTAATAGTATCTGATAAATGCCTATCATAGTCTAAAAGGTATTGGCTACCTATATTCATTTAACTATCAATATATTCAGAACATTTTCTAAATCCTGTGAATGTGGCTAATATTCAAACAATTTAATATTTAAGGTCAATATTAAAATTATAGATCTTAATGAAAATGCACGAAACCAATGAAAATGTATTACTACGCCATTCAAATGAATGTTTGCACTGGTCAGTAAAAAAATTTCTTAAGGAAATTGTACTCCTATTCGGGTAAGAATATGTCAACATGTGATTTGATAATAGTAACAATATAATATTTTATTAGTACATTGTATATCATTTTTATGATGTATTCAATTCAAACATTCTAAGATTAATATCATCACAATACAGTTAAGTGTAATTTTATTTAAAGGGGATTTTAAGTTCTTCATTGCCAATGGAAAAAACAAAAAAAGTTTACTATATTATCTACATTTTAATAAGTTCAACAAACGTATCAAAACTTGGAATATCGAATATCGAATGTAAAATATATTATGGAGAGAAAAATGTTATTTAAACATTCAAACATATAAATATTTATTTATTTATCAAGAAATAATGGTACTGTTATTTGTCTGTCGCTGGCTCATCAAGTCACATTTTATAGACGAATGAAGCGGAATGTATAAGTTTAATAAAGTCACGTGCCATTCTTATCAAATCAAAATTAACTTTTGTAAGCTATACATTTTTTCTGAGAAACTTACTTCAGCTCAATTTTTCACATCACTTATGTTTGTTATTTAATCTCGATAAAATGTGTTCAATATACCTAAATTGTATTATTAACAAAATGTTTGCTACCGATATTGATCAGTTGGTGTTATTCAATCGGTGAAGTATAATATATTTTATAGATTTACTACTAAACCAAATTTCCAAAAAAAAAAGTCACACTGAAGATGTATATACGTATAGTATGTGTTCTGTCGAATAAACAGTCACAAAATCCATTGTGTTTTTTTTTTTTTGGGAAAAAAAATATGAAAAGTAATTCTTGTGTGAGTAATTCGCATTTGCGTCCAACTGCATGCTCTCAACTTTATAATATTGGGATAGGACGTATATATGATATATACTTTATTGAAGATTTCTTTATCCCCCCCATCTCATTTAATGGATACTTTTTTTCATTTTATGTCATTTAACGTGTCAGCCAAAAACGATAATTCAATTTTTCGGACGTCATCTCTACTAGTTGCTTATCTCTCACAGACCTTTCATCTTGTTTGTTGCCAGATACGTTTTATTATACTTACTATCGATTGGTTTTCGTGTTCTTCTTTTTCTAATTATTTCATCAGTCATTACTCAATATAAACATCATAAAATAATTCTTATGAAAACATTTATAATTAAAAATATAATGTCATTAACTATAAATAGAGTAATTAATATATTTAAATTATGAATTTCAATAAATACCTATATAGTAATATATTATTAATTAATTCTGCCAAACAATTTAACGGCCGTAGATTTTAAGATTTTTTTGTTAAATAACTAACAAAACTGAATGATTGCATGTTTCAGGTGCGTAACGCAACAGCCGTATTCATCATCAACCTCAGCGTGTCAGATTTAAGTTTTTGTTGCTTCAACCTACCACTGGCTGCCTCTACGTTCTGGTATAGATCGTGGATACACGGCCAATTGCTTTGCCGTCTCTTTCCGTTAGTCAGATATGGCTTGTTAGCCGTGTCTCTATTCACCATACTGGCTATAACCATCAATCGATACATCATGATTGGACATCCGTCGCTTTACCCAAAGTAAATTAATATGAATATTTTTTATAGGGCCTATTTAATTTTTTAAATCAATCTTAGTACCGTTTTTTCCATGTCATATTTCAAATAACCTTACCAAAAACAATAGTAATTACTACCTACAAAAAGTTTAAAAAAATAACATTTTAATATTAAAAAAAGAGTGGTCAAGTGGATGTCGCTCTGCTGTACAGTAGGGGGGCAAATGGATCACTGTATAATAGATATTATTAAATTTGAATTCGATGATATAATATCATTGTATACGAAAAACGATTCTGAGCTGAGACTGTTTGTCAGTGTGGATACTTTTTATTATATTTATAGTCTTATAACTTATTATGAATGCCATGGTAGATTGAGATTTTTTTGGTTACAGAATAACCTACTTACGTGAAACCTTGTTTTAAATTTTCAATCCATTAGCTATAAAATTAAACATTTTATCAATTTTTAACAACAAAATTATTTTTAAATTTTAAATTTGATAAACTTTGTCAAAAATCTAACTTCAAATGCTTATAAAAAAAATGTACCTCTGTATTTTAATATTTTTAAACAACTATAGTAACAATATAATATCAGGAGCCTTGAATTAAATTTTCACGCTTTTTATCCGAACAAATAAAATTGAAATTTGAAATTGTCCGTACACAACTCAAAACGAGCCTAAATATTTTCAAAATTTTATGGTGTACAGAAAATTAAAATATGATCATTCGACGAAATTTTCATGTAACTACAGTTATGCGTTTTTGAATTACAACAAAAGAAGAAAATCGCTACAAGAGAAATTAGAGTGAAAATCCAATGTTGTACAATTATGAACTTCAAACGCTCATAAAAATTTAATTTAACTATCTTGTAGACATTTTTTTTTTAGATAAAGGTAGACAAACTTATGAGAAATCTTGTTCAAATCTTAAACTTAAAAAAAAAAATTTTATTAATTTCTAACTCAGAATAATTTGCACATTTTTGTGATTGTTACGTGTTTTGTCAAATTTGAACTTTAAATGCTAATTAAAACAAAATTGTGACTAGATTTTTAATATTTTTCAAATTTTATTGTAAAAATATAATAAGAGCCTTGTATTAAATTTTCAAGCTTTTTTACACAACAAATAAAATGTAATTGACATTCATAGAAAAAAAAACTAAAAAAATTGGAATCTAAAAATGTCCGTAAGCAGTTCAGAACAAATCAAAATATTTTGAAAGTTATATCGTGTATAGAAAATGATAATATAAACAACCAGTGAAAATTTCATGTATCTACGGTCATTTGTTTTAGAGTTACACCTAAAACCTATAACCAAAATCGATTTTGTCGTAAACCAATTTTGCGTAAAAATTCTTGGTTTTCCTAAATTTTTTTTTTCTCGGCGCTTTTAAAAATTATTGAGAATTTCTACTTCCCCAAGCACCAACTAGATTCACTTTCCCATCGAACAAGATACAGAAGTTGAAGCATTATTTCGACTACTTATCGTGTAGACAGACACAAAAAAAAAACACAAATTATTATAAAATCAATACATTCATCGCTCCTCTCAGAATCTAAAACAAATATATTGGTAACGCTTATATGAATATAATTTTGTCTAATTATCCCTATTTTGGTCATATTACCTAGTTAAATAGATTTATTTAAATCTTATAAATTATTTAACATATCACTTATTATAAACAATAAACTGTATATTATTATATTTTTAATTTAATTATGTATTAAAAATGTAAACAGCTAAATCAGTTAATTAAATAAAATTACACATTTTTTTATTTTTTTTAGTGGGATAAATTAACTTCAAAATATTATTGTTATCAGAATTTGTCTTTAATTTAAGGAGATACACTGAATAAAAATTACTTGTCACTTGTTTGATGGAAGGTTTCATAAATATATTTTACATTTTCTTATCTTTAACTGTCATCGCCGTCAACACATTTTAGTGAGAAAAAAAATAGTATAATACATAATGTAAAATATTTTTTAAGCTCCGAGTTGCTCGAGGAACCGAGTACAGTATGACTGTCAGACGATATTAATTTTATATTTTAAGAATTTAATTCAAAATAATAATTTTGATTTACAAATAACAAAACTACATATATTTATGACATTTTGACACAAATAAGTATGTTAGACAGCTGATGCCAACATATTTTTACTGATATTTTCGATTTTTGAAATTCGTATAAAAAAGACTTTTTGACTTTCCAAACCCATTCTAAATCGTTTTATAACTTGTAAATATGAATTCTTATTGTCTATTGAATTGGTTTGCAGGTTGTATAAGAAATTCTATTTGGGCGTTATGGTGACGGTGACATGGGTAGGTGGTTTTGGGTTACTGATTCCCACGTGGCTTGGAAAATGGGGCCAATTCGGTTTAGATGTGACCGTTGGTTCGTGCTCCATACTTCCAGACTCTGTTGGTCGGTCACCAAAAGAAATTCTGTTTATGGGTGCATTTGTGGTGCCTTGCTTGTCTATTGTGGTGTGTTACGCTCGGATTTTCTATATCGTCCGAAAAACAGCTCTCAAGTCACGGGCTACGGTGACCACTAACCCACGTCACACGATGAATACCAAGCCGTCGGATGCTACACCCTATTACACTCTTAAGACCCGCTTCAAGGTGCCTGAGATATCAACAGACTCGGCCATCGGATCCAGTACAGCTACCGGCACGTGCTCCACTACCGACTCGAAGGAACAAAACTTCCTTTCCCCTCATGACATTATCGCCGATCCTAGTTCGTCCGGACTCGAAGAGAGTTATTCACCGATATCCTTCTCTGATCGCAGGAGTTCCAGACGACGCGACCGTTCACCATCGTCCGCTCTCAACGCCACCATCACTCAAGTCGTATCAGCGGTAGGTCTATACGATACAATTACATACATTTGGTAATAACATTGATTATAATTACTAGTATTTATAATCAATGGTAATAGTCATAACTTTTATGGACTATAAGCTCTACTAATAACTAAACGAATGCAATGAGATTTTATCTATCGATTTGATTCAACAAATAAGTTTTACATAGTAATTATTCAAATCCTGTCTTTACTTCAACTCCATAAAAAATATAATGAACGTTATCCAGTAGAAATAAGTATAAAACCTTAGATTATATACTAGTATATGATCTAAGTATAAAACTATAAGTTATATGCATGGAACGTAAACTATATAACGTTATTATCAGTTGCCTTATTTTGTATGAGATTACTAATCATCAATATTGTAACGAAATATAGTTACAAACTAGATTTTTTTTTATATTACTAATCATATGATTTTAATAAAGTTTATTCAATTAATGAGTTGCAATTATTCTTTTTTGAAAATATAATACTTAATTACCTACTTTCTTAATATATAAACCGTTGATTAAATTGTATAGTTTTAAGAATTATTACAATCATTAGTCAACATCATTGTCTGAAAATTTCTTTAAATGTTAATATATCGATATTGTTGGACAGGTGTTTCAGACAAAAGAGGACTCCTCTCCGAGGACACGCAAACAGAGCACCATTGGCGTTGACAGGATGTCGTCGAAAGACAAGAAGCTGCTAAAAATGATCCTTGTAATATTTGCATCATTTGTCACATGCTACTTGCCAATCACCATTAGCAAAACATCACACGAACTCGACGACTTGCACGTGCTAAACATAACCGCATATGTCCTAATCTATTTGACTACGTGCATCAATCCAATTATTTACGTGGTCATGAGCTCCGAGTACCGTCAAGCGTATAAGAACCTGTTGATGTGCAAAAGTTCGCTGGAACAACAACAGACTCACAGAGGAGTGACTAAAAAACTGTCCGGTCCATAAACATAAGTTTACAGTTAGATTAAATTAAGATTATTTTTAAGATGTAAAGTGTACATGGTAAGATTATTAATTTAGAGATTAATCCTAATAACTATACCGTTTTTATGTTTATAACAATGTATTACGTTCGTTGGTATATTATTAGTACCCATCGTGTCGATCAATATTATCACTGCCTCGATAATTTTGTTACTACAATAAAACAATTACTAGACAATTATAGGACAATTATAGGACATAGACATACGTGTTATGGTTTACCTCGAAAGTGTAGCTCCAAAGTTACGCTTCAATAAATAAACCAAACGTATTTTACTAACAGCCACATTTCACCATATGCGTGAAACTATAAAGTGAATACTATAAAATACGTTAAAACAGTAACGTAACTGTACACAAACAAAAGCATTATTTCACATGAAACCGACTCATTGAAAGTTACACATTTTGTAAAATATACCCGACACCCGTGTACTTAAACTTAGGTGATATTCTTTCAGCGTTAATCGGTCAATATCTCTAAATGTTTTAATGTTAAGATAATTGTATAATTTATATTTACACTATTTTTTATTAGTCAAAAAATCATTCTCCATCCCTCTTCTATGTGTACCTAAATATCATCATCTTGTGGATTTAAAATGATAACTCATAATTTTTATACCATACTTATAATAATGTACAGCCGTACAAGTAATTTATAAAACGATTATAACGTTGTCATATATTTTCCATTTTTTAAACTAAATAATTTGAGCTATTGACTGATTTACATTAAAATTATCGCTCTGTGTATATATAATCTAATACGTATGTGTCTATGAAAGTCGTGTTAGTAGTCAAAATTCAAACTTCTTATACTACGATTAATCAAAACTTTATAAATACATAATTTAGAACATAATTCAATAAACGTACGTTACTTGTAATTACCATAAATTAAGTTCCATTATTAGACGAATTAATTAGATCGGTGTTTCAGTAGTTACATTTTCTTGTAAATTAGCTCGTAAATATATTTTGACATAAATAAATTATCCCGATTCATACGTAATCAAATCGAACTTGTAGAAGTGCTTTTCGCTACTTAATAGTTTATGGGAATCGACTAATAGTTTTAAGATATATTATATGTAGAACGACAAACCGTCAGGATTAGACCATTTCGAAATTGATTAATATTTTATAGAATTGTACCTAGGAGAAATCCGCATTAGTGAAATATAAATAAGCGTCGAAAATTGTCCAGTGAACAGTGCGGTGGCATAGGTTAGGTATAGGTACTCCGATTGTCGTCATTCGAGCGCCGATCATCATAGTAATACCTATTATGACGTGCATACATGATATACCTATTTAAAGTATCCACAACCTGTCGATGAGCGTTAAATTAATTAAAATCTAATTTCGAAACTAAAACTCGTTCAATCGACCCTTTTCTTTCTGTACAGCACAACCATCTACACATGATGAATGTACATGGCGATAATATAGCAAACATATCGAAATAACTAACAAAAAAACGCTGTTCGGGCGGTCGTCGACTCCAACGCTTGTGCGACAAACATAATAATATAATTGATATTCTGTGTTGTATTATCGTCTCGTACGCGTTTTTTCACGTCTAAATCCGTAGTAGGTACCTACTTCTTTTGCTGTTGGACTTGTACTGTTCGTACGACGGTGACATATTATCGTCACATCGTCTCGCCACAAACAATACGCCACTGCTCAACTAATAATATCGATGAGGAAAATTATTATTATTATATATTACCGTTTGTTTTTTCTATATCACTGCCCCGGAGTAATGAACCCCTCGGATAGAGAGACGATCGTCGAGTGATACCTACCTACCTACCTACCTTTGCTACCGCCCACGTGTAATATTATGTTATTGTGCGAAAAGTTGATCGGCGATCACGAGTTTGAAATATCCGTTCCTTCTATGTACGTTAATCCGACTCAAGTTCACGGGTGGTATTTTTTTCCCCTGTTTTTTGTGAGCGCCGGATCAAACCGACCGATCGAGCTACAGTGTTATATCGTATCGAAATAATAATATTATCATTCCACAACGATAATACGTGCACATATAGGCGTGTCGTTGCAGAGATTTCACGTAGATTATAAACGGTTCCAGTGCCGTGTACGATGTATAATATTATGTTATATGTAATTTAGTATAGGCGCTTTTCTCGTTTTGAATTGTTCGGTTTTTTTTTATGTTTAAATGCACGAATATTATTTTTCCGCTTTCACGAATGCCGCAACGTTATATAGCATAATCCCCGTGATTTATAATATACCTATATGCAGTGTGCAAAGAAACAAAACGCTACGCGTGTTTACTATTATTACCGACATTATTACCCTATGGGTTGTACCTTATAATAATGTCATACTTAGGATAACGTTTTATCGTCGAGGTGCTTGATATGTATATATTACATATGTATAGTTATATAAAAATATATATGGATTGGTGGGTGTGCGTTATGCCCTATACCTATATATGGGTGCGCGTAATACACGAGACTGTATGTGACTAAAGTAGACTGAGTATATATTACTAGTTATCGCGTGTTTAAGGCTATGGTTATAAAAATAAATAAGTATAAATGCTCAAGTGTGTATGTGTGTGCGTGTGTGTGTGTGTGTTTGTTTGTGTGTGTTGACGTGTATGTTGTTGTCATATTTTTGTGCGTCTGTGATTGATAAACGTAATAATATTATTTATTATAAAATATTACAAATGATGAATAGAATAACGTTTTAAAACACCTGTGGGACTGGAAGTGAACAAAAATTACCGCGACCACCGCCGCGCAAACCTACGCCGGCCACCGCTTCCATTAATAACGCGCGTGCCTCATGATAAAACCACCTTCATGGTGTGGTGAAAGGGGTTTAATGACACCTAGGCGTCATGATGGAAATTTTTTGAGGTGCTCCAAGTAGTTTTTATTGGGGGAAGGGGGGGGGGGTTAATTCTCCCACCCTCCCACATGTTCACTGGGTGGGTGGGTATAGGAACTAAAATATATGTTGTGCATCTTGGCTTATAAATGTTCACCTCGCCACTGTATACACGTCATTTAGTTTGATTTCACATGATTCATTTGGCTGTGGCCTGTGGATCCGTGTCCCAACACAACACAATACACACAAAGTCTCCGGAAATCGTGTACAAGTATATAATAATACGATTATAATAGGCTGAATAAATACTTTGTGTGAGTTTTGATCCGATGATACAGCCACTACGACTTTTATACGCGATCAGACAAATTTCGTCATTTTCCTGTAGAAATATATTTTTAGAAATACAGTCGAACCTGGTTTAACTCAAAATCATCGATACGTCGAATTTTCTCCCCACTCCCTAGAATTCCCTATAGTTTTATTATCCTTGGATAACTCAAATTCTTCAATAACTCGAACTTTCTGACCGATCCCTTCAACTTTGAACTAGCCACGTTCGACCGTAACATATTATTTTCTCATTCGTGTAGAACTTACGCGTATAATAATTATAATAGTGGTTTTTTTTCCAGTAGAAACAATCATATATTATTATATAGACGTAATTTTTTTCTCAGAGAAACTCGCCCATAGTTAGTACCTTTTACCGGCTGTGATTCGTTTGGGAATTTACATTGTCCCTATTAACCTATCGGAGGTATGCTAATGGCGATGGCGGAAGCTACCCCTTAAATCCGCTACTGTAACACGATTGACCTTGATTTTTCTCCTCCCACGACCATACACAAACGCCGTTTAATCATCCTCATCCTCCTCTTCATTATTAACTGCGAGTCGGTCACAATAACGTCGCGCTCCCTTTTGTGTGTACATCAAATCATTATTGTTATACACGCAGTAACGAAACAGTATTATTTCAGCTGTTTGTCAACGTCGAGCGTAGGTATACCATATTAAGCAGTGTCGCGTGAAATCCTCCGTCAAGGCGAGATTATCAACGTCTATATAGGTACGATTGTACGAGGCAGTTGATTATATATCGGTGCTTAAGTATAGGTAGATATAGGGGATTACAAGAGGTTCGTATTATTAGAACCGAAACGGATTCGACCGAGAGCAAAGATAACATACACCTTTTGAACATGATATCATGTTATAAATCGTCTCGGGCCGCGGCGCATTGTAGTTCGTAAAAACCGACGATTTCCGCCTCGTATAGCTGAAATGCCGCTCCGACAACAACACCGCCGCGCTGCCACCAAGTCGAAAACGCCGTTTTCGGACATAACCTACGACCCGTTTATTTATTAATTCTTTTTCTTTTTTTTTTCTCAATCACTTCCGTTTCGAACCGCGCTTTCCTACCTCCCTCGTATAACATAATATACCGCCTTATCCGTTTCCGCCGGCAACGTATAATGAAAATAGATTTCCGCTGCACGAAATCCCGCGAACCACAATATACGCGGACACGTGTATAACAGGCACATTTCAGACCTACGCCGGTTGTGCGCCGACACATAACTCTGTGGTTTGAATTGAAAAAAAAAAAACTAACAAATACACTCACCACACCTTTGTGTATTCGAATCGCGTCCGAAAATAGGGTTGACATCAAAGGCCCAGTGACTCTGACCTGTAATTTCGCACGACTGAAGATTCGCGTTTTTATTCGTATATAGACTATAATACGGCTTTGCATTATCACGGTAACGCGGAATAACGTCACGATATTTTTGCAAATATTTATTTTTTTATATGCAATGAACGTAACATATTATTCATAAAAACGAAAAACAGTATATTTTTTTTTAAAAGAATAAAATTACTTTTCTTTTTCGTCAAATGTTTTTCCGAATAAATTATTTTCGAACTCACCATCGGTTCAGCGATGAAATAAAACTGTTAAATTTGTAACTGCATGTGTCTATTTATTTTTACTCGGGCGATAAATATGTTTGACAGAAATTTATATATTTTACTACGCAAAAATTATTACGAAACGTACAAAAAATAATGCAATACCTTCCGTTTTCACGACCAATTATACTCTCTATAGTCACAACTCGCAACCATCGAAATTAAACATCGCCGCCACCATACCTCTACGTGGCTTTTGTACAGATATTTATGATTAATACTCGTCGAGGTTTCACCGGAATTCGAGTGCGCTATATTATGTCTTTTACGATCATTGTCTTCTCCTATCTCTCTCTCTCTCTCTCTCTCTCTCTCTCTCTCTCTTTCTCTCTTTCACACACACACTCTCTTTCATTTAGTCTGTATTATATTGTCCGTCATCTCTCACTTCGAAACAATAATCGTCGTTCAGGCGCATAAGCACTGAATAGCGCCCTCGAATAATCACATCAATCATTTCCGACAGAGCTAATAACAGTCACCACACTCCTTTTCGAAAGAATCTTCTATACCAAATACCAACTCATATATTATCCATATATATATATAGGGTGATTCACCAAGCATTCTCTACCCATCTTAAGCACACAATAATGAATTTATTTAAATTCTCTGGTTTTTGGAAATTTTAAGTATATCAGAATAGACCATATTATTAAACGTTTGGATATTGTATATCATTTAAAAAGTGTCATATTTTGGCGTCACGTCGTGGCGATACAGTTATGATACCTAATTGTTAAGGAAATTAATTTTTCATAATTCTTAGTTATTAATATTTTTTCTGGTACTAGAGTACGCAGTAGTTTCACACAATTTTAAAAATTATAACTCGTTAATGTATGACTATAACTTGCAAACCTTCATAGTCCCCATTTACACATATATAGGCTATAATAATCGACTATTATCCATATTACATTAAGTTTAATGACTCAAACATTTCTCACTTAAATTAAAAATTTTATACATCAACATTTTCAAATAAAAATCATCTATTTAACAATTGTCAGAAAAAATGCGTTGCAGTCATTTAAAAAAAGTTGGGACCAGGACACTCACATAAAAAAATCTAAGTACCTACCTGAAAATATGGTCTTTGATAATGTATAGAATCGTGAAAATACTAAAAATAAAATTTAGAATAAACACATAACTATTAGCTAAGTGCAAAAATCGTGACAAACACTGAGCATGATTGATGAATCATCTTATATAGTATTATTAATTATTATCATCGTGCACGACGGATGTCATTTTGTGTTTATAATTTATCGATCATAACCGTACTATGTTGGCATAAACGTGGTAAATACCAGAATTACTAAAAACCGCAATTTTGTCGATACGCGTGATTGGCTGAATTGGTACTACGCCGGTGGTTCTTCGAACGTGATTTCCGCTCAAAATATATAAATGCGATTGGCGTTAACTATATACTATATGTATAAGTAACGACAGTAACGTCCACGATTCCAATGCTGAAAAGTCGAACGGGTTCAAATAAAACTGACGTGTGGTCACTGGTCAAGACGCCATATATGTTGCTGCTACCGACGAAAGCTCGCATATATTATTATGTCTGTCACGCAGCGGTTATTATCCGCCGCGATACATGGAAATGATTCACCCAGGCCTCCGGAAACAAATTAAACGTTTCAACTTTTTCATCGTCCGACGGGACATAAAAATATATATGTAATTTCATATTTTTTTATAGCCAAGAGTGGCGTTTTTCTCATAATCCTAATTATTCGCTCTTACTCTCTCTCTCTCTCTCTCTCTCACTGTCTGCCTGTCTTTCTCTCTCCCTTTCTCACTGTCTGCCTGTCTGTCTGTCTGTCTTTCTCTCTCCATGACGGTATATGGTCGTATGCATAGTGGGCAAAAATGGGTCGAACTGATGGCTCTGATCTTCTAGAAATACGAAATCCCCCGGAAGATCGGTGGCGGTGGCCTGTCGTATAATATGCGAATATAATATATATATTTACTATCATAATAATAATTATTATTATTACACGGCTTTGGCGCGCGGCGGCGGAAACCGTTTTGTTCTGCGAAATTAAATTCGGCGTTTCCGTACGGGCCAGGAGTACGATTGTGTGTGTGTGTTCGTGAGCGCGCGCGCGTTCGCGTATTTGGCCGACAGCGAAAACTTTTAAATTAGTCGATTCGCCGAGACTGCGTTTCCGGTTAAAAGCTTTCGCCAGAGATCTCCCCTCACACACACACACACTGGCACACACAGAGTATAGAGCGCGTTATAATGTACGTGAAAAGAATTCAATGTTTGCCACTCTGTGTGTGTGTGCGTGTGTGTGTGTGTGTGTGTGTGCGTGTGTGTGTGTGTGTGTGTGTGTGTGTGTGTGTGTGTGTGTGTGTGTGTGTGTGTGTGTGTGTGTGTGTGTGTGTGTTTGCGCGCGTGTTTGTATGAATGAGTGTATTTTTTTTCAGCTTCTTTATTTTTTTATTTTCGCAAAGAAATTTTTATATTATGTGCACTGTCGACAAAACGGCTATAGCTTGTTCTATATTATATATTATATAATATTAATCTATAAATATATACTTACGCGTTATTAAATATTTCGTTGCGTTTTTATTATTATTATTATTTTTTTTTTTTTTGTCGCAATAATACGAAAAAATGTATAGTTGTATGCACAGCGTTTAATGATTTTAGCTTTTTTCATTTAGCGCTTGTCTGTGTCGAATTTGGTTTTTTTTTTTAATTTTGAAACGGTACGAACGTCCTACATTGAACGCGATTTTCGATCGTATGTCGCATCTTATCACGAGATGGTGCTATGTTGATAGTATTATATTGTTATTGGTAACGTAATGTAGATCGTCCGCGCGACTACGTTCGCTAAGTCTGAATGGGAATTTAATGCGCTTAAGTTTTGACAGTATTTTAATTAAGTTATTTTAAAACGTTAATTCCATTGCACTTTGTGTGTTTTTGTGTGTGTATGTATATATATATATATATAAACATATTCGCTATTATAATTATTATTCATTATTTACGCTTTTTTGGAGGTTTTTTATTTTGGTATTTTATACGGAACGCGTGCTGCAGTATGATTCCATTTTCAAAATAGCAAATTGCATATCATTTTAGAAAAAATATAATGGCCAACAAAAATCTATATTGAGTATCGGCCCATTGTGATTATTATGATATACATATTATATTCTATGCGTTAACCTATATATTATATTTATGGATATAGGTATATAATATTTCGGAACTAAACTGAGCCAGGAAACATGTAAACATGGAAAATTATTTTGTAACATAAACATATATATTGATATCGAATATTATTAGGTAGGACAGTTATTATTTATTGAATAGATAATGGTTTGATTACATCATTGACATTTACATAAAAACAATTTGGACGATTTTTCAAAGTAATACATTTGTAACGAGATGCACAGTTTTATATATTGTAATATATACTAATATTATGTATTGATGTATTATTTTTAGGTCGAAATTACTTTTCTACTATTTTCTACATTTCTAACCTAAATAATATACTTTAATCAAAAATTGTACTTGTGTAGTAAGTAGCGTATTATCTAAGAAAACGAAACGATTTGTTAATTTACACAACTGTGTAGTCCAATTATACTAATTCAATTATGATTTGTACTCGAAAGAAATCGGTTTTATTAAACCTTTTTTTTTTTAATATTGTACTAGGATTTTTAATGTACATTGTAAATTTTATATAACATAACTATTCAATATTATATTAAACACTACTTATATATACATAATTTTGCTACAATATGTTGAAACTCTGTAAAAATAATAAATTATTATATATAAATATATTGGCGGGTAAATTATATTATTATTATTATTATTATTATTGTTTTAAATTTAGTGGAACATTTCACGAATTTTTTTTCCTATGTAGGAAAACGTTTTTATTTTTTTATCACGAAGTATAGTAGACATAATAGGTTTATATGGATAGCTATGGATGCGTAAACGCAGTAATACTTATTCGATGGAATTTGAGAAAAATCTAACGATTTATCTCGTACATCGGGACACATTACATTACATAATATATTCGAATTTCGATCCTCTCACGTCATAAAATAAAATATTCTACTAAAACTCAATTTTATACTTTGCATATGAATTCACATTTGTTGTCTAATACCCTTTAGAAGACGTGTGCGCAACCAAGAAGGCCAAATAAAATAATTTATTAAACATATTATATATTTATGTAATCTACTAATTTAGAATATAATATGGCCAACTAATAACAATGTATGGTAGTACGCATTATAATGACACAACTCTGAAGAACGATTCAAACATCAAACGAAACATGGACCTCACCTTGAAAAAAGTTGGTTGTGCATAGAAAAACGTGAGTTTCATGGTATTGTGCTCCTAAACGTCATTAATACGTATTATAATATTATATTGTGTGGGGGGGTTGTTTCATAAATTATGAAAATTAATTAACTTACAAAACTAAATTATTTCACTTAAATTCCTTACTCAGTTTTATAGAAACGTATTTTTATTTTAATTTCGAGCACTTATTTTTCAACGAAGCTTTCGTCCATGAATACATAGTGTAAGATTATGTCAGTTTCAAATAGCCATTGTCTTATAATACCTAGGTGTCCCTTGTTATATATGCCCTAGATAATGATACCCGTATAGCCGTGTACTATAATTTAAATAAGATTCTAATAATTATTAGGAATCCCAAAATGTCCTTGTGAAGTTATTACACAGTGTTATGGTTCTATATTATGTGCACGAGTCAAAATGTCTAAAATGTGTGTATCGTAAGCACGTTTTATACAAATTGTGTAATTATTAATACCATGATTTAAACACGGACAATGTCTTATTAATTAAAGTGGTACATATATTTAAAAAAATAAACACCTTGCGTTGATTTTAACAGTTTAAAAATCATTTTTCTTTTACAGTACCGTACACAGCATATACACAGCCTATACACAGCCTATACAATTATTATTAAATGATCGCACATTAAATTGTCAAGACAGGTCGAGAGGTCGACAACCAGTAAGCTCTTTTTAATATGCTTTAATTAATTCTCTTCGAGTACATAAAATATACTTGTATGTACCTATAATAGGAAAATAATACTTCTCCAGACGTCCGATATAATTTTTCAAAAACGCATCCGGCCGGCAACTATAATAACAATTGTTTGCCAAATTATCACATAAAATAAAACGTAAACACCACTGAACTATACACAACTATACATTTAGTTCAGTGATGGCCACTCATCGTGCATATATATATTATATATATAGTATATAGAGTACCTACCTATATACGACTATACTGTGGCACCATTGGAAATTAATTTACCCCTGTGAACATGGCAGCACAACATTAGCAGACATCGATCCAATCAATCCAACAAATTTGTTGGTGGATTGTTGGACACTGTTGGACAACTTTCAGAATTTGTTGGACATTATTTTCACCGGGGGGCCAATTTCCAATTTTGCGCTGCCAACTCCACGCCAGCAGCGCAACTCATTGTTGGGACATGTTTTTTGTGCTAGATTTGTGCTAGGTATTTCAGAATACCGGTATACCGTGATTCGGTAATTACCGTTGTTACCGAAAATACCGTATTTAGAAAAAAAAAATGTAAAATGAAAATGTCCCTAAACAGTTCAAAATAAATCAAATATTTTGAAAATGTTATTGTGTATAGAAAATATTTACATTTGATTCATACCTAATTCATGTACTTTCATAAAAAACAAGTTCATGTTTTCTTTATTCTTACATATTTTATTAAAATGTTCTAAAAAGCCATATTTTCTATTAATAGTTTCAGATTTGTAGCGGCTATTGCGTTTATAAACTCGGACGTTGGTTCCATGGGCCATTATAAGTCATATGTTCGTCGTGCAAATGGATTTTGGGAGGTGCATGACGATCTTTGCAGAAAAATAAATGTTCTGAAATCAGAAAGAATTGAAATAACGCCTCATGCATTATTTTTTGTTTTCTCATTCTAACTCAACTCCAATTTGTCAACTATATTATGACTGAAAAGACATAATAATCGGAAAATTACTCGGTTGCACATAGTATTACGTTTGACTTAAAGAACAGAATTGTACATAAATATTTCCATAAGCAAATTCTTGAAAAAATACAAATGATCTATGGTTAAACGGAACACACTTTAGGAACTGCTGCCGTATACGATCTCGTGTATTCTTTCAATATTCTAAGCCAAAATAAACAACAATAATTAAAATACCTACCTCGCGTAAAAATCCACAACAGACGTAAAAGACTTCAGCCGTAGGAATATTAGGTATATGCGGACATGCGTATAAAAGCTCAGTAGTCTATTGGAGTTTGCAGCTATGGTTTTTTTTATAGTTTTGTTAGTGTAGTTTTACTACAGCAGGTGAATTTTAGTGTCCACTTTGATGCGCGTATATTTAAATTCCTATTTCAAATTTTCATAATATTTCGATTTAATTTTTAGTTCAAAGGGCGATTTTTTTTTTTTGCACATATACACTTGATGCGTTTACCTGTTATTTGTGTATGTTGTATAAATCTATAATCATGATTATCGCACGTAGATATGGTTAAAATAGTATTTTCTGTAAAAAAAAAAATAATAATTAAACTTTTTAGTTAATTTAAACGCAATATTATTATAACATGGGCAGTGGGTGTTTTAAATGTTCCCATGTAAAAACTAATTTTATTATACTCTCAATAAATTTATGTGAGCTTAATAATTTGCTTGGTTCGGTAAACGCAAAAAAAAAACAATGTAACATTATAATTATAATTATGTAAATAATATTAAAGTATATAACATCAAGTGTTCCGATCTGCGCTTAAAGTTTTTGTTTGATTAAAAACGAAATTTTGTACAACGTCAATTTTTCATCAGTGATTTTTTGTTCTTAAATTATCACTGTACCCAAAAATACGAGACAAACACTCTACTTAATAAATATTAATACTATATTACCATATTCCATAATAATATTATTATAATTATTATAATAATTATAAAATTTTAACCACAAGCTAGCTTTATTTACGTAATAATTTATACGGATTAAATTTTGTGAGGCTGCTAATTACTTTATATCGTGTAAATAGGTTTTCAATTTCAGACATTATTACGCGAATTTATAGAGCAAGTATTATAGACATTGAGTACAGTATGCAAATGTACTTTACATAATTATTAATTACTAAAACAGTAAAACGTGTATAATGTAATAATACATTAATGTATATTATTATATAATAAATAGGTCGATATATGTGTGTAGGTTTATCGAAAGAAGTCGTTTTATTCCTAAAATATAGTTAGAATATAAAATATCAACCGTTGTGATCATATTTTTTGATGATAAATGCGTAAATAATAAAAAAAAGAAAAAAAAGCATAAAATATAATATTATTTTCGGTATCGACTTTTACACGTCACGGAGAGACGTGTAGGCCGTCGGTTTCAGACTGAGGTATCATACAAGGTTTGAATCGGACTCGTCTGCGATATAAACATATAAACTATAATATAACAATGTGTATATAACTATTAAATTAAAATGAGCAATATGTATACAATAACAAGTTTTTACGTGGATATTATCATGTGTAATGTGTATCGTATGCGATTACAAGTACCTACCTAGGTATATAATATGATGACTGTAGGTATATATTATAAACTGTATACATTATACTTACCTAATTCAATATTTGAAACGGTTTTTATACTTATAATATCATAATGTGTGATGTGCTTAGGTATATATGTGTTTATGAGTTGTAGTGTTATTAATATACATTAAACGTACACTATACAATACAGGTATATATTATAGCAGCGCATCGAAAGGGCAGTGGAGAGGGAAAAAAATACAGCACAATGGTTGTTCGCAATTACATCGGTTCGTCCTCACGTCCCGCCGCAAAAGACTTTTTTCCGGAGAAGAAAAAGAAAAGCAATTCCTTGGCCAGTAGGAAAAAAGCGAGTAGAAATTCGTTTCAGTAAAAAAATAAAAATGTAGGTAGGTATATACTCTGCACGGTCTGACTAGTCACGGTATTTATGGTTCTAGATTAAGTCCAAGTACGTGTGTGTGTGTGTTATGTGTGTATTTTGTTTTTTCCAATACGGTTTTACACGACCGTGTAAAACCACCCGAAATCATATAGGTAATGGCGGTGTGGCGAAGGTCGACTCGACGACAAATTCGTTTGTCCCCGCGCGTATGTTCTCAAGTTTCACCGTGGTATACTGATTACTGGTACATATACTGGTGTATTATTATATAGGTACCTACTATACCTACTTTGAGTGTATCGTACCACATCACCACCACGCTGTCAAACTTTGATATTTTTCACGAAATTCTGAAAACAAAAAATCGTGATTGGCAGTTTAGATTGAAATCGAATAAATATAAAGGTCATCCGGCCGCGGGTAAAAATCGATTTTCCGAGTTATATTCGTCTATGCTGCGGCGGCGACACTGTATCTTATATTATATTACTCGGTAAACAAAATTAATAATAAATTGTTTTTTTTTTTTTTATCATTGAAAATATAAAGTCGTCGTTATGCTCTCTGACGTCAAAACGCCATCGGCGACGGCAAGAATCAATTAACGCCACCGTCTCGTCTGCACACAACAGGTCGCGCGGAGTTTCGTAAACGTTCGCGGGAAAAAAAAAGGTCGACCAAAAGCGTGTTGTTGTATGCAATATATAATGCTCGAACAATGCCCGTCAACCGGCGAACGGTCTGTTAAAAAAAACTCCCCCCCCTCCCCGACTTCACCTCCTGCCGAACCGATTTTCTTTGCACCGTACAAAACTTCGAGAATCTCGTTAGACCCGACGGTGTCCGCGCGGCTCAGATACCTTTTATACATAAATAAATCTGTGTGACGACGTGTGTATATATAATATATGTACATATATGTTTACATATATGTTTTTTTATATCGCGAAGACCCACGTCAATCGAACGCACCCGCATGCCGAAGATAATGTAATAACGGGCGGGGTAGTCGTCTGAGAATGAGTGGTAGACGGTAGTCGTCGGGGTAGGTATGATGATGATGGGTGATGGTCGTCGGAGGAGGATAGATCGTCGAAGAGAGAGATTGGTAGTCGTCGGCAAAAGAGTAGAGGTGCGTATATAATCTTATAGCGTATGCCCACACTCGTGCCCGTCAATATTCCTGTCCGGAAACTCGTGCATCACCACCGACCCGCGTTCGTGACCAGTGTCCATATACTTTATAGATACATTTAACGTGCATTTGACCTATCTCATCTAGATAATTTTTGAAGAATCATCTTTAAACCTTGTAACCAGTCTATGTTTTTTTTAATATAATTTCTTAATAATTATTAATTACATATGTATAGTTAACATGATATTTTGTATGTTTTCATAAGGTAAAATCATATTATCATAATAAAAATAAATTAATTGCTGTTGTGAATGATGACGTAACTAGGCACTTATATAGTATAAAGTATACTCGCAAGTCGTAATTGTAAAAAATGATGTAACACAATATACTATAATATGTAAATGTAAACTAAAAATAACTTATTTATTTCGTTGTATTAATATAATTTTGTATAATGAGCTACAGTTGTTTTATAAATTATTACCTATAAGCTATAAATTGAATTACCTAAATCTTATATAATAATATTTTTTTCTAATTGATCAATTATTCCAACTAGATACGTAATTGTATTTCAAAATATCTATTATAAGATTGCCTTATCTAAATAAATATTTAATTATCCAGGCACTTCAGCAGAGGTGTGTTTTCGTCCCCGGAATTTTTGGATTTTTCATGGTTGACAATTATTACAAATAAATAAGGTCACAAATTCACAATAATAGTAAGTCACAAGTGAATATGGCTTTAATTCCATCATTTCTATTTTTATTATACCTAGACGGCTACGATACTCTATAGGCCCTATTATAAGAAAAATGTGTTGTAACTTTTGCTGAAACTATTGGCGTAGATCATGTTTGTTGAAAAAAATATTTATTACTTTCAATATCTGGTTTTCCAAAAATAACCACCCAAGAAACTTTTTTCCACCTGCCTATGCCTTACACTGCCTATGACCAAGCCACGTCCTAGCTATATAATAGTTCACCACACGATATCATATATTGATATTATAACGACTTTCTTATTGTATACGATATTTTATTATAATTATATTTTATGTAATATTGCACTCCATATGAGCATTGTCGTTGTGTAAATAATATAATATATACCCCGTAAATATCATTCATTAGAGTTAATACATACAGATATGTAAATACGGGTAGGTAAATATAGATATTCATGATGAGAACTCCTTTGACTAGTTTGACTGGTCAGCCGAAAAGGGTTGCGGAATTCCATGATGATGGCATAGACGTGGAGGAAAAACGATTTATAAAGTCAGCACCATAATATCGGGACTAGGTATGTACATTGTACCTATTGTACATCTACGCAATATTATTGATGTACAACTAATACACATATTATTATTCAAATATTGTGATAAATTAATTCGATACTAATAAGTTAACTGCTCTACCAATTTCACTGAATTTGCCACAAATGCCTCGAGTATCATACATATGCACTCGTTGGTTTTATGAACCCTCAACCCTGGCTGAGTATCATCATATTATATTATGATAGGTAGGTATTCAGTTTTTTTTTAATGTTTCCGGCATGGGAAATTTCCTAGATATAAATAAATAAATAATCTCGACAAATTTTAAGTATATATCATAGTAGGTATATATGATACTCAGGAGTCAAGACGAAATTGGAAAGTACAAGTAAAGTATTAAGGATATTAACTGAAAGTTTTACGTGCACCTATCACATATCCTTGTTACACAAGGACACAACTGCACAAGGCAGAGTCAACTTGATAATTATATCCAAACTATGTGATCTGAAGCGTGAAGGGTGTGTTTGTATATGTTACCGCCAACGTAGTAAGTTCAGACATTATATTAAAAGTTGCTATAGTAAAATAATATGATATTTGGGTACGTTGTAGTCATTATTTATTGAGGACATAATATATTAATAACTTTGACTCGATTAATCTAACAATGTTGACATGTCGTACCTACTTTGAATCATCGACTAGTCATTTTAACATTTCTGATTGTCGTTTATTACTGGTTGTCTGGGTATGAAGTTATAAGAGTTTAGATTAGGTATTACATTTTAGAAGTACGACAAGACGTGTCCATTTACTACAGACTGCAGGTGACAACAATGTTTTGGGGTCTCGAGGATTCCAATAACGATTTCGCTGAAAAATGAAATACGAATCTAATAAAGGCACTTGCTGTTTAGTTAAGAGACTTTGCACTTCAAAATACCATTATTATAGTAGTCACTATACGATAATAAATTATAGTATAATAATATTTATTGAATTTATCTATAAAAATTCTTCTAAAATTACAGTAAGTAATACAATTTTAATACCCGGATAATTGCCTATAAATTATAATTCATCATATATTATCTTTTGCTTTAGGTACTTAATTAGCAATTGTGGCCCTGTTAATTTTGTCTTTGACTACGTGGTCAATAATGGTAATGACTGGCCAATCACAAAAATTATTATTTGTTAGTGATATACATTGTCTGCCTTAATGGCTTAGTTATAGGCATTCAATAATAACAACTAGTGATCAATAATATCAATAGGCGCCCATGAAATACAGTCAGAGTTAATACAGATTACAAACTAACCATTTTTAATAATTTACATGAACACGAATCGTCATTGACGGTAACATATACTAACAAATTATATGCATAAATAATATTTTTTTTTCAAGTCACTTGATAATCGCATAGTTTTCTTTCAAATCGTATAGTCGTCCCCAAAAGATTTTCATGTAGCTATACACACGGTTAATATCCATACGATGGCGTCCATTTCTACTAGAAAGGAGAAGGAAGGGGAGGAATTCGAAAGAGTTGACCACCATCCAACCTCTTATGCGTCGTGCTTCGACCTTTTTTAGATTCCCATATAATCGTTTGTTTTACGACGATGTGAGAGTTTTTCTTCTTTTTAATCTATATGCTTTTGTGAAATTGCTCCAAATTACTCGGGAGGTCATTGTTATTTGTTTTTCCCGGCAATTAAAATAAAAACACATTTGGAGAACCCGAGAACGTAATCGCGTCCATTTCGAATGATGGCCGATTTTGCATTATTGATCTCTTGTCGTTCAAAAATCTTTTTTTTTCTACTCGTACGATGATTGTATAATATAGCCTATATAGGTAATAAAATAATAAATAATAATGTGTTTATATTTACTGTAATTACTGTACTTTTTATTACGATGGTCGATTTCCATAACAACACATTAAAAAAATTATGTTTACACCTACATTTTATAGTTACATCAAAATATATAATACCGATAACATTCAATTTTATTCAACGACATATTTTTTATTGTTGATTGACTTCACAAAATAATCGTTAACATGGTAGGTAAAGGCAAGTGTTTGCCTATATACTATAACATATAAATGTATAATATAATAATATACCTATGTAAACGCATTTGAAATTAAAACGCGTGTACATTTGACATAATTCACCAAAAGAGCAGTTAGAGACCAAATGTCATGAGGCCGACAAATACGAATTGAGACGCGAAAAGCTGAATAACCACCGTGAATTTTAGAATTAGTTAGGAACATAATTTGGAAATAAATACTAATAATAATCAAATAACTAATGAGTATAAGACGCACAACACAATATTAGGTAGAGAAAACAATAGCATACTTATATTGAAATAAAACATCGTAGGTAAACCTGTGTCGATTTTTGTTATTGCAAAAATATACCTATATATAATACCTAGGTCCTAGGTATATAATTAAATATATATAAGAAATAAATAGTTAATTTTAATTTTATCCACATATAAGACGTCTGTAAGTTATACTGATGGAAGTTTGATAAAATAACAAAATACAATTTTTAATTAAGTAATAAAATCATATATCATGTCAATATTATCTTAAAATTGTCTCATGTATTGCTAATATTATCTTTCACATCTTTTCATTTAATGGAGAAAAGGCATCGATTGTTAAAATATTATCAAATATTATATAATAATATTTTTTTCTAATTGATCAATTATTCCAACTAGATACGTAATTGTATTTCAAAATATCTATTATAAGATTGCCTCATCTAAATAAATATTTAATTATATTATCAAAATATATTTAAATATTGTAAGTTTTACAAAAAGGGGTTACCAAAATCTAAAAGCTGAAAATTGTTGTGTTAAAAAATGGAACTGTATATTATAATATACTAATATATGCATACTAAACTAATATTTATAAGGTCTATTACTGCAGAGTACCTATGATTTGAATCGGACCGAGTACAATTATTTGATCATAACGTACCTACCTTCCTACCTGATTTTCACCCTAGTGCAATTCGAATATTTTTGGTTTAGGTAAATTAGAATAGTGCATTTTGACAATCTCCCCCTATAAAACACGACCTACCCATATAATTTACATGCGGGTATAAGGTAAACCCATTCATGTGTAACGCGTAAATAATAATATTAGTGAGTAACATTTTTAATTTGGATATTATATTGTTATTACCGCAATACCGCACATACACTTGCACCCGTTACATGTACAGTAGTCCACCGCCAAAGCCTACAATATCCTTTTTGCAATTACACCATATACTCGTGGCGGCGGCGACGGCGGCAAAGGATTAAGAGCAGCCGCCCCGGAGCCGAATTTATACGCCCACCGAGCCTTCTCTGCCCCCGCCGAGGTTCGCCGTCCAGCGCGGCGACTAAATGACGGGACGACGCACAACGGACCTGTGCACGGGGACCGGACGACCGCGGTAATCCGCCGCCGCCGCAAACTTTTTTCCGGTCGACCTTTGCGCGCGGTTCGACCGTTACAATAATTAAACGTCTCTTTTTTCTCTCTCTCTCTCGTCCCTCCCCCTCATATCCCACTCCTCCTCCTCCTCATCGTGTGGCCTCAGACTACCACGCGACCATTAAATCCGGCCACCTTCCGGCCGGGCACGTTTATCCCGACTCGACCTCCTCCGAGTAATTTTTCGCACAGTCATTTATCATCGTCATCGCCGCCATCATTAGCATCGCATCGTCATTATATTGTCGTATGGGCGGCGTGCCGGAGAGCGCGATAAACCTTTCTCTCGAACTTATATACTTATCTCAAACTTATATTATATTATACGGTGCTTTTGCTGGTTTTTCATTTCGTGTCGGACTATAATATGTCGGAGCACGTTACTCTCCCTCCCCACCGCAAACGCCACTCACAAACTCATGACACTCCTTATCACCTAAACCGAACGAACGTTCCGCACTAGAGTTCAAAAATGAAAAAGGGTAATGTTCAAATATTTCACTCGCGATCCGATCATTGAAACTTATAGAACGCGTAGGTAGTACTTTTTATAATTAATATTCATTTTAGAATTCGGTTGAAAATTGTATGTGTACCGTCGTTTGGTTTCGATAGATTAAATGGTGATTTGCAATGACGTTTTTACACGATGGAACTAATTCAAAAATGACAAGATTTCATATTTTTATGTTATTTTTTTTAATTGTTATACTATGTACCTATTAACAATTATTCAGTTACTAAGAAGGTATTACATTTGAGTTTTTACTCATTGGCGCAACTATAGACCTAAACGACAAATTTTTGTGACACAACTCATTATTATTATTATTATTCATTCGTAATTTGTACATTAATAACTCATATTTTATTATACTGACGAAGTAAACAATCGACTTATTATAATGTAATACTTTACAAGTAACAAATAACATACGATTGCATTTTATATTGATTAGTAAGATTATTATGCAAGTGTTGCATACTTAAAAAACTGCTTTCACATAATACATAACTTATTTGAATTGTATATATTTCTAACAATTTGAAATAACTTGTTTAAGCTAGGAAAAGCTTCTTTTTTAAGAAGAACGTTGGATAAATAATTTTGGCAACGCGAGCATCACTGTAAAAAGTTTACGATGTGGCGTCACTGCTGAATCCCTGGTATATGCTGGTATACATTTCTTATCACACTTGTAACCCTTGGCTTTTGTAGCGCTTACTTTAAAAACACCGATCAGCTTGGCGTTGGCTACACTGAATACTCACAATTAAATTGTTTATAATGTTTATATTAAATGTTAAATATATTTATATTATTAGACACTAATGTAAGCAATATAATAATATTATACAAAAGTACAAAATAAAAATAGAATGAAAATATCTCTTTTGCTTATAAGTTATAATAATATGTACAATGTACATAGCACGGTCTTAGAATATAGGAGGTTACTGGTTAGGTATAGGTTCCTATTTCCTAACTAACCTTTATGGCTCTATGCAATATGTATTATAAGTTTTTACTTACTTCTCATTTATAATCATTAATCACGAAGTTACTAGTTCACTACTAGACCCTTTTCATTTTTATTTTTCATCTTATAGTTTTTATTGCAATACTTTTATTTATCATTAGTGCTAATACTTTAATGATTGACTTAAAAATTATTTTTATAATATTTACAATGTCAAAAAATATCTTAGCGGTTCAGCAAAACAGAAAATGAAAAAAAAAAAAAGAAGAAGAAGAAATAAAGAAGTTAAGAGGTTCATGAAATATGTTTGTAATAGTAAAATACCTAACCCGGTAGGCCCAACCTGGGTGTGTGCTCAAACAGGGATTTTGAGTTTTACGATGGACACTTTTTTTTTTAAACCATTGCTATTGGTTATAAGATAAATAATTAGTGGAAATTAGTATTTATTATTTTATTGGTTGCCAAAGATTAATCAGACAGATCAGGTACAAGCATGCATCAAATCGAATTTTGCACATATAGCCGCTCGTATTTATTATAATATACTATTGTAACAAACATTAATTTTACTGTATTTAATAAAGTTTTTTTTTTTTTTGCTTATACTTGATGATTGTTCCACCAACTCAATTAGTTGAATAATGAATGAAAATACTGATGTGAAATCGTCTAAGGCTTGTGATGATACCTACTGAGCCAGGCATATTTGATAAATCAGGTAAAATACATTTCTCAAAATAAGCATTAAAATTTAAAAATTTAAACTCATCACAATATATTGTCTGAGCAAGCGCAGCGAACAAGTTCCCATGTCACGTCAGGTGCATAGTATGTGCTTTTAATTTTTTTTGTTTTAATTCTAAGACCTACTCAAGGTGGTTTAGCGTAACAAGTCGAGGAATATTTTTGATTTTAATTGTCCAAGCAAACGAGTGACCACGCTAGGGTATGTTTGATACACCATATACCTACATGATGAGATACTAGGTATCAAACCGTGTCTTATATAGGTATAATGAAGAGGAAATTGTAGAAATTGATGAGTCAAAATGTGGTAAAAAAAAATACCATAGAGGCCATCATGTGGAAAGCCAGTGGGTGTTTGGTGGCGTAGTCGCGTAGAATGGAACACTGGGCGAAGTTTCTTAGTTCCTGTTAAACCCTGTGACAAAGAGACGTTGTTGGCCTTAAGAGGATGTCAGCGCACTATTTGTTTTCTCTCTCTGGCCCACGCGTGACATGGACAAACCGCGTTTACGCAGAATCATTTTTTCTATGTTTGTAAGTAATATTAGAGTAAAATCACCCATTACAAAAAAGATAGAGAATAATATTTTTGAGGGAATAACATATCGATTTTATATTTTATAGTTATTTAACTTTGTACTCGACTTTCAAAATAAACAAAAAAACGTTGTACATTTAAGTGATGTTTAAATTGTTTTGAGACAATATTTAGACAAATCGATAAGTCATTCCCTCAAAAATAATATTCTCTATATTTTTTGTAATGGGTGATTTTACTCTAAGATTACTTAAAAGCATGGAAAAAATGATTTTGCGTAAATCCGTTTTGTCTATGCTGCGCGTGGGCTAGAGAGAGAAAACAAATAGTGCGCTGATATCCTCTTAATAAAGGATTACATTTTGCCTGGAACTTAAGTAATTAGCGATTGTTATAAAGTAAGTACAATTTTATAAAATCTATTAAGTTATTTTTTAACATGTGTAGTCTTTACATTTTAGAGTTGCGATTGTTTAAAAGATGTTATCCTTATCTGAGTATCAACATTTGACAGTAAATCACTGTATAGGTACTATTTAAAAATTATTTATTTTGAAATAAAATAATATAAATACATTTTTTTGGTAAATCTATATTATTGAGCTATTTAGCTCCAGTATAACCAAAAACTTCATTGTGTTATTTCACAACAAATGAAAAAAAATCAAAGTTCAAGTTTTGAGTTACTTTTATAAATTATTGAATTAATTTTGTAACTAAGTTTTACGAGGTTTATTAACAATTATGAAAAAAGTAAGCACGATAAGTAAATTCTAATTCCACCAACATGTTAAAAAAAATAAATAATATCCTAAAATATCAAATGTCAGTTTATTGAAATTTTAATCTAAAAAAAAAAAGGAGGAAGTGGTCACTGTTTTGGAAGGTATTAAATTTGAATTGATTGATAATATCATTATATATGAAAAACAATTCTGAGCTGAGATAGTTTGTCAGTATGGATATCTTATACTATATTTATATTGTTATATGTTTATATTTGTTATTTTTTATTATTAATACGGCAGCTGGTAGGTTATATTACACCGAAAACCAAAATCGATTTTGTTGAAAACCTTTTTTGCTTAAAAATTCTAGTTTATCCCTGCGCTTTTGAAAACTATTGGGAATTTTAAATTTTTTGACTAATATAGATTCTCTTTTCCATCGAATAAGATACTGATGAAGAAAATCCAAGCAGTTTTACTACCCCAAACAGTGATGACCGACAAAAGAATAAAAAATAAAAAACATTGTAAAATCAATACATTTATCGCTCCGCGCAGAATCTAAAACATAATTTTTGGAAAAATTGAAAATTTTTAAGTTTTTTTAACTTAACTTCCAAAGAAAGTATAAGCAACTTTTTTTAAAAGTATCTTCTTATTAAGCATGTAAAAATATACTTTTTGAAAAAAACCGCTTGGGAGCTAAACTAGAATTGTTCCTTGAACTCAACTATAACAAATCCATTACAGACGTTACAGTGCACTACTCAATTACGATGTACACTCAAAACCTATACAGCAGAACGATTTCTCTGATTTTGTTTGTTTTGTTTTTGGTTTATATATAGCGTCATAGTCATTTTAATGTTGATACAATATAGTTTGCAAGTACAAAACCTATATTGAAATGATCATACATTTTTTTTTTACTATAAATATATATTAATTTCTAGAATTTATAATACAAAATTAATTATATGTGTATGATCAATGATGTATCTATAATCTATTATTCACTTATACTAAATTTTATACAATTACAATAGCAATGCTGTATATATCTCTTTTATAACTAGGTATTAATATTTTTTTCCTTTTATATGACAGGTACTGAGCAATAAAAACAGTTTCTCAGTAAAAATAATTTTATTATAATACTAATAACTATATATGTGAGAACAAAATTTTCTTTGCCTGGCAAATTTATTCCAAGTATCATATTTTAATTAATATTTAATTGATATCAATGATTAAAAGACATCATTATATGATCAACCATTTATGTTGGAAAAATGTCACAACGTTGTCTTAAACAATTAAATTACAATAATTTCAAATTAATTTAAAACAATCATTAATTTAGAAAAAATTTAAATAAGGCAAATATAGGTAGGTAGTATATGTTACAAAGTACAACTATTTACATTTTTCTTTAATATATTTTTAAATTATTTTAGTATTACAGTAAAAATAAGGATAAGTTCTTTCAATTTTCATTAATATTGGTTTTTCTCCTCAAACAATACCATTTACAGTTTAACAATCAAAACCATTTTATTAAAATTACTTTCTCGGTTTTTAGATCAAGTTCTTGGTCCATATGAAAATCAATTTTTCCAGGTTAATTTTATTGGACTTCTATGCATGTCTGTGTACTAAATAATTTTTCATTGTGTACAAGGCACTAATAATAATGGGTCAAAAAACAAATTTCAATTCTCTTTTATTATTTGTTTTTCAATTTTTGTTTTTTTTCGTCATTTTATTTTATCATCATAGTCAACACAGTTTTCTTCATAATTTTTATTTCCATAGACCAAGAATCTTAAAAACATTAAAAAAAAAAAAAAAACTAAAAAAAATATTATGGTTTTGGTTGTTTCACAATAGCAGGTTTACATTTTTTTTTTTTAAATTATTATTATTAATATTATAGACCGGAAGAATAAACCAAAACAATTTTATACTAATTGTCCACATAAGTAGAATTAAGTGACTCATTTATAACAAATTATCCTCATTAATGAATGAAAGCCGCAGGTGGAATATTAGCTTTTAGGTCTGAAAAACATGAAGCAGCTTTAGCATAATCCCAACCATTTTCTTCTAAACACCTGCAAAAAATAAATTAATAAAATATTAAAAACACAATAAACTTAACTAAATGACTAAAGAAATTGGAAAACAATCTACAAGGTAAATTATAATTAAATAGTAAAACATTTCAAAAATAATATTAATTCCACTTTCAATATTGTGTTAAGCAAGACCTAAATATAGATAATGACTTACTTTTCAGCCCATTCATTATTCATTCCAGACTCGTTAGAAAAACTCTTAATCATAGTCAACTTATCAGGATTTACATTAGCATCCCTGACCAAGTTTACAGGCACTTCAGTTGACAATTGATTTACGGGCAAGGAAGCTGGAGTTGAAGGTGTAGGAAATGCTGTTGTTGAAGCTGATATTGTGTTAAACATAGGAAATGAGGCATTTGACTGCTGTTGAGAGTCTGGTTGAAAATTTACTGTTGCTGAAGGCACCATTTGTTGGATCTGTGGAGTAGATGTCTGCATGCCCCCTTGATAAGTTGATGGTTGCTGTGGATTAGCAGGAACCGTCATTGGTGAAGGCTGATAAGATGAAAATGTAGATTGCTGATACGATGGTGGTGGGTAGTTGGGTGTGGGAGGCTGTTGATAGGATGATGATGATTCCATGCCAGCCATTTCATCTGTATCCTCCATAAACATTGTTCCATTTTGGTTACTGTTGCTATTTGAGTTATTTCTTTTTGAGTTTGCTGGTTTTGGTTTGAAAACGTGGAAACGTTTTGAAGACTCCTGAAATGCAAAATGTTAGTATAATAACATATACTTAAAAATGAAGCAAAACACCAATCCACTTACTAATAACAACTCATCAGTGACTATTGTTACAAACAACATATCGCTAATTATACTCCAACCACTCCCAACCGGCACTATACAGAATGTTCTGCAGAATGATCGGTATACGTGTCTATAGTTGGTTTCTTTAAAATCTTCAGCAAACACACCGTTCACTACAATCTGAACCATTGCAGCCTGTAATAAAAAAAAAATGTATAACTTAGGAAAAATAATAATTTAAATAACAAGATACTAACAGTTGCCAATGGAACATCAACTATGAATGACCCAATATCATGCTTGGTTTTAGGTAACTTGTCAAAGAAGTTTATTATGTTTTCTTTGCCTTTATGTAAAAACCGACGTCTTCCTTGTCTGTTTCGGTCAGATTTCAAAAAATTTCTACTTTCAGGTAGATACTGTGATAAACTACCTTTAACACTGAAATGAAATACAATTACAATTAGTTAACAGAATTTTGTTTAATGGGTATTCATGTATATACTTACTTTGTAGTTAAAATACTGCTGGATAATGTAAAAGTGGCATTTTCATGGTAAGCTTCCGATACCATTTGTCTAGACACTTGGTTATCATATAGTACATAATATTGAGTAAGAAATGATTCTACTAAGGTCATTACTGGATTTGACAGCTCCGGATTATGGCCTTCGGGTATTGGATAAGAATTACCCAAGTTAATTGGCATTTTAAATTTGCTTTCAATAACCGCACTGTACCGAGATGGCAGTTCTGAGTTATCCTGAAAAAAATTAAATAACATTGCCCTACATCCTAAACATTAGCTCAACTTAATTAATATTAACAGCATTTTTAACTTGAAAAGATTGTTGATCTAATTTTTTTTTTTACTTATTTTCAAGTACTACATTTGAATATGCTGGGTAAGGTGGTAAACCAAAATACTAGATTTTTGTTCACCCCTATTTTGTAACATAAGTTTTTGGATTATATGTTTCAAAATATGGTGAATATATTTGTTTTAATGCAATCATTTTATAATATTTATTATTATTATTATTATAGGTAAAACTTTTAGCCAACTAACATTTAGAATTCAGTATTTTGTTTAATTAAAGGCAACATTGAAATATTTAAATATTTGCCAATAAAACTACTATTACACATAAATAAAATACATGCTATTATTGTATTGTAATTATGTTAAAATTGTGTAAAAGGTCCACGTTCAATCAAAAAACCATCAATTACGGTCTCAATGTGCAATTATTGTTCAAACTTGTTTATCATTTTAAGACTCATGATCTAATATTGATTTAAAATTTAAACCAGGTAAGATGTACTTACTTTAGACACCTTACCTTACAATACACCAAAAATAATCATAATACTGTTAAGCTAGTACTATAAAAACATCGGTCTTGTGGTTCCTCGCTAACACTTAGCGTACAAATGGAATAAGATAAAACAGATGACACTTACCAACTTGTTTAGCATAGGAAATAATTGTTGTACATCCCTAAAACATGTATAGTATGAATAATGTTTAGTGGTATTAAATCTGAAGTATAAAAAATGCACATACCGTTTGTAACGCTCTTTGTCCTCTGTATTGCACACAGGATTTCTGGACAAGTTCATCTCGTGAATAGGGTAACCAGAGAGACACCTTAGCTCTTTTAAATCAGAAAACTGCAATAAAAAATTATTTTTGAATATTCGTCCAATAAAAATAAAAAATATAGAACATATTACTTTGTTGCCAGACAAATCCAACACTTTCAGTTCAGGGAACAGTCTACGTATCCACATAAGACCTTCACCTAAATATATGTGATTATTTTCAAGACTTAAACCATACAAGTCATGCTTGGTATGTTGAGCAACCATGTTGAGTGCTACCAAAAGAACGGCTGGTCGATTTAATGGTACAAATAGCTGATTATTGGTAAACACTAAAACAAAAATAAACATTTTTTTCCATATCTCTTTTAAAACTATTATTAACTTAAGTGTGTTGGTGAGTTTTTCCAATTTTCTGAAATTCTATAAAATTATAATTTATATTTTAGTGACTACTTTAATTATAATACTTTTCAACTAATCTACTGATACCTATTTAAGGGTGGGGTTGATATGGAGTATTATATCAACGAAAATAACTTTACAGGAAAAACTACTACACCTGAATTTTCATTTTACTTTCAATAGTGGTAGAAAAATATGTTTAAAAAAGAACAAATATTGTTTATTATTCAAATTCATATTTTAGCTTCTATAATTATAATTTTGAAATCAAGCTTTAATTCGACCTGCAAAATGTTCTCTTCTTCTAAATAAAAATAAAAACTAACAAAATCTGACTATTCTACAGGGCGCGAATGTTTAACCTGTAAAACATGTTTTTGTACTAAAAAGCGCACCAAGTTCGATACCCTTAGTATAAAATAAACTTTTACATACGTGAACAAGCATAGAATTGTGACAAATCTAAACTCTTGGTACTAGGATTGTAACGAGTCGCCATGGCTTCTATCATTTTCTCTCTCACTTCACTGGATACTGGTGTGAATGATATAGGACCACGTGGGGGCAAATATGACTGCACCTTTATAACTAACTAAATACAAATATTTATGTTAAAATAAATTTTTAAAACTTAATAACTTGCCTACAACAGAAACCTGAACAATTTAAACTTACTTTTCGATCATCTCTTTGTGTTATCTTATAACTAGTGTTGTGCAATGCTTTAGCAACTTTAAAATCATCAACAAGAAATCTTAAAGCATTATCAAAATATTGTTTCTGTAAAATAAATATTGATTATTTTCATACATTATAAAATTGTACAAATTGCATAGAATTACATACATTGTATGGATAAAATACAACAGGTGTGATATAAGTTTGTATTATTTTAAGGACTTCATCACAATTTTCAACATTTGGCACCTTAAAAACCAGAATAAATACAATTTAAAAATGTACAATAGATAATTATTAGATATATTAAAAATTAGAACTTACAAATACTGAATACCATCCAGTACTACTTTCTTTTAACGCCCATGATAAGTTTCTGAAATTACTATTACCATTACGGCTATGATTTCTTTCGGGAAAAGATCTATTAAACGTTAACATTTATAGGTATGTTAATAAATTTTAGAAATAGTAACAATTAACAAAAATAAATACGTACCGTCGACCTGTATTATTTCTAGATGGGCCATTTCGATTTGGAAATTCACTATCCAGTTGATCACGGACCAAATCAGTTTTAGACTCCCAACTTTTACGAAAATGATTACCTCCACGCTGATTTGCTTTGAATGTTACCTTTTTATTAAAACCATGACGATCTGAGTATCCACCACCTCCTCGACTAGTGCTAGGTCTTGAACTTCGATCATCATGTTCACTACCTAAAATTTATAAATCTAATATTAACAGTGATAGGAAAGAAGTCGATCAGATGAACCAATTAATTTTGTGTGAACTACATACGAATATGTAAAATTTTCAAGAAAAACAGATTTGAGCCTTTTTGGCTTGTCCATTGATGATTGACACAATAAATGTCTTAGATAAAATGCATAACTTACTTATAACTTATATTTTATATTAGGTACACATTGAAATAAAAAAATGCACTGCATTTTATATATTTTCATTTACAAAATGTATGCTGTGATGCATTACAATGTAGGCAAGACTAAAACAGGGGCGCCATTTGGGAGGGGGGGAAGGTGCTGGGTGTACCTTGGCACCCTTATTTGTTTTCTGTCTCTAATTGGCCTGGTTTAAAATTTACAATTACACCTATAGGTGATGGCCTATGCCTAAAAATTAAAATATATTATTTGTTATGAATACTTTAATACATATAAAATATAAATATATAATAAATTATTATTGTGTATGGAGGTAAATTAGGTAAAGCATATTTTTATTTGTAGATGCATATTATTGGTATGCATGATGACTTTTTTTCGTTGGTAGGTATAATAAAAAATAGTTTTTAGCTACGAATCGGTGTCTCGCAAAAGATATAGTAGGTATGTATTCACTAATATAAAGAAAAAGTGGCCCCCCTAATATCTGCTGCCCGGGGCAATTGCCCTTAAAACCCTCCATCAAATCTGGCCCTGTTTCTGACACCTAACCTTAGGGATAAGCCAAGACGAGCAACCCAGTCATTATACTGGTCGAGCTCGTCTTGCAACAAGGTAGAAGAAGATTACAAACTATTATATTACCCTTAGAGAAATCAGTCCGTAAGAAAGATATCAACTTGCTGACCAGTCTTAAAACCATCATTGATAAATTATGTGAAAAAATCCTACTTTTATACCTTGGTAAACAAACCCTAGTAATAATTTACTTCCCTGGTCTAAAGCAACGTTAATGAATCACACGGTATCTGTATCGCCATGTATATTTTAATATGATCAGATCAATTATAAAGTAAACATCCAGGC
Source organism: Nasonovia ribisnigri (assembly GCA_027563435.1). Classification (NCBI taxonomy): domain Eukaryota; kingdom Metazoa; phylum Arthropoda; class Insecta; order Hemiptera; family Aphididae; genus Nasonovia; species Nasonovia ribisnigri. Next base: position 237,868 of record JANEHU010000169.1, on the reverse strand, counting down.
AACTGTTCCCATCATAGGCGCCAACAAGAAACGAGTAGGTACAACCAAAAAAAAAAACTTAACTAATATGTACAACACAAATAATTGTATAATATAATAATACTTGAATGGTAAGTCCCACCTAAGAATAGGTACCTATATTTTTTCAGAAACAAATAAAAACAACAAATTTTCTTCTCAGACGGGTAAAAATTGGCGGGGATAGAGCCCATCATATCCAAATTGTTTAATAAGGTACAACGTGCATGATATAATAATGCAATATATTATATTATAAGGTACCAAATTAGTGGCGAGATATGTTGACATCTATGCTTCTGTATTCGAATGAAAACAGAAGTACGTAAGTGGTAAATATTAAGTTGGTCAAATTCTTATTAGGTCGTAGACGTCTTCTGAGCACCGTCACCCCTCCTCCACCCCGCGCAGCTGCCACTAGCACACCACGAAAGCGTCGATTTGTACTATATTTACTCACGTGGATTGGCGTTATGGAACCGGCCATGGCTGTTACGTCCTCGCGATCTACCAGCCATCGTGTTCAGTAAGTCCTCTAAACTGTACACCCGTGCACGATCAACCACAAATGCCGAAAGGTGAAGAGAGATTACGGCGTTTGCGCACTAGTGCAGTACGGCAATACGCGACTAAACAGTAACTCTTACCGAGTATCGAATATTCGAATAACTGAACTGATTGAACCGAACAATAATACTTGAGCAATCACGCAGCAGTGTCGCAGTAGAATAGACGCAGCGCACAAAAAAGAGAAAACTTGATTACAGTAAAAGACGTAAACTTACGGACGGAACATTATCTATGATAACGTGTACAAGTGGGCGGAGCTTGTTACGAGGATCCGGCGCTGTTTGGCTGTCCACGAAACAGTTAGTACCATATTATTTTCTCTCACTCTTATAATATGATAAGACTAGAGGCCTAGAGCAGTTGTGGAGTTCAACATAAAATGTGCAGTTCTAAATTTAAAATGTTCATGTTTAAATGTTGTGCAGTTCGTAAAAAATATTATGATACTGCTTCGGACTACTTTATGAATAAACGGTCCCATAACTATATATATATCCCATATGACTATACATTGCAAAGTTACGGTGATTCTCTTAGGTGTCATCTAAAATCGTTTAGGTGTTACTTATAATGACTGCGCTTATGGCCTCATGAGCTTAGGTAACATTAAACATATTAAGTACCATTTGACATTTGTTTTCCGAAATTATTAGAAATTATGATTAAAACATTGAAATAAATAAATATTTATCCATGAATATCAAGAGATTAAATCTACGGGTTAAGTCTTTAAAAAAAACTGAGGTCATATATAATTGATTGGGATCCTAAAATGTCAATTGTTAAAGAGATGAACAGCAAAAAATATAGAGTATAGTTACAAGAAGAAAGGCTATATTATGCAACAGAATTATTTCAATGGTGTGTTTCCAAATGCTATAAATAAAAATCACCAAATTGAAAATAGAGACTGATTAAGAGGTCGTCAAACAAAAGAAAAAAAAGCGTTTTAAAATGAGATCAATATTTATTGTAGTTAAAAATATAATAGTCGAGCCGATCTCAGTGTTGCCACCAGACCCTGGGAAAGCAATAACAATTGTTTAATGTTCACACCAGTTAGCATAAGCCACATTATTCAAAAATAAAGGTAAGAAAATTATCTGTGTCCTCTGAATAGTCTTATTTTTTAATAGCAAGTTATGAGCTAAGTATGTAAAATATTAAAATGCTCATAATCGCTTAAAACTTAAAATATCGTAAATAATCTAACGAGAGAACACAGATAATGTTCTTACCATTAAATTGTATAATAAGTCAAATCTAATATTAAAGAAACAACAATATATTTGGTTCTAGTGTTTGCTATGGACTGGCGTCCCCTCTATCTGTCTAAACAATAAGAGAGTTCACTCACCTTGAATGACTATAGGCAATAGGCATATAAGTGTATTACTATTATCTAAGGCGCATATGGGACAAGTATAATAACTCTCAATTATTGGAATATGACAATGGGATCGCATTCATATTATTACTGCATTGGAATACTAAAGAAATGGGTTTAATGGTTTATGAGCGCAGTTGACCGTAGGAGAAAATCATTCTAAGAAATAAGATAGAATGACAACAAACCGAGAAGAGTGGCATAAGTAGACAAATTTAGTAACCACGCGTGGCACTAGGGCAGTGCATGTGAACAGGATACGACTACGATAAAAATATTATGAAAACTGTACGTCACACTCACATGTGTTGTCACCGCCCTACAAATATATTACAGAGCAAAAATTGTTTTGCGCGGGACAACTTTACTCCCTCTGTGCTCTGTATTTATAATAGAATTACCAAAATTTCAGAACGCATAAGGAAGAACTTTATCTGTGTTTTAATTTTTTTGATAGCACTTACTAATAATTTTTAATAATTAAATGAAAAAATACCTTATGTTCTCAAACTGATAATCTTAAATGTATTTATATTTTATTTTATCCAAATAATAAAAACAGTACGAAACAATAGCTTATCTAGGACTTTTTCAAGGAGAGATTCATTTTTTAATAGGCATTCAACATACACATATTATATATTCATATTATTATAATATGTTTCCGGGGGGCATATGACACCCCCCCCCCCGTAGATACGCCACTGTTACGACATAAATAAAGTTCTTCACTATGCGTTGTGGAATAATTTTGGAAAATCAACTATAAATACGGAGAGTGAGTAAAAATGTCCCGTGCAAAACAGTTTTTGCCTCGGTTTTTGCTATGTTGTAGGTACCAACATATTTTGTAAGAGGAAGACAATGCTTGCGGGTGTGACGTCCACTAATTAATACAAATAATATCATAGACATTATAATATAATTTTATTATAAAATAATGAATATTTTATACTAAAAAAACCTACGCAGACACGCATTATATTATCGAAAATGCAGCTGTACAGACTACAGGAGAGATACTCCTATCCGAACTTAAGCATTTCCGAGAATCTGGCGTGGGAAGTGAGACTAAATTAATGGAACGGTAGTCATCTTATCGAAGTGGCGTCATATCAGTTTTTGTTAGGCTAAGTGTGAGTTAACTCACAAATTTAACAACTTGACATTATTTTCACGCAGGTTCACATAGGATAGTGCCATAGCTGGTGAAGCCTCCCTTCTCCCCCTCCGGGTGGTAAATATTAAGGTATGTGAACGTCGTACACTGGATTTTGAAGTATTAAAATACAAAATATGAATATATGGTCCAAAATAACTAATAATGGGTATGAAACATAATTATTTACATTGTATTTAATATTGTATATTATGTTATATTTAATAAAACAAACCGAAAAAACCCCATGAAAAAATAAGCACGGAAAAATAACCATATAATAAAAATGATATGTACCAGCTGGTCAGGCACGTAGCCAGAAAATTTCTACTAGGGGGGCCAATAATGTTTGGCCCTTTATTATTTTCCATAATTTTTCTTTATGAAATTCTTGTAGGGATATGCAATACAAAGAATCTTATTTATTTAAATAATTTACCTTTAGTTGGTAATTGGTTAAATTTTTTTTTTCGCAACAAGTTATACCTATTACTTACCTATTTACGAATTACAAAAATAGAAAGTACCTGATAACAAAAAAAAATAAATATAGAATTACCTACATCTTCACTTATGGGATACATTTTTCATGCTATGAAAAAAAAATGTACATACATATTTAAAATAATAAACTGCTTCAATTGTTCAACTTCTATTAACAACAATTAATTCATATTTGAATACTTATCAAAAATAATAGGGATAAATGATCATTGATTTTTAAATTAGTATAATTTTTAAAAAAACTCAAATTTATTAAAAAAAAAAAACACATACTACGGGTTAGGTCAGGTACGCATTGACTATTTATAGACTTATAACTGCGGCTAGTATACTATTGTTTTTAAAACGGGTACCAAGACCCTATTATATTGTATTTTTTTCAGATAAAGTTATCCACTGTTTCGTGAACACAAAAATTAAATTAATACAATAATAATTGTATTACCTAACAGTAATCACAATAGATTTTTCTCAATGTCCATAATCACATTTTTATAGTTGGTAAAAATAATTATATTTTGAATTTGGGGGGGCCGGCGCTGGGCCAGAGTATATTTAGGGTGTGCCCGGCCCACCCAGGCCCCCCCCAGGCTACGTGCCTGCAGCTGGTACCTATGAAACACGCATATTCAAGAGATTTCATACTGGCAGTCATGTTATGATTTAAAAGCAAACAGTCAATTTTGTTAGTCATAATAAATTTGTAATACAATTTAAATAATATATAAATATAAAACAAATTGTCAATATTTGTTTCAGTCAAATTTGTTTTGAAATGTCAATAATATTATTATATTATAATAACCATTTCAAAAACTATTAAATGTCATTAGGACTACAGGTCAAATAATAAATATAAAAAAAATTACAAAATTAAATATTAATCATTGTCCCTATACTTATCCCCCCCCCCCCCCATGACCACCTTTTTATGATTTTTGCAAAATGTCATATGGGGTTATTTTTTCGCGTTACATCGTAGCGAATATGTATTATCCGAATATCTGATATTCTGATGTGGGTGACGTTTTGTAGTTTGTAATTAATAATAGCTTTTTAATTTATAATCATGGTTTGGACTATTCTAAAATTATAATAATATTCTTATTCGTACACACATAGACGTAATATTATGTAGAGTGCGGATTTGTTTGTATTTAAATACATTTAGACACTGTGCATAATTCCCAAACATTTTGGGCAATGTAAGAAGGATCATTTTAAAACTCAAATTGTTCATACATTGACCGAGCATTTTACTAGATTCTAGCAGATTGACCGGGTAATGTATACTCTGCCCAGATTTAAGTGGCCAAAGTTTAATGAGAAGTTTAACAATTTACTATTAAACAAGAACGTAAATTCTGTATTTTTAAATAAAGTAAAATACGATGAATTAATTTTAAAAGTGAATAAAGTGAAAACTAAAACAACAAAAGAGACAGCAGATGATTACAAATTAATTTAAAAATACGATGTTGAAGTGATAAGGACAGAGCAAAACAACTTTCTTCTGACGAAGATGAAAACGATCAAATAAAATTTAAAATAGAATCAATTTCTTCAAATCGATCAAATGCTGCTGAATATCTTAAAGTACAAGCTAATAAGGAAATGAAGAACGTTTTTTTTCAGGAAAAGAAGGAAAAAATGTAAAAATAAAAATTCCTGCAGATGAGAATCGAGCAAGATGTGATCTTCGGTGTATTCTGGGAGTTATACTTTCTGTTAATTAAACTTAAAATTATAAAATAACTTTTATATTAATAATTTTTTTTACAGCAAAAAATAATTTATATGAAACTGAAACAAAAGAGAGCAGACTACATCAATTATTCAGTCGGAACCAATTAATAATATGCAAAAAGGTGTTTATCCAGGGTAATGACTAATGAGGTTCCACCAGTATACAAATTTCATTCATTAAGATAAGTGGCAAGAAAATCTTTTGATTTGGGTGGCTAAGGTACTATGGGTATACTTGCAATACATTGTTTAAGACCAACCGGTGTAAATGTAAAAAATCTGATCGACATTGCAACTTAAAGTGCTATACAAGTGGTATATGGGGTAATAAATAATGTAAAATAATGCTAACCCTATACATTATTTTTGAGTAATAATTAATTAAAATAATTGTAATTTATTAATAAATGGTATTAATTGTATTTCATTTTATTCATGCCAAATCACTTTTAGATAATAATATGAACAAGGATGTGCAAGTTAATGATATTTTCTGTAAGATATTTTATTTAATATTTAATCTACAGTTCCCAAATCTAATTTGGCGCTGTACACAATGCCCGGGCAATGTTAATTTATTCCGTCTTTGCCCGTAACATATGTTTACGATATAGTGTTACAGCAAAAACTGGTTTTGCGTAAAAATTTCTGTTTTTCCTTAATTTTTTTTGTGTGTCTTCTGATGCTTTAGAAAACTCCTCTTATATGTCTTCTTAAAAGTAACAACTAGATTCACCAGAAAAGACCATATACATATTTTATATTATACCCCAAAAGGCCAAAACCCTAAAATTATTGTATTACCAAAAAGTAATTAAAAAAATTTTATATTTCATTTTTTGGAGAAGTTTAAATCAAAAAATCAAAAATGTAGACTGGCCTATCTCAAGTAGACTTGACGACAAATTCAAATCTGTTTTCAGAATTCTTATCGCTTTACTGTATCAATCGGTACGTTTTCCAAAAAACACATCTGAATTCATATGTTGCGCGTGTATTAGACAAAGACAGGAAATCGCGGTATCGAATCCCCTTAATTTGAGCATTTTATGTAAACTAATTTAATAAATATCCAGTCCACGCAAATTATAAATTATACCACATCAATACATCTCATTATATCTGATCAACGTTGCCAGTAAACGGGAGAACACTACATTTTCTACTGAACGGTCCAAACGCAAATTCGGTGTTGTACGTTTGCAAGATCGTCCAAAATTATTTTTCTTTATATGTTTGTATTATCTTAGAACAAAATCAATGATTAAAAAAATTATAGGGAATAATATTTTTTAGTGTATAACATAGATTTGTTTAAATATCGTCTCAAAACATTTTAATATTCAATAAAATTTACATTTTTCTTTCTTAAATGTTTAAAGTTGAATACGTCAAATAAAGTAATAAAATAAAACTGATGAGTCAAACACTTATAAATATTATTCTCTTTTGGTAATACTCAAGAATACTAAAAAAACAATTTTACGTGAACGTGTTTTATGCTGTGTGTGCGTCTGAGAGAAACCAAATATTGTGCTGATTCTAACCTCATCTACCCTGCACGCTGAGTAAACGCCTATGGTCGGCTTGTATTTTAAATTATACTCGAATTAATTATTTGTATCCAAATAAAAATATTATTAACTATTTAAAGGTGAAGTGAGTTGTATCTTTTATTCAACTAAAAATCCAAATTAATACCTACATTGGAAATTCATGTATTGTAGTTAAGTGGCTTCAGTAAATACCTAATCCAAACTTTAAATATAAGTTATAAACTTAGTTTATAGTAACATTTAAAGGAAAATTATTAATATTTGAAATAGATGCATAGGTGCTGGACATCAAAGAGTCTTGAACAAACAGGTACAATACTAAAAACACATTATAATAATAAAATTAAAAAGATTAACAAATATATTTAAACTTCTTTTTTATACAAAAATAATATATAAAATATATTATTTAAATATAAGTTATAAACTTAGCTTATAGAAACATTTAAAGAAAAAACTACTAATATTTGAAATAGATGCATAGGTGCTGGATGTCAAAGAGTTTTGAATAAACAGGTACAATACTAAGAACACATTATTATAATAATAAAATTAAAAAGATCAACAAATATATTTAAACTTCTTTTTTATATAAAGTAATAATTTAAACTTAATCAATGTTTATATGCTATTGAAGGAATATTAGATTTTAGTTTTGAATAACACATTGTAGCCTTGGCAAAATCCCAATTATTTTCAACTAAGCACCTAGAAAAAAAGGTTAAAAAAAATTAATAATAAGTAGTACAATACCTTAATGTTTTTACAAAATGGAATTAAAGAAAATTTATATTAGTTAAAATTTTCTTAGGAATGTGTACAGTCAAAACTAAATATATTTCAATAGGTAGAAAAACAATATTATATATAGTAGGTATATATCAATTAATAAATATAATTCATGTATTTTACTTTTTCGACCATTTATTGTTCATTCCAGTTTCATTTGAAAACCTCTTGATCATTAACAATTCGTTATTAGAATTGCCAGTATTACTGGTAGAATTTAAATGCATTTCCGTTGATGTTATGTATGCTGACTCTATTGGTTTTGTGTTGGGTATAGGAAATGATGATTTAGAATTGGACATGGGACATGATGAATTTATCTCTTGAGAGTTTAATAGAATATCAACTGTTGCTGCTGCAGGGTGTTTCTGTTCCAGTTGAGATGACCGTAAGTTCTGTATGACAGATGTCTGAACATTTGCTTGACAAGGTGATGTCGGCTGTGGATTCCCAGGCAGTGACAATAGAGGGAGTTCTTTGGATAAAAAAAATACTGATGATGGACAGTTGGGTATGGATGTCTTGAAACCTAAAGTTGACAATACATCAGGCAATGTATCCACTATCGTCGTTTGTATACTGGTTCTATTATATGTATTATTCATCATGGTTGGTTTAAAAACATAGAACCGTTTTGTTGATTCCTAAAAATATACATTTATAATAATAAATAAACCTTTTTAAGAAAATTAGACCAAAAACAATTTACTTACTGCCATTAACTCGGAGGAGACTAATGTTACAAACATCAAGTCACTTAATATAACCCAACCACTTACAGCCGGCACTAAACTGAATGACCTACAAAACGATCGAAATACTTGATAATTGTGGTTTTCATTAAATTCTTCGGCAAACACACCATTCACTACAATCTGTATTATTGTAGACTTTTCATAAAAAAAAAAAATTAAATTAAAATAGTTTTTAAATTAAATTAAGACAATAACTTAAAGACTTACACTTGCAAATGGTACATCAATAATGAATGAGCCAAAGTCGTGTTTTGTTTTGGGTAACTTTTCTAAAATGCTTAATACATTTGCTTTACCTTTGTGTATAAAACTCTTTATATTTTTGTTCAGGCTGGACATCAACAAATTTCGACTTTTTGGCATGTAATCCGCTAAACTACCCTGGTTACTAAAATACATAATAATATTCACAGTTAAAATATTTAAGGCCTGAATAATATATGCAATAGGTTTTTCAAACACATACCCGGTTTTTAGTAAACAACTAGATAATGAAAACATGGCGTTTTCATGGTAGGCTTCCAATACCATTTGTCTGGACATTTTGTCATCATACTGTTCATAATATTTTGTTAGAAATAATTCTACTAAAGTAATTAATGGATTTGATTGTATCAAGTTGCAACCGTACTGTAGTATTGGGTAACTATTTCCTAGATTAATTGGCATTTTCATCTTAGTACCAACAATTTCCAAGGAAGGCAAAATTAAGTTATCCTGAAAAAAAAGAATAATATTACTCATCGTCCAAGAAATCTAGCGTACACCCAAGTTAAATATAAATATAATTATGAAATTTGTTGGTATACCAGTGTTCTTTTTTTTACAGATTTGTTTTTTTATAATATGGAAAGTTTAGATCCAAGCCAAGTAGATATATTTTTTTATAAATATCTCAGATTATAATTTGACAATACTTTCTGTTTTTTTATTTTTATTTTTTAAGAAATCAAAAAACATTTTTAATTCAAGATACTATCATAAGATTTTGATTATTATTATTACATTTGTAATGTGAGTTTTAAATGACCTATACATAATGGTAAGCTTAACTACGCTCAGAATTATTTTCAATGTATATTAATTTATTATAATATCTCAATACTGACTTGAGTAGTTGATCTAAAGTATGCAAGGTGATAAGGTTATCCTCAGTTACTGAATATTCATTAAACTTTAATTTTTTTGACAAATTTTTTTTTAATTGACAATTAATCTATAGCCATATTGATAAATAATAGACAATGTCAATAATTTGTGTTTAAGAGGATTCCATACCCACATATGTTGTCTTTGTGTTACTAACATGTAACCATACCAAATAGTACATATTGAATAATTAATTTAACTCTTTAATTTAACGTTTAGAGTGAATTGACCTATTACCTTTTAAAGTAAGATTATTATCTGGTCAATGACACAGGTTTTTTTTTTTAATTTTAAAGTACAGTTTGTACAATTCGCTATGTTTTGTCACAGAATGAAACAACTTATGTTATGTGTTTGTAAGACAGAGAATAAGACATGCGTGTGTGGAGTTCTCTTAAGCCAAATTGTTTTGATTGAGAAAAATTATTAAATACAATGTATTATAGAAGAAGTCAGCACACTTTTTGTTTTCTCTCCCTAGCCCACACACAACAGCAAACATGCGATAAGCAAAAGAGTAGAATATATATTATTAACTATTTTTTTTTTTTTTTTATTAGCTTCTTGTATACAATTATAGCTTGACAATTATAGATAATAGCAAATATAGATAATACAAATAAAGATAATAACAATTGTACAAAACCATTTACGGAATACAGTAAATGTTTACAAAAAAAAAAAAAAAAAGATAAAAAACAGAAGACTAAAAATTAGATGCTAAAGCCAGTCTCCAAAATAAATGTTATGATTTGAGTTATGGCTATTTCTGAATTAGAGTTAAGGATAGAGAAAAGGTTAGAGGTGATATTAAAAGCTTTTAGGGAGTTAAACAAAATGGCGCGTTTTAGGTGCAAGGAAGGACATTCGAAAAGAATGTGAGAAATATCACAAGGACTTTCTGTTAAATGTAGGGTGCAGAACGAAGCATCGTTTAAATCCAATTTGTAGGCATGGGCAGGTAGAAGTGTGTGACCTGAACACAGACAATTAAATTGTACAATGGATTTTCTCGATAGATGGAGGTTGTTGAACCAGGTTATATGAGGAATTGAAGGAACAATATATTTATATCTGGCTGCGAATTCTGCTAGGAGATTTGACCACTGGGAGGCCTAGAAGTGTTTTATGTGGTGATGTATAAATGGAGTGTAATCGGTATGAGGAAGTTAGATAAGAGGGGACAAATTAAGTTAGATGTAGATTTGGCAAGACTATCGGCGATCTCATTACCATAAATCCCATAAATTTCTGTGGCTAGGGATCCACAGAAACTGGATGAAGTAATTTGATTGGTGAAGTATGAGGGTAATTTGTTAAATGCGAAGCACAAGGGGGAAAGATGGGAGTTAAAGGAGTTGGATTTGAGAGGAAGTAGGCAAGATATGGAGTCGGAGGCTATTAGGTAGTTGGTAGGAGCAAGGTAAGAGATGAATGTCAGCGCTTCTAATATGGCGTGACACTCCGCGGTGAAGGAGGAAGATGAAGGGGGTAAATTGTTTGTGAAAGACATGTGCAGCTCAGGGATATAAAATGCATAACCTGCAGAGGGGAGGGACTGATCCATCAGTATAGATTGTAATGTAATTACAGAAATTTCCATTGAGGAATTTTGAGAATATTTTGTTTGTCATAAAATGATTTACTATTATTTTTTATACATGTAGTTAATTTTTTTAATATCTAAACAATTCAAAAAACATTAATTATTTTTATTTTTCAGAAAATAATACCTTGGTATTAAAATGATACTATAATATTCCCATTTATATTTGTTTATATCAAATACACAATGTGAACATTTTCAATTTGATATAAATTAAGTTAAACTGTTAAAGTAACTTAAACTAAATGAAAATTATTGTAGATATTAAATTACACTATAATATAAATACTATAATATGGTATGGCAATTGTATTTAAATACGTTGATTTAAATTGTTTAAAATTAAAACTTAATTAATACTTATCTTACATTTCAAGCAGAGCAAAGAATGAATTAATTTTAGAATGAGGTTTTTTTTTATTAGAAAAAATGCTTTCAATTTTTAAATTTAATCTTTTCTGATATGAAAAATTAATTAGTTGTTACTTTGACCTTTGTAAGAGTCATAAGTAGAACATTTTTTAGCAAAATTCTTAGTAGTTGGAAAAAACAAAAACAAAATTAGGGGGAAATGGAAATTTTAAAATGTTGAAAGGTTCCTTAGAAATTGTTATTATAACTATTTAAAATAATTAAAGATAGATAGGCACACATTTTTTTAAAAGCATTTGAAGTACTAACTTTGAAAAAATTAGATTTTTAAATAAAGAATAAAGATTATTGTTATTATGTTGTGATTCAAAATTATTTTGTGGGGATTTAAACTTTTACGTATATTATTGGTCAGCAGAATTGTCCAAATCATAAGATCCAGATAATGTTAAGTCCAACAATATTAGTCCTATCTATTTTGTCCAATTTTTGTAGTCCAAAATACATTATAATCTAATACCTACAGATTTTTTAGATAAATTAATAGATAGAAATACAGTAAAACGAATGATACAACTTACAACAAAATAGAACGAGACCTATTATAACATGGTATGACTTATTTGAAGAGGAAATTCATTATCTCTACTATTAATTAAATAAATTCAGAGGTGTCAAAAATATAATACTATTAACTTTGAACTTACCAACTTGATTAACATAGGAAATAATTTTTGTACATCCCTGAAACATCAATAATAATATATTATTATTTATATGATATAAATGTAAACAAGAATAAATGGGAAATATTAATCCACAACAATAAAACAGTAATACTATACAGTGAACTAATTTTTTTTTTTAAGTCATTATTTTCAAAAATTAAAAAAAACTTTGTCATAATAAGTGTTTCTAAACAAATTGTGTTAGTATATAACTTTCTTATAATTGTTTGAAGTTCTACCTTTACAACTTTACAGTGCTAGGATATAAATATCATAACAGTAGTGAGGTATTATAACTTTATGTCACTGAGGTATTAATATAATATTATCATATAGTTTAATAGAATCGAATGTAAAATGATGAAGTAGGCCATCAAACATTTAAGTTAAAAGTGCTGGACGAATTGTAGTTTGGATATTACTCATTAGCTTAAGAGACTAGGGAAACGTGTATTGGGTTTCAGCGAGTGTCACCCACAAGAGAAAATTTGAAATTCAGTTTTTAATCAGGACTAATTATGCATTTATATCCCGGGTTAACTTAATTTACATTGAATGCAAGAGGCGTTGCATGATGAATTTGTATAGGGGGGGGGCTATAGCTTATTAATATATTATGTTTCTGGTACACAACATATATTCTAAAAATATATGGAATGGGGGCTATAGCCCCGGTGAAGCCCGAAAGCGCAAATCGACCTTTTTTTTCGATAGCTCAAAAGCGCAAAATGAATTTGTGCTTTGGTACCTTGGTAGTGGGATAAAAGCGCAAAAATAAATGGTCCACCAATGGTCCAGAATCATATCACCGTCATTTGAAAGATCAATTATATAACCCGCGCCCATCTATTTATAATTTTATCGAAGTGATTAAAGAACACCAAGCAGAAGTTAATTTAAAAAACAGTCAAATGGTCAAAAAACTACGAATCGCAAATCTAAAGCCATCTCGAATACAAAAACTTGGACCATGTATAATAAAAAAAAAATTTCCAGATTGGAATATTTGAAGACAGTGGGCTTCAAATTTCAAATTTAATTTTAAAATAATACTCAACATTATATTTTTTATTTTTACTATTTTCACTTTTATTTTTTATTACCAATTTTAATATCACTGTGACATTGTAAATGCTTAATTTAATATTAATAATAACTACGATTTTAATTAAAGACACTTTTCTTATAAAATTGATTTGCGCTTATGGATTATTAAAAAGGTAATTTTTTTTGCGCTTATGGGTTATTTATTTTTGCGCTTTTGGGTTGCGTTTGGGTCATATTTTGCGCTTATGGGCTACACCCTATAGCCCCCTTAGACTCCCCCATTCTACACCTATGTAAATGCACATCAACAACTGTATATAAACGTGGTAAAGAATGTTTTTTAGATTTTATTCATGTTATAAGTTCATTTTTCAGAATCACAGTCAATAATAGTTTTAACAACCATCAAATTTAAGGCAATAAAAAATAATGAATTAGAATGTATTGTTACTTTAAAAAAAATTGAGTTTTTATTGTCAAAAATTAAATAATTGTCTTATTTATATTTGCTCACCGTCTGTAATACTCTTTGTCCATTGAATTGCATACTGGATTTCTGGATAATTTGAGCACTTCAATTGTATAACCCATGAGACTCCTTAGTTCTTTTAAATTAGACAACTGCAACAAAAAGTATTTTAGCGCATTGGTCCAATAAAAGTAATAAATATAGAGCACATTACTTTGTTATCAGCTAAATCTAACACTTTCAGTTCAGGGAACAGTCTACGTATCCATGTAAGCCCTTCACCTAAATAAATGTAGTTGTTGGCAAGATTCAAACAATACAAGTCATTCTTGGTATATTGAGCAGCCATATTGAGTGCTGTCAAAAGAACAGCTGGTTGATTTAATGGTACAAATAGTTGATTATTGGTAAACACTAAAACAAAAAAAAAAAAAAACGGTTTTTTTTATGCAATTATTAACTTAATGTAAAATAAACTTTAACATACGTGGACAAGCATAAAATTGCGACAAATCTAAAATCTTGGTACTAGGACTGTAACGAGTCACCATGGCCTCCATAATTTTCTCTCTTACTTCACTGGATATTGGTGTGAATGATATAAGACTTCGTTTTGGTACATATGGTAAAACCTTAATAATTAACTAAATACAAATATTGTATGTTAAAATATATTATTTTAAAAACTCAATCACACATCTACAGCTTACTTTTCTTTCATCTCTTTGTGTTATCTTGTAGCTAGTATTGTGCAATGCTTTAGCAACTTTATAATCATCCACAAGAAATCTTAATGAATTATCGGAATATTGTTTCTAAAAAATTAAAATATATATTGAATATTATATGAATAGTAATATTAGAAAAGGTAATTAGTATTAAAATAGCATAGGTACATTGTATGGATAAAATAATAATGGTGAGATATGGATTTTAATTTTTTTCAATACTTCATCAAATTCTTCAGCATTTGTCACCTTGAAAACCAGAACAGTTATTATTTAAGCATAGAATAGGTACATAGGTATATTTAAAATTAAAACTTACATTTATTGAATACCAACCAGTAATACTTTCTGTTATTTTGCATAATGAGTTCTTAAAGTTGCCACCACGACTATGATCCCTTTCAAGAAAAGATATAACATTCAATTTTAATAATCGTGCTTATTTTTATTTTTTAAATACCTATTATGTAAGTAAATAAAATACTTAAATTTAAATACCTTTGATGAATATTATTTCTGGAAGGTCTATTATATTTTGAAAGTTCAACATCCAATTGATTTTGAACCAAGCCATTTTTACTGTCCAAGTTTTTACAAATAGTTTTATCTCCGCAGTTGTATGGTTTGAATGAAACATTTTGATTATAAGCTTGACGATATGGGTAGTATTCACGTCTTTGAATAATGTTAGTATTTGAAGTGTAATTATTGTCATGTTCACTATCTAAAAATTAGTGTCATAGATTGCATGAATATAAACAGAAATCATGAAACAGAACATTTTGTTAACTGGAAGTTTCACTGTATTTCTATATAGGTAATCTGTGATTTCCAAAAGCATGTAAAGTTACAAACAAAGATAACATATGCAAGACTTTTCCCAGGATAGGATATTGTGTTAGTTTTATCAACTTACGCGTAATTGGCTGATAATTTTACCAAGATTAACAAGTTTTCTGAATAAGAAAGCTATCTAATTAAGATATAAATGTGCAATAGTAAAATTTAGTTGGATACTTGGATATCAATGGAAACTACTTATATTGTTATACTATTATAGTGTACAGTGTTCACTGTTCAGTTTTTATTCATGATCATTGTTTATCTGTTATTTATCTACTTTCCTTGTAGTATTCACCACAGCTCTTCAATTTGGTACAAAATAGTTATATATAATAATTATTACATTATTACATTAAGGGCTATAGGAATGAACACAAATAGTGTTTGAGATTTAGGGGGGGGGGGTGTTAAAACCCTATTATAATAATATTGAATAAGCTTAAAAAAAAAAATATATAAGTTTAAATAAGGTATATTAAGGGTATCAGGTAGGTAGACCATTCCTATTTAAATAAAACACACCTAGAAGAAATGCAGTAATATAACGAGAATCGGGTATTTGCATGCATATCTATTGAACAAATCGTTAATTGTAATTAGGTTTAATCAATTAATTGAGAGCAAAGCAAAAAAAATCTTCAGCATTTTTTGAAATCTTAAAAATGAAAAACAAGTAACATTCAACAAACAATGATAAGATTAGGTGAGAAGGATTAAGGAATAGAAGATTAGTATACACCCGAATGGCTGAATCTATAGTGTGAATGTATATGATCATTGATCATACATTCATATTATTATTATAATTCATCTGTTCATGTGGAGATTAAGAACATCGTATCGACCAATCAATCTCATAAATAATAATAATAAAATAGGTATATCAAATGTTTTGTACTTTTATTTATACCGAATAAGAAATTGTAAAGAACGAACGCGCCAGTCGCGTGTGAGGCACAAAAGGGTAGGTAAAATATTTTATTTTGAAATGTTAACATGAAAAATGTGTAAGTAGTGCATTTTATTTAATGTTATACTTACATAAATTAATGGGTGTAATAAAACATCGAAAGTCAACACTCAACATTTGAATGAATGTTTAAAAATAACCCAACAATAATTGTTTAATATACTGTTTATTGTAGATTGTTCTGTGTTTAATTTTAATAGATTATATTCTATGGAATTAGATATTCCTATGGGTTTAATATAATTATTTACTTTCTTATATTTTCTCCCGACCAATTAGTTACTACAATATAGGTACTTATTATATTTATTTGAAAGTATATAAATGTATACAATTCTAAAAGGGGAACTGGTAATACTATTTTAATATTTATTTAGTATTTAGTATTTGCTGTTATTTTAATCCAACGAGCAAGAGGAAATTACACCAATTTATAATAATATTGCTAGGTACAAGGTACTGCATGACGTGTTCTGACTTTCTGAGCTTATGACGTATTGTTATAAGTTATAACTTTAAAGTTTGAGAATTTATATTACATTCTGCTAAGTTTTTGTGCGGTTTTCTACGTTTTTAAATGGGATTTTTTTACGGGCTATAAAACAAAGCGAAATAAATATATCAATTGAGTGCACTGGGTACAGTGTATGACAAATATTTTGTCAAAACCACTAAAACCAGTAAGGACAAAACAGTTAGATTGAATTACGAAGCGGCAAGAAACGAGTATCTATAACGTAAAATAAAAAAATGTTGAAAAGTCGATCTAAAGGCTACAAAAATTTTAATTCTTTTTAAAATTTCTTATCGCTTCACTAGGTCTTATGTTCTATTATTGGAAAGAAAGCATGCCTAAATTACCACGTAGGACGCAGTAGCGTAGCCGGAGCTCAATCAAGGGGGGGGGGCTATTTATAATTGTAATACACCACAAAGTATTGTGAGGAATTCAAAATATTCCATTAATTATTTTTAACCGTACATTAATGTATTGTTTAACTTATTGCTTACCATTTATTTGCTGTTATAAAAAAAAATGTATGATATACATATTATACTTAAATCCTTAAGTCATGTAACATTCTTACCACTGCCGCATTGGCCGAGTCCTTGATTGGTTATAAATTATAATAAAACAAAATTAAGAAATTCATAGGTATTTATTATATTTATATAAGTATCTAGCACGGATATAACTGTGATTAAAACATCGCCAAAAAAAAAATGACAAGAGGGGGGGGCATGTACCCATGCACCCCCTCAGCAACGCCACTGGTAGGACGTGTGTTGCAAAACGACAGAAATCGCAGCACACGTATTTCCATACGACCAATAAGCGGTGGTAAATTATACATACTTCAGAATATTACCGATTTTAATTTTTTATAGGTACATGTATGAATTCTTTGACAAAATATCCAGGCTTTTTTAGGAAGTAGATTTTCAACTATTAATTTTAATTTTTAAAGGAACGATTTTTTTTAAAAATCCAATGCAATAATTGCATTACATTTGTATTTATTTTGGGCACATCTGATTTTAAATTAAAAAAGTGATTCATAAAACGTAGACTAGAAAATTATAAATAAATTCAACCATTTTTTGAAATTACAATCGGACTTCAGGAAGTATGTTCAATTTACTACCACTTTTAGTAGTTGTTATAGTTATGCAAACAAGAATATATTTCATTTTTCGCGAAGTAATGACATGTGCATGCTCGTGCGGGAGTTACATCCGGCAACACCTTACACACGGCAGTAAAACGATTTTCGAAAAAACACACTAATGACCATTTACTACTTGCACATAGACGTAGTCCAAATGTTCATGTCATGTGAATTGCCTAAATATTATTCCTTAAAACATGATACGCTGGAGCCCCCTTAAACAACAATGTAAAGCTGCTGGCTCTGTAGGAGACGCCATTGCGTACGCCTATTCACATTTCACAAGAATATTATAGTCTTTTAAAAGAAATAACAACAAGTTCAAAAGATCAAAATGGCGCAAAGTGGCGATCGACCCCATAGCCGAAACCTTCGTTTTTTCCGTAACAATGTCTGCATAGTGCGTACTGCGAGCGTGGGGAATTTGAAGTTTTTTTGAAGGTTAGTCTAATATATTCTACTTGCTCACTCAAAACTCGATAAAGGCATTATTACCATTACCATAGATAAAAGATTAATACTTAGTTAATTACTGTCTTATTATTAACTGTTTTAGTAGGTACTAAATACTAAAATACTACCTAAATTATTACCCATCACACCGCACATATAACCTAACTTACTCAACCCATAAAAACCTCTAATGCCCGTATAGTCAATTTAAGTGACACATAAACTATGCATACGGACACGAGTCGGCCGACTGCCCGACTCTCGATCACCCGTACCCCTTTTACCACGCCACTGTGGTTAGTCTGTTAAATTCAATACTCACGTAAATGGACGTTGTTGTTCGAAAACGGTTCATGGAGGTCGGTATCAAACCGTATGACGCGGTCGGTGTAGCTGCGGTGGTGCGTATCGGGTCGGCCGCGACGGTCTATATAGGGTCGGCCGCGACCGTCGGTATCTGGTCGGCCGCGGCCGCCGGTTTCGTTTTGGCCGCCACGGCCAGCGGCGTAGGGTCGGCTGCGACGGTGGACACCGCGTCGTCGACCACCGGCGATCGTTGTGCGGGCCATCACCGTCGTAACTGCGTCAGTGCACGAAATACGCACATGTGAAAAACGGGCGGCAAAAGTACACAAGGCAACACACTATAGTAGAGTATAATATGCTAAGGCATTAAACAACAAACAATAACCTTTCTCTTCTATACACTGTAAAACGGTAGTATGGACGCGTGCATGATACATTTATTTAACACGGACTCATGGCAGCCGGTAGAGACACCCAATGCCGATGTAACCGCGTCTTTAACTGCGCCACTATGATATA
Source organism: Nasonovia ribisnigri (assembly GCA_027563435.1). Classification (NCBI taxonomy): domain Eukaryota; kingdom Metazoa; phylum Arthropoda; class Insecta; order Hemiptera; family Aphididae; genus Nasonovia; species Nasonovia ribisnigri. Next base: position 218,524 of record JANEHU010000169.1, on the reverse strand, counting down.
TGTTATATGTAGAGCGGTAGACGAGCACCGGTCACCGAGTCGAGCGGCGAGGAGCCTGTTGATAAGGATGTTATAAATAAACAATAATTGGTATTGCCGTATTGGCGGAATGGAACGGGCGAACGCATGTCTTGTGACAGATTATGATTAGTGGAGGGGGTGATGCCGTGACTGTGACTCGCCTGATGACTCGTCAATATATTATTATACTATTTTGAGTTATAATGGTGGTGTGAAACACGATTGTGGGTGAAACACGAATGCGCCCGTCTTACCATTTTACGCGCGAAAAACGCAACTTGATTGCGCTCCGTGAAATTTGCCCTTCTATAAGTTCTGACCATGTTCCAATACACTATTAAAACGTACAGGCTGACTTGGTTCACTCGAAGTTGAAGTTAAAGGGTTTTTTTTAAGTTATAAAAGTTCGAGTTTTTTTATTTATTTTAACAAATTTCCTTCCCAATTTCACAGGCTTAGGACTGACAACAAAATTAAATTGTTGGCTTAATTAAAAATAGTTTCATAATATTCACACTAGAGGTCCCTATTTTACACATTATATAGTGCAGTAAGTACACACAATTTTCACCATTTTCAATTAAACACGAAAATGGGCATCGCCGAGTCCGTTTTTAGTGTAAAAAAGCAAGAGGGTTAAGACATTTTAACCAAAGACCTATTTCTGATTTTGAATTGTATTCTTTTAATAGATATTTATTGCTTTGGATTTTTATAAGCCAACTTTGACCTAAATGGAATCGTCAGGCGATAATTTTGCTATTTAGAAAAACTTCTTTAATTGCACTTTGTGCTCTTTTTTCAGAAAATGAAATGAAAACTAGAATTACCTAGTTGATTAGCTAATGATATTAATAAATGTATGCCTGTCAACTTTAAACATACTTTCGTAATCGTTCGGCACGTCATATCTACATAAACTAGAGTTGATTTTTACGTCACAAAACAGTTGTCAGATATATAATTATTAAAGGGATATAAAAACCTTTTTGTAACGTATGTTTCGTATAAAGTTGATCATAGTATTTTGGTGTATGTAAAAATGTGCCTTCAGCAAAAATATGAGTTGAACGACTACGAAATTAGTCAAACAAGTGAAAACAACTATATTATTTGAAATTTCTTCATTTGGTAAAAAATGTTCCTCTGTATTAGAGTATCACGCAAGTTAAATAATTGAAATTTTGATTCTTTCAGTGATTTTGGAATTGTTGACTCAGAAATCGTACACACTGTTCCTCCGACCGCCATAATAAATCCAATATCGGAATGAACGGTACCTATGTAAATTATTTTCCGTGCTACGTAGTTTTTATCGAATTATTTTATTAAATGAGTCACTTTCACATTATTTTTTTGATTCGGGAATTTACTATTTGTTTACTTATATAGGTATACTACATTCTACATATGGCTTATCTATTTCAGTCTTAAACTTTTTTTTTTAATATACGGATCCATTATTATTATAAATAATGAATATACTTGTTAATTTCACGACGGCACACTTTACGAAACTCTGTGTGAGTACCTACGAAATGAATATTTTGTACAAACATTTCAACACGGGTCACAACAACCAACAGCAGCTCAAATAAAAATATCTGTAAAATCTGACCACGACAGTATAAGTGCTCGATCAGACTAACGTTTTGTCGGCCACCGATAAAACGATCACTATCAAACCATGATCGGCACAGAAAGGTTGACGGTGACTTTAAGGTAACATTTTTAATTTAATATTTTTGTCTACGTTATATATATATCTTTAACACCTATAATATGTAATGACTAAAACCAGTTAAACCTCCCTCAAAATGGTATGTTCGTACCATTTTTTCTATTAAAAAAATAAGTATCTTCAGAAACTTTTGTATTAATGAGACAGTATTCGATGTTAATTTAAATTTAATTTATATAGACGTCCAGCGTTTTTCGTCAGAGTGTATTTGAAAAAATGTTAAACTCCCAACAACTTCGAATTCCGGACCCGTTTGCAATGTCATTAGCTGAAAACAATAGTCAACCATTTGCTTTTGTCGCTGATGAAGCGTTTGGTCTTCACGCAAATCTATTACGTTTTACGATCATTTTTAGGCCGTTGACTTAATAATACTCGTCGGGTTTTAATATAGTTTGACGCATACTGATATCTTCATACGATAAGATAAATTAACAATAAAATATTATCATTATTATTCTAGTGCTTATACAATATACAGTCGTATACGTAGGTTCCTACAATCCTACAGGTCCTACAGTATACATTAAATAGGTACTAAAATACTCGGTTACTATATATATCTTATGTACCTTTAGGAATATATCGATCTTGGAAATTGTATGTGTCTTTATTTTATACATATTGGGAAAATACGTTTGTGAAAAAAAGAATATGACAAATGTTTATAACGCCATGTATTAATTACAGGTATATTTTTATAAAAAACTGTATTATACCATTGAGAGTACATATGAAGTCTACTGACTACTTATGAATTATGATGCATGGATACACAATCATAACGCGTAGACGCTATATTCATATTATTATTATCTACAATTCGTGCTATACGCAAATTTGAAACATTTACCATTCGGTAAATGGTAGGTACCGCCTATAATTATGCGGTTATGCCTATAGGTAATATAATATTATTGTACAACTGTCAAAACTCCCATACCTACCGTCAAAAAGTGATTTCCGAGTACAATAAGATAGGCATGTGTTTTTGGGCCTTCGTATACCTAGTAGCTTATAGGAAATAATGTAATATCATTGATTATAAATGCTAGTATTACTAGTATTTATAATCAATGGTAATATATTTGGGTATCTACATATTATTAATTATTAGTCATTGTTATCTCTCAAAAAAAGATGGGCTTTTATTATACTCATACCCCATCGTTTCGTAAATTAAAGACGTGCAAAAGTTCGCATTCACTACGTAGGTATAAATGTATTATACTTGTTCAACCTTCAAATAGGTTCCTTTATATTTTAACATCGTAATTTGATAATATTATGAATTACATAGTCAAGTTACATTGTCGAACACAAATTTAAAATGTATTTCTAAAAGTTTCTTTATAATTTGTGTGTCAGTTTGAATTTGTTATTTGTCTACAAAGATCATATCACGCGTCTACTATGGTCTTTAATATACGTGCCAATAATAATATATTGTGTAAATAAGTACAGTTGTAATTTTATTCCCGCTTATTTTTTAAAACATAAACAGATAACTATTAAATCGTCTATTAAAAATAAATAAATCAACAATTAATAAACATAGAAACAAAATTAATATTTATTAACAGATTTATAATTATTTCGGTAAGCATGCCAACAAATTTACCGTAAGGACGGATGAACTATCAGAGAAGGAATGAAAGGAAGAACGGACGGAGGTATATATTATAGGTATATATTATTATAATAATTTCTTATAAAATTTAATTTGAAATATTATTAACAATAGCTGTATATTATAAGTGGAAACTCTGTGGCGAGACGAAAACTACTGTGATACTTATTAGATCATATCCGAATACAAATATTAGTAGTCAGCATAATAAAGTATTTTGAGTGAAACCGTCACATAACTAACGATTTAAAATTATGTATCATTGGGTCAAAAACTGGTTTTGCGGAAAAATCTCGGGTTTTCTTTAATTTTTTATTTTTTCCGATAAATTTTTTTGAAAACAATCAGGAATTTTGTTATGTGACACCTCAAAGTACCAACTAGATTCACTTTTCTACCAGAAAAGATGCTGAAGTAGAAAATTAAAGCATTTTTTCTGCCCAAATAAGCAATAGGCGATGACACTATAAAAAATAATTTTAAATAGAAAACGCTCATTGCATTTGTACGAGAAGTTTACGCACGGACGCACGGTTCTCTCAAATGACAAAAATAAAAAATAAATTTTACTTATGCAACTTATTCCAATAATGTAATACAGATGATTATGTCTTCAGATCTATACTTTAAAGGTGATTTTGTGAGTAAAAACTGTGAACAACTTCTTTCCCTTTCTTCCCAAATATGTGGATCGGTCACTCTTGTCTTACAGCCCCATATGGTACTGTGCTCTGTCCTCCATATATTCATTGCTCACAACAGTTATTTTCATGTCATTACCTATTATGTTTATCTGTATCTGCTTAGGTTTTTCTCGCCCTCTTTCCTTTTACATTAATTTTGATAGCAATTCTTACTACCTCGTAAACGCCTCTCCTCATAACATGATCAAACAATCTCAACCGGTTTCTGAACTGTAAACAGTTAGCAAAGGCGAATTTATGTATGTAGGTAACAAAACATTTTTAATTTGGCAGAAGGTACAACGGTAGGTAATATTTTGTCAAACTACATTTGATAATGAGTAGCCTATTTTTTTAGTTATAACTTATTTGTAATTTCAGATATTTAGTATTTATTACAACATTTATATCAATATATTATTACAGAAACTTGCATATAATTTCATATCTTTAGTATGAAATTGTGTACTAAAATAAAAATAAATAGAAGTCTTAAATGTTTAAAAAATAATTTATTCGTAGGTATTGTTTACAGTTTGGTGTACAATTAAGTTTAATTAATAGTTTCAAACAACATTATTCACTTGTCTAACATTTATATTAATCCTTGTAACTTGCATAAAACTATTAAAAGGGTCTTCCAACTCATTGTCATGGTTAAAATGTTGATCAATTTTAGGTAACAACACTTTAGGTACACCGTGATAACATAATCGGCTTTCTTTGCTCATAACGATAACATCCCCTGACCTTAAAAGTATAGCTGATGGCTTGTCATCCAATGAACGTCCTCCAATAAGGAATATGGCACTTAAACCAAAACTGTAAGACACATAGATATTATACATTCAGTTAATTTAACAGAGTAGACAAATTTTGTATCTATTGTTTTAACCTGATTGACAATAGTGGAGCACTTAGGTTATACTCAGAGTGATCTGTATGTCCAGAGAGTGTTGATGATGGATGGTAAAAATTTACAATAGCTGCTTCTGCCATAAATTCATCAGGGAATTTTAATAAATTGATGATGGTTTTACTAAGCTTAGATAAGTCCTCTGGAAATTCAGATTTTGCAGTTTCAGAATACACCTGATTTAAAATTGTACGATGAAAATTATTAATCTATTTCACTTTTGTGAAAACTAATGTCTTATAATAAGTGTTGCCGTTCCTTCGATAATTCAGTGCTGCTGTAAGCGTGATGGATGTGATAAGAAAGTAAGATGAATATGATTGTGATGAAAACTAAAACACAATTTTAATATCTCACTATCATAGTATCACCATTGATATTTGATTATAAACTCATAGAAAAATAAAATTACACCAGATGGCTGGTTTGCTAAGTGTGATGAATTAAAAAAACTATCTATCACAAGCAGCATAATTTTGTTGAATTAAAAAATGAAAATTTAAAGTTGTGGACTAAGTGTTACAGCAGCACTGAACTATCGAAAGCATAGTTGCTTAGATCATATTAAGACATATTCCAAAAATGTAAGACTAAACATAGTTTATAAATCAACAGCAAAAAACATAATTATTTTATCAAGTTTTTTTTTTTGAATTTGCTTATAATTAAAATTGTATAAATTCGCTAAAAAAAAAAACAATTTATGAATGAGCAAATATAAAAAATGTATATTTAAATCTATTTTAAAACAAACTTTAGTATCCCAATTGTGGTGGTATCCAAGTGTAGCCCATCGTAATTGATCTCTAAGTTTCACATTTCCATTCCTAAAAATGAAAAAATTATAAGTAACAATAAAACAAAATTCACTCAATTTAAATCTAATCTATAAATAAGTAAAATAAAATATTTTTTAAACTTTATTATTGTGTTGAAAATACCTGTTGCTTTACTAATATGCATTTAAGATTTTAATAATAACCATAATTTATAAATATAATTTACAGCTAACTTATTTGTTGTAGTCCACCAATCTTCTCCATCGTCAAGGATATGGTGGGCATCAATATTTAATCGATTTGGCTTTTTCGTATAGTCTACAATGCATCGTTTCATCCAATATTTTTGACCAGTTGATGTAAATGGATTTTTAATAAATATTAAACCTAGGTATGTCAAACAATAATACATACAATACTAAAATTTTATTTTAATAAAGATTTTGATATTTTACCAGGTACATTTAAAATATCGTAACAATTCCAATCTGATAAATCACTCTTTAAACCAAGATCATTTAATATTTCTTTATCATTGTTAAACAATTCTGATGTTAATTTCTTAGGTTTCTATAGTAAAATAATAATCATAAATTAGTGTTCTTGTTTAAATATATTTTAGAAAATGTATAGTAACTTACCATAAATTCGATATTGACTTCATTTGCAAAGTCTATAACATCTAATTGTTGTTCAAGTGAATTTATATGCTTGTAAAACTTAAAACATTCTTTAAACATTTTAAAACTAAATTAACATAATATATATGATTTAATTATGATAAAAATATTCTATTATTATTTAAGTTTACATTTTTCAACGTCAAAAGTCCAAATGCCCAAACTAGTAGTAAGTAAAATAAAATTAGGAAATTCAAATATTATATTAATTTTAAAATTAATCAAGTGTTGAAGTGTCCTCGTTATCAAAAATTATCACGGGTGTAGATAGTCATGATATTTTCTAAGACCGTGGTAGATAGTATGCTCCCAGAATATTCTGTGGTATGGTATATATGGTTTCACTCATGGTTGTAGATAGAACCGTGTACTTATAAAAAACCGTGGTTCTAACAGAACATAATATTGTTCACAAATCACAATATTATATATAATAAATATTATAATTTATATTGGTTGCATGTCGGTAATGTTATGTATTTAGTCATGGCCCATGGTTAATGTATACCACTCAATGTTCAACCCAAAGGCCAAAAGAAATATTAATGTCATGAATAGTCATTAATAATATATAGTCCATAACAAAATTGATTGCTTACTTTTTTCTGATGGATAAAGTTAATTAAGCATACTGTTAATACATACAATTACAACTAAAACTTAGGAGTATTTAATTATATTTAAATTTTTATTTTTTTGTTCAGAAATAATTTCTTCAATAAAACATACTATCTATAGCCGTGGTCCGTGGATATAATGAAGACTATTGTCATCATACCTATCTATTTTGTCATTGTTGCAACCACGCGCGTACCACAGACTGTATGAAAATAGTCTGTGCACGAACTATCAATGATATAGATAAATAGTTATATATATATTAGTTCGCGGTTGCAACCGCAATACCGCATAGACCTATAAACTATTTTATATAGTTTTGATAGAAATAATTGTTTTGTCACAAATATAAATCATTTTTCGAGATCAAAAAAAGTTATTCAAAATTCGTAATCGATTAATGTTTTCAAAAAATATTTAAAATAGTATTCGAATACTTTACAAGACAAGTCAACCCCATAGGAATCGGTCGCGCTATTCGGTCAGGCCAACGACCCGTGTCCATAATAATATATGTCATTTGTGGGTGTAGATAAAAAAATATTATACATTTATTTTACGTAGTGAGTAAAGGCATATTATTATTATATTTACATGAATTCGTAATAAACTAATGGCAGCGATTGTGAGGATCTCGAATTTACTCATTCGGTCATCACTCATCAGTATTCAGTATTTACTATAGTAATATCTGCTCCCCATCCCTGACTCTCTCTACCACGGCTGTAGATTGCATAGGTATTTATAAATTATAATGGTTACATGACATGCTTACATAGTACCTATATGTCTATATATAGTCCAATTTTATTATCTGCATTCTGCAATGATTATATTAAATTCTTATTTAAATAGAAATATAAAAATAATAAGTGCTACACTGATACTGACATACTGTATACAATTCATTAATATTAAATTATACTTTATCCTATATTTGTTAATTGTTTGTAATTTATTATTATAATTTATAACTATACATTTATCATAATATAGGTACGAGGTACCTATTTAAAATTATATTTTTTTCCTCAACTATAGTTATGCATATGCATCAATTATAAGATGGTCACAATTTAAACTTTAATGTAGACAACTAACAATAGTGACAACAAATTCGCTTTAATATTTAATATTGCTTAATAGTTGAGATTTTTTGGTAGGTAAGGTTACCCATTGTTGTCCACTTGTCCGTATAAGTAATTTTCATTCGATCGAGCAAGAAAAAGAACTTGAGTCAAAGTGTCATACAGTTATAAATTGCCAAATGGTGTACAAACATATATTCCAAGTACCTACCTTCTCTATGTCTTTAGAATTTTCGTTTGAGAATCTTCTTGGATTAATAAACATTAAAGTATTAAACACACAATATATTTTATATATAATAATATGTAATTCATGTATCATGTATAATACTATTCAAGCATGCTCACCCCTATTTTTTCCTTCAATAATGAATTTATTCAAATTCTGATTTTTGGAATTTTTAAATATACTCTAAGGCCATATTTTCAAGTTAATGAATTTTTTTGTACTACTTTAGGAGTGTCTTGAGACGGTACAAACTTCTGTTTTTCAAATGAAAACTCTCCTTTTTTATTGTAAATTATTTAGTGTATCATTTTTTTGAAAATGTTGATGTACTTTAATCAAAATTCAAATGAGTAGTTTCTTAGTTATTAAAATGTTTTATTAAGGATAATAGACAATAGTCCTTTAAAATGGCTGTACATTATAAATATAAAATAAACAAAAAATCGGATCTAAATATTTATTATACTTGGGTCATTTTTACAAATTATTAATATTAATGACTACAATTTTCAAATCAACACAGCCCCCATATTTTTATAAACCCATTACCATGGACCTTTTATCCGTAGAACACAAAGTTAAATAGCTAAAAAACTGAGCTTGAATAGGTGATAGCCGACAGGGGTGTTCTCATTTGAAAAACAGAAGTTTACAGTATCTCCATAGAACACGCCTTAAGTAGTATAAAGAATCTCAAGAATTTCAAAATATGATCAAGTATATTTAAAAATAAGGTTTTGAATAACTATGCATTATTGAAGAAAAAAGAGGGAAAATAACATTTAATTTCTTTGTCTAAACATTGGTGAATGGTTAAAAATTAATATAGTTTAAAATGTATATATTTTGTTGAAAATGCTTTTTTGATATTTGATGTTGTCGTTCTTGGCCCGATCAATAGGTCCTATATTCTAAATACACGATTCTACACTAGAGACTTGACACTTGTGAACGTGATTAACGACAATATACTATTTATCATCATTCATCATTAATTATTACGGTATTGCTGTCATTACATCGTGTTTGAATCTGCTAGAAATCTCGATCGTGGTCTAACCAACCCACACTGCGCCGGCGGTAGGTGCCCACGCTGGGGGGGGGAATCGCGCCGGCCAGACAGCGCGCGCGCCACCGTCCGACTGTCCGAGTATGTATTGATTTAAAATTAGCCCGCCGGAGCAGTAAGTTGTCTCGAAAGATGTGTCGTCGCCGAACAGGATCGGCGGCATTCGCATTCGGCAGCGGTCGTCCCGCGCGCGCGCTCTCGGCAGTCGGTGGCCGTCCCTCGCGCGCGCGCTCTCTCTCGACGGTCGTCGGCGGTGCGCCGCCTCTCCACCACGCCAATCCCTTTGCCGCCGACTCGGGAGTCTGCTCCGGCGAGGCGAATAATATTATTGTTGTCGCCACCGCTCCCCGTCAGTCGTCACGGCCATTGTATAATATACACATTGCATCGACGACGGCCGTCGTTCCGCGTACGCACTACGCGATTGCAATTATTTGCAACACGGTACCAGGAACGCTCGCTCCCTCCCACCCGCCCAGGAACGACCGACAACCAGCCAGCCACACGACCGTCCCCCGCACGACGCGTTTGTCCGTCGTGTCCTTAATGAACGCAGTCACCACACAAGGGCGTCATAGATGTTAATTGTCCTGTTAAAACCGATAGGGATACTATGTTCCTACATATTTAAAGCCATGGGACAAAGGTACGTACCTAATGCATAAATGTGTCGCAAGATATTGTAATATGTCGTATAATATAGTGTATCGACTGATGCGTCCCACCTGCCCATCAACTCACTCACCCCAGTGTCGTGGTGTTCATCCCCATTACCGGCATTACCCGTAACACTTTGACCATAGAATATTATTTTATACGTGCCTATATAAATACGCCTAGCAGATTATGTCGATGAGTGCTATTTAATGGTACCCTTTTTTTTTTTTTTTTTTGACATCCGCAGTCTGGTCATTGGTTCTGAGCGGTCCGCCAGACGGAAGAAACAAAAAACTGATGGCAGTCTACCCGTTGACACGCCGACCGTGTCACTCACGGCGGCTTCCATGACAGACCTAGACAACATTACTCAGCACCAGATAGTGTACAAAAAAGTATAACTACCATTTTATATCTCTCCCCACATCCGTTGTAGTCTTGACACTCAAACCTCATATTTTCAGATGGAACAACTGATGGATCGAATGCAGGACGAGAACACCGGTATTCCTGTGCGCACCGTCAACAAGTTCAGAGCTAAAGTGCCTTCCGTGTTTACCGGTAAACTTCTTACACATTCATGTTATTTTACACCCCAGCTGATAGTAATAATAATGTATAATTTATTTTAAGGAACCGATTTGATATTATGGATAATGAAGAATGTGGATGTTGATGATCAAGGTAAAGATTCAGTTGGTTGTATAATAGGCAATGCAAATAAATGTAATAAAACATTAATAATATTATTATACACATGAATTTTAGTTGAAGCATTATACTTTGCAAATCTATTGTCTTCTCATGGTTACTTGTTCCCAATTGATGATCATTTTCTGAATGTGAAGAATGACGGATCTTATTATCGTTTTCAAGTAAGTAATTTATGACATCTTACAACTATTGATGATAAATATAGTATTGTTTTGGTTTAATACATTAACATTTAAAAGTAAATTACTTAGTTAATGTTGAACATAAATAAATATTTATTATAAAATATATTTATACCAATAATTTTATTAGTAGAGATTAAAAGACTGAAACATGGGCACATGGCAATTTTTCATGTTTCATAAATAATAAATTCAGGCTGGTAAATGAAAATGAAAATATAGTACAATATGGTACAGTAATTACTCAACTAATTTGGTATGATATTGTGAACAATGTAATCCAAGCATTAACCATTTATCAGTTATATCTAGATTAACACAACTATTTAAGTCAACTTAATTTTTCGTGTTCATAAATATGGTACTAAAATTATATTGATAAAATTGACGTATTATTATATTTACTTAAATTTAAATATACCATAATTCTTAGTTAAATTTTTAATATTAAGTGTTATATTTTGAAGACTTAATCTGCAGCTGTATATCAAAATCACAGCATTTAAATTTTTACTTTAACTTCTTTTCACCACACACCAAAATACTAAAGCTTAATATGCAATAATTTATAATTATTAATTACCTACATTAGATATAGGTATACATTTTGATAAAAGTTTAGATACATTTAAATTACATATTATAATATAAGTAGTTAATATTAGTATTTAATTAAGGCATTTATTAAAGTATAATGTATGACATTTATTATTTTTAACTCTGATTCAAATATTTTTATTTATTTTTTACAGACTCCTTATTACTGGCCATCAAATATATTTGACCCTGAAAATACTGACTATGGTAAGAATGTAAAACATGAATATGTTGTGTATTTTATAAGAAATAACTCTTTTTAACATAATTAATTCAGTTTCTGTTATTACTATATATATATATATATTTTTTTTTTAATAATGAGACACATTATTGTTCATGTAGAATTGTAAAGTACTTTTATTTTTTAGCTGTATACCTGTGCAAAAGAACAATGCAAAACAAAACACGTTTAGAATTGGCTGATTATGAAGCTGAAAACTTAGCAAAACTCCAAAAAGTTCTATCTCGAAAATGGGAATTTGTATTTTTACAAGCAGAGGCTCAAAGTAAAGTAGACAAGAAACGAGACCGCATGGAAAGAAAAATATTAGATAGTCAAGAACGTGCATTTTGGGACGTACATAGACCAATGGTAATTACCAGAATTACTTCAAAGTTTTAAACAATATAACATAACATTTTAATTTATTTACAGCCTGGTACTATAATAACAACAGAAATTGACTACAGGAAATTAAAGAGGTATAAAGAATTAGCAACTTTAGCAAATGGAGATATTGCCAATTTACTACTACCTATACAGCTCCCAATAAAAACTAACATTGGTAAACCTACTATTGAATCTATAAAAAAAGACATAACTGCAATGCGGCTAAAGCTTGATCGCCGTAATATAAAACTATCAAAAATTGCAGACACGTTAGTATTGATTCAATTCATATAATAATTGTAATATACAGTGCACTGACTATCTAAAATTTTTTTTCTAGATACATTACCTATTTTGAACAGTATGCAGAATATGATCCATTTTTTACACCACCAGAATTTAGCAACCCTTGGTTATTAGATAATGTTGAAGTATGGGATTGTGATAAACATTCGTGCGTAATTTTATTGGTCGTTAAGTTTATTAGAAACAATTAAAATTTTAAAAATAGTTCTATGTTTTCATACAGGAAAGAAGTTACAGTGCGTCGAATAAAACGATGGGCATTTAGTTTAAAAGAGCTTTTAGCCGATCCTGCTGGAAAGGAACATTTTACAAAATTCCTGGAAAAAGAATTTAGTTGTGAAAATTTAAAGTAAGAATAAATGACATATTATATGTTTGCTAATAGTTAACGAGAATAGAACAGTTCTTATAAATATTTATTTTCCTTTAAGATTTTGGGAAGCAGTACAAAATCTTAAGAAATTGCCACAACGTGAAGTACCTGAAGCTGCAGAAGAAATCTGGACAGAGTATTTAAGTGGTGATTCATTAAACATTGACTCTCAGTCGAGAGAATTAAGCCGAAAGAACATGTCCGCTCCTGATAGATGGGCATTTGATATTGCTGCCGTATGTAATCGCACATTTTCATTATGTAAGATTAAGAATGGAGTTCAAGACATGATAAACAGAAAATAGACCTTCAAATTTAGTTAGAAACTAGTTAGTGTAGGACTTTTAAAGTTTATATTATATGTTAACTGTTATTAATCAGGTTCATGTTTACCATTTAATGAAGAGTGACAGCTACCAGAGGTATATAAGATCAGAAATGTATAAAGAATATTTAAATACTTCCAAGAAAAAGGTAACAATTTTGAATTTTTTTATTTTTATTTTATTATCTTGTAAGAATTTTATTTTATTTTTTACTATTTTCTAGACTTCCATGAAAGGTATTAGGTCTATAGTATCATTTTCTGGAAAAAGAGATATTTGCCCATCGTGATGGTATGCGTACTTACATAATTCAAAGTACCTTTTCAATACAGTTCAAATATTTGAAATATTATTTACTTTTTTTATAACTATTAAATTATAAGCAATTCAATTTAATTTTTATAATTTAGGCAGTTAAATTATTATTTTTTATATATGTATTATTCGTAGGCATTTGAAACTTTTTGGTTCTATAATTACAAATTATTATAAACAATTATTGTTGTGAAATTAACTATTAAGTCATTATTGTATGTTCCTAAAAGATTGGTGACATTTTTTATACATATATTTTTGTTGTACAACTGTTACAAATTTTAATAAATATTATATATTTATTGTTTTTAATTGTATACATTTTCTTAATTATGAAATTTGTGTAGGTACTTATGATATTGTTATTGATTAGTCAAATTTAAATTATTATTAATGTGTTGAATTGTATAAATTTTAGATCTACTTATACCTCGGTAATTAAGCAGAAGTCCATTAAACGTTAAACATGTTATTACTATGCATTATGTTTAATTAGCTGAAAATAATTATGTTTACGTCATTCTCTTTGGCTGTATTTAAGAAGTGGTTGGATCAGTAACATGAATAACAGTTGAACATTTTGAAAACTATTATAATATATTACATTCTATTCAGACACAATAAAATGGTCATCTATGTAGTATAATAATGAACAGTGCCGGATTAGCCGCCAAGGCAAACTGTGCATTGCACTTGTACCCCCAAAATTATGGGAGTCGATATAATATAATTCATAAATGGCATAAACATAAAATCATAGTATCTTGTGCAGATGACTTAAATATTGTATTAGAAATTATAATAGTATAGAGGATTATTTGGGCAACTAAAGATGTATTTTAAATTGTATACATTGTAAACATTAATAATTAATTTGTTTTTTAATTAAAATAAATAAGTATTTATGGCATTTTTATTTAACAGCCCCCAAAATTTTATTTTGTACTAGAGGCGAGTTCAAGATCCGACACTGTTCTTAAATTAGAGAAAAAAAGTGAATTTTCAGAAATACTTTTTTATGGTTTAAATTAATTATATGTATGGTAAACAGAAATAACCATTTTTTTAAATTGTTCCTTTAAAAATAGTATTAATAGATTACATTTATAGTTTAAAGGCATAAGAAAAAAAAACAGGTAAATAAGTGTATAATACATTTTTATAATTATATAAAATCACTCAAATGCATCAGTTTTATCAATTTTACAGTAGAAGTTGAGGAAACTAGTAACTACTTACTAATCAAGTTCAGATGAGAAATTCGTAAAACAAGCAAATTGGTTAGCAAGATTATTATTATGCTTTGGTTCAAATGAACACTTGTGGACATTTAGTAACTTCTTTGCTAGTTCCTCCATGATTTCCCCTGAAAAGTTAACAGAAAATCATTTAATTAATTTTAGTTGAATATATGTTAAATCATAACATAATTTCTGTGATGCTAACCTGTACACAATATAACATGTTGTTTTGTTAAAGATTTTGTGGTTTGCAATGATTTTGTCAAACATTCTTCAGAAAGAAATGGTGGGTCAACAACAACTAAATCAAAACTATTCAATAGTTCTTCATTAAATTTCATTGGTTCATTATAATCATAGAAAACATAATCTGAACCATAAACACTAAACCTTTTGTCAAACTCAAATAGTTTAACTGAAAATGAAAAAGTTTGAATATAAGTACATTATACCGTGTGTCCACAAAAACAAGGTACACTGTGTAATTAAATTACTCATATTACCCTATGCACATTTTTGAATTCTGTTTGCAGAACATAAAACTTCATTTTTGGATCATCAATCTTTCGCAGACCGAATTCTAAAATATGTATAGGGCACTGAGTTATAGTGTACCCAGTTTTTGTGGTCACACCGTATACTAAAATTCTTGCACATACTTAATATTGTGGGTGACTTTTTCTTAAATGTTTTATACAATGTAGGGCATGATATCAACGCTACTCTACCGTTAGATCCAACCGTTTTATAAACACATTCAACAATTTGTTCACATGTTTTTTCATCATACCAAAATTGGCTTAATTGCTGCAACAAAACACTATGTAACAAACAATAAATTGAAAAATAATCAATTCAAAATGGCAGTCTCACCCAATCTTCATCAAATTTTACATCTGTTGCATCTTTATCGTCACAGTGAGATAACAATTTTTCGTTTTGCTCTTCATAAAACTCTTTTAAAGCTCTCTGTGCTTCGGCTGAAAGTTCTAATGCATCAATGTCATCATCAGAGCTTGGCATTTTTAATTAAAAAATAAATGTAAGAACTTTACATAAGGTAATATACCTACAATTTTTGAAAATTCAAAATAACAATAGTTTAAAACAGACGAGAATGAAGTTAGAAATTGACTGGACCTATAGAATTGTCAAGAAAAAAAAAACCGCTGTAGAATGTAGATTGAACGGATGTTTGATTATTAAAGAATTCAAAATTGCCAAAAAATAATCGTGGACCGTGCCTTCTACAGGTCGAGTCTGAATCAAAATATACCACGATTAAAGCATTGTTCTATGATTGAAGATATCATATATTTATATCAAGTCCGTGATGTAAACTGATACGGTTTTATCAGCATTGTTCCGAGATATCAGTAATAGCCAATGGGTCCGTGCTTCACCCACATGGCCAGGAGTCAGGACTGATGACATTTAATTTTTACTGGTCAAAGCCAAACAACAAAGCTCGAAAGTCCAAAACAAGGTAGGACAGGACGTAATTTAATTTAATTTTTAATTCGTGGATCGTAGGTGTACTACATCAAATGCTGAAAAACTTATATTATAATTCTCAACTTTAAAATTATCAATTTGAGTTTTGTAATATTTATAATTTTGAGTTCATGTTTCTAATAAATCCATTTTCTTTGTCATAGATCGAATAAACTCCTATACGTAGCATGAAGTAATATAATATTATATGGTATATAGTCGTATGTCAAATTGATAAGGCTATATAAATATTAAATAATAATGATCGAGCCAGAATTGTTTAATTTCAAACCGCCTTTAAATAAACACGAGTATGTACAAAAGCATTGGGATAAATTATTAGCAAATATAGACGAGTGCGGACTTACCCATTCTGTAAGTATTCTAATGATTGCTTAGTTGGTTTGTCTAATGTTAAAATATAATGAAATACCTATTATTTATGATTAATTCTGATATGTTTTAGATTTCGGTTGTTTTGCCCGACACAATTTTCATTCCAAATTATATTGAAAACATATTTAATGAAAATGGTCAATACTACCTAATAAAAAATGTTACCTTATGCTCATTAATAGATCCTGGATTTATCACATCTTTTGTAAAAAATGGTATTATTTGTTAATCATTATTGCATAAAATGTACTGTATAGTGTATTTGTTTGTATACCTACAAATATCTACAATCTTAAAGTTTCACATTATGTCATTGTATAAGTATTTTTATGTGGTGTGAATACTATGGAATGAATTCATAATGTAAAGTATTCAATAGTAGTTTCAGAAATATTGTAGATGAATGATTCTTAATTCTTCATAATTTTATACAAGATTATTATAATTTTTATTATATAAACATGTGTATAAACTAAGTTGTTTTTAATTGTTAAGGTAATGTATACGCTATATCTCTGAATACTCACATCGATGCTGAAGACTGTATTTCAATAACAAACGGAAATTTACTACAAATGTCTTTAATTCAATCTTCCTATCAGAATATGTGTCTACCAGCTAAAGACTCAAGTAATTTTAGTATTTCAATTGTATTTATGTATTTATAGGTATTAAGTTATTATTTAATTTTAAATTTAAAAATATTATTAATTTTGTTGTTTAAAGAAATTACATTGGATTTAAAAGAATTAAAATTCAGTAGTAAATCTTATCAACGTATCAAGGAGAGTTTTGAACGTTTTCAGACCAAGTTTGACATGCTTGTTAGCTGGGAGTCCAACAGTAAGCAATTTGTTGACTTCATTAATATATTAAATCTGTATATTTTATCAAAATAAATTTTAGATGATGATGTCTGTCCTTCATCAATAGCCTCATACTTTCACAAAAATGGATTTGACTGTCAAGGATGTATACCCCGATCAACTGCAAGCAGAAAATATAATATGACCATCCCAACAGGCACTGATTTTAGACTTTTAGATACTTGGTTGTCGTATTTTTCTTTAGACATAAATATGTGAGAATATATTTTATTTAACATATTTTTTATTATTATTACTTATTAATTATTATTAATAATATGATAGACATATATAGAAACAAATGTTTTATTTGAAGAAGTGCCTCTTTTTATGGTATTTAAGTTACCTAAAACTATATTTTGAATATTTATTACCCTGTTTTAGTCATTGAACCAGAGAAATAACATTTAAAATAATTTGATTTTATTGTTTGAGTGTTCACATACTTATACATTTTTTTTATTCATACTTAATATTTATTTTTAGTTCGAATTAAATTACAATAAATAAACAATAAAGACTTAATTTTTTAGCGATGATAAGATACCAAGTATTTTACCTGATGGAAAGTTAACAAAATCAAATTCTCGTAATGTTGGTCAAGTAACTCAAATTGTATGGACAGGGTTTTTTGATAATCAAAAAGTAAAGCTCTTGTTAGAAAAGTTAAGGTAAATATTAGCTAACACTGTTTGTTACCTATATTATTGTTTCATTATTGATATAATATATTTCAGGGAATTTCAGGAAAAGGAAGGCAAGATATACTGGATGACCATTCATTTGGAACCGTTTACAAATTCTCCACGTCCTTACACTCATCGAACAATTGTATTAAACCCTGATCTTAAATATTTTGTTTCTTATTGCACAAAATGCAAAAAATGTTAAAAATTTGTTTTGAATTAAAAAGTATTTTTATTGATCCATACTTATGGTATTTAAATTGTATTTTTTTGAGAACGTATATAATACAATTATATACACATAAGGTGATATTAACTGTTTTTATCTACTGTCGGGTTTAAGATAAAAATCTGTTTAAATTAAATTTAAAAAAATTATAATGCAATTGATACACCAGATTATAGACATTTAATATTTATCAATAGGTATCTGAAAAAAATACTTTTACTTAATATGTGTTGGTTTCTAACAAATAAATGTTTAGAAAAACATGCTTGCTAAAATTGAAAGTAGTGCCACTGGATGCTCCCTTCCCTTACGTTTGTCACACCTAATACTAATGGCATCATACGAATCTTTTTACTTTGCTATTTCAAATCTTATGAAAATGCAGAATAATCAATGTTTTGGTAATTTAATGAAGCCACAACATGCAGTTTATGAATATATAGATAAGTTAGAAAACATTTTTATAGATAGGTTTCCACAAGTGTCTCTAGAAAAATAAGTAGGTATTTAGTTAAAGTTAAGTATGACTAATCAGCAGAGTTGGGCAAAATTTTATCTAGATAATTATTCAAATAAATCTGTATTCGAATAAAAAACTATTCGAATGATTTTTTTACAATTATTCGAATAATTTTTAACTATGGTTATTCGAATAAAAATGTATTTGAATAATTTTCAACTATGATGATTCGAATAAATTTTAAAGACGGTTATACAAATAATTCTTGGTTATTTAATTTGATTAAACATAGTTCATAATAAAATCATTTTTTTTAGATATTGCTATTATCGTATATAACATAAAATATTACCATTAAATATTATTCATATTATAATATTATAAGACTATTATTAAAATATAATTTAAAAAAACATATCTAATTTTCTAATTCTTAACTTTCTTCTATTGAAAGATATTTGTTTATTGTTTATTCGAATATCTATATGTTTAAAATTGAATCGGTTAATTTTTTATTCGAATAATAATAGTTGATAATTAATCGAATACATTTTTATTCGAATTATTGTAAAAATAATTATTCGAATGATTTTTTATTCGAATAATAATAGTTTAAAATTAATCGAATACATTTTTATTCGTACGTCGTATGTACCTATACGTGTAATAATAATAATAATGGGCTGCAGCGTGCCCGCTCGTTTATTATTTCGTTGTCGATTCGAACGACATATTTTCTTTCTTTTATTTTTGGAATATCGTACGAGCGAGCATTGCGCGGATATGATTTTTTCATATTTTCTGTTATATGATGGATTCGACCATTTCGACCTAAATAGTCGATCGTCGTCAGGGGGTCCTGACAGTGAATGGGCAGTGAATGGGAGTGCCTCAGCTTTCGTGTCAGCAGGTATCTCAACAACAAAGACGTCGACGAAATAATAATATCGATTTCCGGATTTCCCTCACCTGCACCAGCCTTTTACTCTCGTGCTAATCGTCGAACAGGGTTTGTGTGTGTCTGAGTCTGTATAGTATGTGTGTACACTACTATAGTACTATGCCCTGTATATAGTATATATGCACAGATTATGTATATTGCACGACGACGGGTCGGGCAAAAGACGGCTGCCAACGGAATAATAATGACATTATTGTTTGCGAGAACGATCGCGCGGCGCAGAACCTCCGAATCCAATGGGTCTTGTACTCATATAGTGACCACGCCACTCCTTCGCACACATCATCCAATATGCATGTATAGCTTTCTTTTTGTTTTGTTTTCCCGTAATGTCATTATAAGAGTAGGGCGTGTGACCGTCGTTTCCGTCCGTCCTTTAGTGACAAATAATTAATTACGACTGTTGCGGTATATTAAGAAGTATATCTGTTGTCCGCAGTTACAATTACTGTTTGTAGCATATATATACCTACCTATACCGCGGCTATACTTGTTAGGTTTTTATAACGGTTCTATATGTATGCACAGTAAATTCTTTCTAGTCAATATTCAACAAATAGGTACCAAAATATAAATGTTGCCAAATTATATTTAAGCTGTACATATAATATAATATGGAATTATAGCTTAATGGGCTGTATTAAAATACGTTTAGAAACCGGGAATTTCACACGCTCGAAGAGTGAGCTTATTCCTATAACTTGTTTAATTTCTTTGCATAATTTTTGCCGCGAGTTCGCTGCTTCACGCAACGGAAGTCAACCGGCCTGCAGATGGAACACCGGAAACCGATGAGGCGGCTAAACCCAAGCGTCGGTTGATATGTGGAAGCGCACCAAGCGTTTCGTCAGACGCCTGTTATGTTGTGCTTAACGTTGTTATATATGTTCTGCTTAACGTTGTTATATATGTTCTGCAGTATATCACTGAGTGTGTTATATGTGATAATGTTCGTACTTCGGACGCTGGTTCGAAAAAATAAAAATGTTATACCTATACTTAGAATATATAAGATTGTTATACGGTTATATACCTACTGCAGCAAATAATGCAGTCATGATTTACAATAATAAACCTTTTTGTTATATTTATTTAATTTGATTTTATTCAATATTATTATGGTTATTATTAACAAACACGCGCTGTACTGGAAAATTAATTTATGTGGCTTGTGAAAATCGTGACTTTATGGCTGTATTTATGACTGTATTGCCGGTATATTTTTGGTGATATTTTTTTTTGTGTATAAAGATATCTTTTTATCGACATTTAAAAAAAAAAAAACTAAAACGAAATCGAAAATGTAAAATTTCTATAAATAGCTCAAAAAGTTGAAGTAGCTCTTGAGAACTTTCATTATGTACAGTATTATGTGCTAGTATAAATATTTGCAGGTAGGTAAAAATGTTAAGTAATCTTACCATCTATATACGGTTATTCGTTATGCGCGTTATTCGAGTTACCTATATATATAGTATATATACACCAAATAAACAATATAGATTTTGAAGACAACTTAGATACACATTTCTTATACATCATGTTTATCATTTATATAAAAATGTATTTATACCTTTAATTATTCGTAATAAAAACTGTGTAATTTTAATTATAAAATTTTAAGTTATGAGTAATATTTAACATTTTATATGCAATTTTAATTGTCAATATATATATATATTATATAGGTATAGGTATATACTGCAGTTGATACTGTGAACAACTGAAATTAATATATTTTTTTTTGTAGACAACGATTTACATATTTTATTTTTCTATAACAATTATCAAAGTATAAAATTAGTATTGAGTTGAAATTGAAAAGTGCATGCATTACAATAAATACTATATAGATTATTTTCAATTTTTTCATTTATTTTATTTTTTTAAATTTCAGTTTTTTAATCCCTATCTCATCTTATACTCAGAAGGCCATAGAACTCAGAAGTATTTAAACTGTTGTGCGTCGCGGCTCCCAGGGACCAGGGGTGTCACGGGAGTTGGCGAAGCGAGCCACATATACGGCGTCGAAGCACCGGAAACCAAAATGAATGTAGGTACCTATGTCATGTATAATTATTATAATTAATATTATTTATAATCAGAGGAGTGAGGACGCTATACTCGTATGCGTATATTGTCTCCGTCTTATAAATGCACAACATAGCAAAAACTGTTTTGCAGGGGAAAGAACCGAGAAGGCTATATACAATATCATAAATTCATAACTAAGATACGAGATTTTCACCACATAAAAGGAGAACTTTGGCTGTGCAACGTTGTTTTTATTTGTTTGATATCACTTATGTATGAAAAAAGTTCTTATACTGTTTTAAAAACCATTATTGTTTGTGTTTTTCAAACTTGAAAAACTTTAATCATATAATAGTGATATCAAAAAAATTATATATTTATATACCTATATAGGTACCATAGACCTGTAAACTAGTTTACAGGTCTATGATAGGTACCAATACTATATATATATAGTAGGTACTCGAACAGTGTGGCTGTCGGTTGATGGTGTCGGCGTCGCTGTTGCTGACTGCCATACGATTATGTGATAGTGGCGACTTCGGGACCATTCTCCTAACTCCTAAGTCACCTATACTAATGTACGGAATCGTCTATACCGTGTCCACGACACCTTAGTCGAGAAAGACCATCTCGTTTGCCACTGAGCGACTGTCATCCTCCTCTCTTCATTCTTTATGGCGTCCTTCCCGGGTGGGTCTCCGGAAGCCAGAATAAGCACTTCAGCGCGCGACCGAGCCCTTAGCCTATCTGGTCTAGGAGGACAGCCGGAGGCATGGCGGCCACAAACTATTTGAATTTTGAACAGCCAGCTTTTATTTCATTCGGCATCACTGAATATAACTATATATAGGTAAGTACCTATATAATTTATATTCAATTGATTTACGCTCTTTCTCAATTTATTCAATAATAAAAAATAATTTTAAATAATTTTAAAATTTTAAAAAGTTCCACCGCATATATATATAAAAAGTTCCACCGCACATATATATATACTATAGTCTTTACAAATGTTGCATTTAATAATAAAATAACAAGTCCCGGCGCATGCGCAGTGTAAAATATAATGGTCGGGTCTCTTATACAGCAACATAATATTACCAATCTTAACCGATCTAAATCATCTTAATCGATGAAAAACGTTTGTGAGACCGTTCATAGCGAACGGACCCGACCAATATTAATGCTCGTACACGTAAAGGTATGTAGTGGAAAGCCAATGTTTTTTGACTATAATACTATAATAGTATAATCTAAAAACCTTGGTGGAAAGCCTGAAGCCTCCTTAATTGTGGTAGTAACCCAAAGTACACGGTATCACAATACTACCATGAAAAATTAAATTGGGTGGCCGTTCACCATTAAATTTGATTTGTCACGAATACTATGGAGTTTCGTATACCTGCCACAGCTTGACGTCTACCATGGTCTATGCACGAATTAAAATAAAATAAATTTATGCCATGTGGTCATATAGCCGTGTTGATAACGTTATGTATTATCATTTATCATATATTATTCATATCATTTGTATTCAGATTTCAAATTTTCAAAATAAATACAAGTACGATTGTGTACAATTTATAAGATATTTATTGTTTTCTGTTATAGTTAACTTTTTTCGAGCTATTAAAAATGCCTTTAATATTGATGGTTGGTTTACCGAGTAGTGGCAAGACGACAAGAGCTCGTGAAATCCAAAAATTCTTTACCGAGAAACAGCACAGAGAAGTTATCTTAATATCGGATAACGAAATTATATCAAATATGAATATAGACAAGAATGTTTTGTATTTAGGTAGTTATAAGTTAATTAATTTATTGTAAAATAATACACCATTTTAAATTTTTGTTTTAGAATATGATTGGGTATGGGTAAATTATTAAATATCAGTTGACTAATGATGGCATAGTTTTTAAATTGTAGGATTGTTTTTTTCACCAGGTTTGCTGAATCTGTGACAAAATAAAATGTTCTAAGATATTAGTTAGCAATTTGGATACTTAAATATTGTATTAGTATTTTAATTTTATATTTTGTTGACTTGCAATATTTATGCTTGTAAATAATTTAATGTAATAATATTTACAGAAATGAAGAAAGAAAAAGATCTCCGATCAAAATTGCATTCTGATGCCTTAAAGTTAGTTTATGAATACTATTATAGTATTATGTTATATATAGAGTTATGAATAATGGTACATTAATTCAAGGAATTTGGTTTGTATTCATATAAACTGATCAGTTGGTTATATCACTGTTCTGGGTTATATGCATGTACCTATTGTACCTACCTTATGATAATTTATGTTACAAACTCAATTGTAGGAATTATGGAATTGTTATATTTTGATTGAGTCACAATAAAATATAATTCCAATTACCATTTACTCATTATTCTTCAATTGCACCATAATGTAAATCAAGTAAAATATTATTTTTTTTTAACTGTTTGTAGGAGTTTAACAAAAGAAAATGTTGTAATATTAGATTCTGGAAATTTCATTAAAGGTATGTAAACTGCATAGTGTTAATTTTGTATTTTTATTTAATAATATATACAAATATTGTAAAGTCTAATATTAATATTTTATAACTTTTCATTTATTAGGATTTAGATATGAATTGTATTGTTCTTCTAAAAGTTTGAGTACACCAAAGTGCTTGGTTGTATGTGATATTTCAATTGAAAAAGCTTGGGAGCTAAATGAAAACAGAACTGAACAAGAAAAATATGTAAGGAAAACATTTGATGATCTTGTTATGAGATATGAAGAACCAAATCATTCAAATAGGTTAGTTAAGTGTAGTATTTTTAATATTGTATATTAAATTAAATAAATGTGTATTTAGATGGGATTCGCCATTGATAAATTTACAATTGGATGACACTTTGCCTGCCGAAGAGATCCGAAAAGCAATTTTTGAAGTTGCTGCTCCTGTTCCAAATCAATCAACAATAAATGTAAGAACATACCAATGTAAAACCCAATCTATAATATTAATAAGTTATTTAATCGCTAATATTTTAAAATTAAATTAAAATTTGGAAGCCAATTTCAAACCTAATTTTAAAAATATTTTCATCTAGTTTTATTATTCAAATAAATTCTATTGCGAATATTAAAGTATTATTTTTTAACTTTAAAATTGTTTGTCATGTCTACTACTAAACACAAAATATTACCATTTAAAGTATTTAAGTAAATAAGAAAATTAAATATTTTAACTTATTCTTTTTACTTTTTTAAAAATTAATTAATTAACCAGTTCTTTAAAGTTGAAAATTTAAAATTTAAACATTAATCAGTAAACTATCATTATTTAATATTTATCAACATTTTAATCAAGTAATTCTCTTAATAATGAGAAATGTTATTTGAAATGTTTAGAATTTTTTTTAAAATTACTTTAACCTTTCCACTGCTCCAGAGTCCAGACGTACTATTACATCCAAAACATCTACACCATTCTCTGCTCCAGACATACAATTACGTCCCTGGATTTTATAATATTCTCATTTGTTGGTAACTGTACAAGTTTAGGAAACCTTGGCTCGCATTATTTTAAACTTAAATAATTAGATCATATAGATTTCAAAATTTAAATTTTAAAATTTTAAAAAATATTTTGTTTTATGTAGCATACACAGGTTACAGTAGATAAATAGTGTAGCAGTGAAAGGGTTAATGTATTGTCTAATTATAAAAATTTGATTTTTCATACGTAATCTAATAGCTTAAAGAAACTGCTACTTGTCATCAACCTAATAGTACTGTTAGCATTATTTTAATTATGTTGTGTTATTATCTGTATTTTTAACAGGCACCATTAAATTCAAGTTCGTATTTGTATGATTTAGATCAAAAAACACAAGAAGTAATTAACGTAAGTATACAAGTATTTTTTATACATTTTTTCTTATACAAATATTTAATCAATAAGTTAAGGAAATTACTATAGGATCTATAGTAAATAGTAAAAGTTTTTTTTTATTTCTTCTGTTTTTTATAGTCAATTATACAGTTGAAGAAACAAGGCGTGGAAGGAGAAAATATTGAATTAGTCGATTATAAAGGAAAATATTTGAACAAATTGGATAAGAGTATCTCATTAGTGCAGCTTGCAAAGTCTAGGAAACAGTTTTTATCGTATGCCAAAAGCCACGTTTCAATTACAAATGACCAAACAAATATTGTTAATATGTTTATACAGTTCTTGAATAATTCTGTTACTTGTTGAAAAATATTATTATTATTATTTTTTTTTTCATTGGAAGAAGTATGATTACCTCATCTTTCTTTATATTAATTATGATGAGATATTGGCATCTTGCTTTATATTTGGCCCACACTGTGAGTAGCACAAAATGTACTCCAATAGAATGAGTGGATCTTGGTGACGACAATTTGGGATCCAAGTATGTGGGTTGAGATTCATCACTCAAAGTTTTTCTGTGTTTCACACAGAAATTTAAATATTGAATTGTCAACTGCATTAACTAATTTGTTTCACTTCTCTAACCTTATGTTAGATAACCAAACATAATAACATTTTCGATTTATTTAAAATTGATTATGTGGACCCTATGTCCCTAACACCTATTTTACATTACATAATATCATTGATTTTAATAATTATTCAGTATTTGAGTACTAAACTATTTATTATCAATGACTGTATTTAATTGTTTGTATTGTTAATTATTAATAAATAGTAGTTCTATAAACTACATATTTTTTTATTCCATTTGTATTAAAGTCATAATTTATAATCTTATACGTTTATTATTTTACAAATACATACTTGGAATATTTTTTCAGACATCCCAGTGTCCATTTATTACCAAATTATATAAACTATTAGTATGATTTTATGAATATCAATTGAAAATTTTAAATTATTACAATATATAAGAATCTATTAACTTAATTTTACATGCTTATAATATAGGTAATTAATCCAATTTCATGTCTAGTGTCAACTGACTAGGTACTTTTATAAACATTATTTCCAAATGTATTGTGTTTAATTTCATCACACAATCCAGTAAATGAAAAATTTGAATCTCGTTGCAAGTTGTATTATTACAGGGGGAACATGAGTCATGACCCTATGTCCCTACTTCCTATTATGTTGTCATCAGTTTTAATTGAACTCAACATTATATTTCAGTATAAACACATAACCATATCCTTCAAAAATAAATTGTTCTAAACTAGTTGATCATTGAAACAAAACAAAAATAATACAATTTTAAGTTGATATGAGTACCTACTACAAAAAAGTAACTATATGACAATGTTAAACACTTTAAAGTTAGTATTTCATGAAAGTAATTAATGTAAGCTACAGATCATAATAAATTTATAAAAAATTATTTAAAATCTTTTTTCATTTGTTTTTCACGGCGCTCATGAAAACTACTGGGCAATTTTAACTTTTGACCCCCCAAGTACCAACTAGATTCACTTTCCTATCAGAAAAGGTACTATTGAAGAAAATCGAAGCATTTTTTCTGTCCTAAAAGGTGATAACAGACAAAAATAAAAAAACTCACATCATTATAAAATCAATACATTCATCGCTCCGCTCAGAATCTAAAACACACATCATTGTAAAATCAATACATTCATCGCTCCGCTCAGAATTTAAAAAATTAATAAAATCCGACTATTCTACAGGGCGTGAGATATTTTCCTATGAGTCATTTTTTGTGCTTATAAGTTAGAACGCACCTGATGAAATGCCCTTAACCACTGATATGAAATAAGAAATAAAATATGCAATTATATTATGACCTATATATATTCATTAACAATAATATATTCTATGAAGCCGTTAGTACCCATGCATTTTTAGTTGTATTTGTTTTAAAACCAATGGATCATATAAAAAGTATTGAATACAATAACAATGTGGTATGTAGGTAGGTAGGTAGGGGGAGTCCAGGAAAGTTTAACCCCTTCTAAGAAAACTAATTTTAATTCCTTTTGTAATCAAATGGAAACAGAATTGATGTCCGAAGAAATCATGGCTACATATATAGTACCTAACCTATAATAAATCCCATATTATTCTTATGTGTAATCAATAACCATGAGTGCTACGCATCTTTCTTAAAGTTGAAAAGTGGATCAAATCTCCCGATTGGGTGGGTCGGTGGGTGACTTCAACCAAGGAAACGGGAGATATGAGAATATCAAAGTATGTCATGGATATTTTAGGTTCTTAGCGGAGCAAAGAAGCTATAGGTAGTGGTTTTACAATGATGTTTATTTATTTTATTTTTTTTTATATCCTTTCAACACAATTTCTACTAGAAGGAGTGCTTTGATTTCAACATATAGTTTCTTATATTTTAGCAAATTGGATCAAGATGGTACTTTAAAGGAGTAATTTTTCGATTTTCTCGATAGTTATATTTTACGCCACGAGAAAAACCACCGAAAAATTACGAAAAGCTGCTAAAACCGGGATTTTAATTATTAGCGCTTTGTTTATCACCATAGAAACGAATACAATTAAAAAAAATTGTAAAACTATAAATGTTAGTATAATCATTGTTCTATGGTATAATATAACTGTGGCATAATCTTTATATATAAAATAGAGTTCGAAAAAATGTAAGACCATTTATAACTTAAGAACAGCTGGACCGATTTGGTCGAAAATTGGTGGGGAGGTAGCTTAGAACCAGGAAAAAGACATAGGCTAATTTAAAAACGGTAAATTCCAACTCAGGGAGGTGCTCAAACAGGGATGATGAGATTTAAGATGGTCATTTTCGTTTATAAATGCAAGGAGAAATAATTAGTATTAGTATTTGTTAACTATTGGTTGCCATTGGTTATTAACCATTGTTATTACATGAACATTCATTTATAGATTAATACATTTCCCAAAAAGAGGAGGGGTGCTTGAATGATTTAGATTTGGACCAAGTAGGCCAAATCCCCCGGGGATGTGCTCAACAGGAATTTTAAGATTTACGATGGACACTTTTGTATTTAAACCGTTGCTATTGGTTATAAGATAAGTAATTAGTAGAAAATATTATTTATTATTTTATTGGTTGCCAAATGTTAATCGGGCAGATCAGGTATACTAGTATGCATCAAATCGAATTTTTACACATATAACCGCTCATCGGCATTGTCCGCGATCCGACGTAGTCCCACGACCCTGGCTGAGTTGCACTTACTGCAGCGAGTTACACACAAAAGGAGTTGGAAAATAATCACAATTTTTTTAAGAGTTGTCATATTTTATGGGCAGCCAATTGCACGGGATCAGCTAGTATAATATATAATATAACAATAGCATACTTGAGAGGGATAAATTCTAAATGGATTTGTGCAAGTGACTTTGATGTTATCTAGACTGCAAAGGTGGCCAACAAACAGTAAAGACGATGTCTATGTTATAATTTTGAAGAAAATAATTTAATTGATCAAAATTGTAATTAATTATTAGTAAACATAATTTATATAAATTTGATTTCAAAAAAATATTATTTATTAAACATACTAATTTACTATGAAAATAGTTTATTTGCTACGTATTACAGCCGTCGTGTATAGTTACTGTTACTCTGATATAAGCCAATGCATTTTTAATTTTACCGAAAACTCAGCAGAAATGCCTTGTATAGCCCCGGCCTTAGCAGACTTTCCAGTCAACATCCTTGTGGTCTTTCCTGTCTATAACGCTAATATAGGTTGGACTAACCAACTCGAGTTTTCAAAAATAAATAGGACTGGACGACTGGAGGCTGTAGATAATGCACAGTATACCTATCTACATTATACAGCCGTACCTTAACCCAAATCTTGTATTTAAAAAAAATACGTCGGGACGATGGGACCTAACTCTCGGCATTTTTTGGAATTTATAGGATCCAACTCGTGATGGTCCAGGCTGGGTAATTCTGCAACGACTGCAACTATAGGTACCTAATATACCATACTTAAATTGATATACCTATTTCAATAATCGCTGTGTAAATAATTAATACTATATTTAAATATTTGTTTATAATTCCACTATTGTAATTTGTGATGTAGCGCTGGTATAGGTGCCTATATTATATTGTAATAGGTATATTATGGTGTTATTACCATGATTTATACTTCAGATAAGCCTTTTTATTAGTTAAATGATCCGAAGTCGAAAAAAAATGTTAATAATATAATAATATGAATATATGATGGTTATAAATGTTATAATAAATTATCATTTTTATTTTAGCAGGTGAATAATAAATATTGAATATCATTGTATTATCAAACATTTAAAATGTTAATTTTTAATGTAGGTTTAATAATATAATATAGATTACATTCGACAGGTCCATTAAAATAACCTCCCTCCACATCAGTTCACATTGAAGTCGCCAACGTAAGATGGCGTTAGTGCGTCACTTACACAACGTCCATTTGACTGCGATCCGTATCAGCACGCACACCTGTTGCCGGCGTTATCACCGCAGTTGCCACTTCACTTGCCGAAGTGGTGCCCACGGTATAGGACTAATCTGAAACTTTGGTAGCTTAGTGTCTTAGTGTTGTAGTAAGTACGTCGAGATTTAAATTTTCTTAAGACATTTTTTTTTAAATTTAGTGTTTTTGGTTCTTGTGACGTTACACATCCACTGAATTCATGTTTTTTTTCTGTCCGCAGGGTAATTATAACTTATTTATATATTAAGCTACATACCGGTGACGTCTGTTCATCGTCGTCAGCAAACATGATCCGGTCCAACATGTTAAAAGTAATAATCTAATTGATTTAATAATATTAAAACAATTATAGCATTCAAATGACAGTGAAATAATTTGTAGATATAAAAACCTTTGTTGGGTTTACTGCCTGTTCTCATTTCAAATATTACACATTGTACAATTTATTGATTTTTTTTCTTTTATTAATAAAAAATGAACATTTACAATCTGTAAAATAGAAAATACAATAACGCTCGACAGCTTGGGTAAAGCGTCCAATAACGCTAGTTCAACTATATACCTACATTTTTTTTTGTGTTATGTAACTATTGAGTGGGTAATCAATAATCATATTATATTGAATATAAACTGGGATAAAATTTTTGCTGCTGTGTCCAACTTGTTTAGAAATTTAATCATTTATTATTTGTCATACTATTTTAGCAATTCCTAAAAATTATTTCCAGCATTAAATACTTAAATAGTTTTTTAATTATTTTAGATAATTTAGTTCGTATTTTTTTTTATTTTGCATTTGTTTCAATAAGTACAATTGTTTATGTTTATCATATTTATTATGTACATATTTTATGCTACTTGACATTTACCACTTAGTTATAAATTATTTACAGGTTTTAACGGATGTTATTGATTAATATTAAAGGATTTACATTTTTATGATATTATCTAACTCTAAAGTGGTTTTAGAACATGGCCCCTACTTCCTCCCTACTACCTATAGGTACTATAGTACCTACTAGTAAAACTATTGTTCTAACATTGAAAATTGAAAAAAGAAAATATTCACATTTCTATAACAATTTCTTCATTCGGGTTTCAACTTACTCATTTTTACTATTTCTATATTAATTGTATTTACCATTAGAAAAATGAGCTCTATAATACCTATATTTGAATAGTAAGTTCTTAAAACATTGATATCTTTATGTTATTTATCATTAGTATAGGTACTAATGAAAATAAATACATAATATTGTCAAATAAGTATGTAAATCAAATCTACCTATGAATCTAAAATTGGTTTATCATATTTAGAATTGATGTAATAAATTATACATTCTTGGAAACAAGAAAATAATTATCATACTCACATCTGTTAGAACCTACCAATTAGTTAATAATTTATAGTATATCAAATGCAATCGTTTTTTTATCTACAATGCTTGTTCGAAATAGGTAGGTACCTAACTTTACAGTTATATTATTTATTTATCTTATCTAAGATCAGAGGTTATATATAATTTAAACAAGTGAAAGACGTCAATATTCAAATCTAACAATAATTGATATAAAATGTATTTATAATTTATTTTAAGGATTTGATAAAATTTTTTTCAGAAAAATGTATTTCAACAAGTAATTAGATTTAATGCAACATGCAGTGCTATTCCAAAAGTTCCAATGTACATAGATGGAAAGTTTGTGGAATCAAAAACAAATGATTGGATTGATGTACATAATCCTGCCACAAATGAAGTAATCTTATTTACTTTATTAATATAAATATGAACATTTTTTTAATATAGTACAGTCTTGTTAATCCGGATCACTGAACATCTGAATCAAACAAAATTAAATGAAACCTAGGAAACATGTTGAGGGCTGACTACTGATATCATTATGTATTTGTTCTTATACTAAAAATAATTATCTACATAGTTAGTTTCGGTTTGTTTACAAACTGTAAAATAACAAAAATAAATATGCACATACAATCAAAATTAAAATAGGTTTGAAAATTATTGGAAATTTTTTTTTTTTGTGCTTCACGTCGGTCTGGATTAACTGGATGTTTGGAATAGGGATGTGGAGATATGCGAGAATCTACTAATCTGCTGATTAGTAAATGATAATATAGTTGTGTAATGTAAATATGTAATATAATATATATTTACTAATATAATTTTCATTATATTATTTTTAACCAACTTTCTTAGGTCATTTCTAAAGTACCAAAATGTACACAAAGTGAAATGGAACATGCTGTAGAATCATCCAAAGCAGCTTATAAATTATGGTCAAAAACTTCTGTGATGAGAAGACAACAAATCATGTTTCGTTATCAGGAAATCATCAAAGCTAATATGGTAAATTTATTTTGATAGTGTTTATATAGTTTCGTTTGTTCATTTTAAATATTTGAAAATTTAATTTCAGAAAAAATTATCAGAGAATATAACTAAGGAACAAGGGAAAACATTGATTGACGCAGAGGGAGATGTAACTCGTGGACTGCGTAAGATTCACTATGTTTTGTTTCATTGTATTACCAGTTAATCGCAAGTATAGAATTATGTCAGTTAAATAATTATGTTGTTCTCCAGAGGTTGTTGAAAATTGTTGCAATTTTACCAGCTCAATCATGGGTGAATCATTACCATTAGTAGCTACTGATATGGATATACATTCCTATCGTGAGCCTCTTGGTGTGACGGCTGGTATTGCTCCATTCAATTTCCCTGCAATGATACCCTTATGGATGTTTCCTGTTGCCATTTCTTGTGGAAACACATTTGTTATCAAGGTAAATATATGCATTTAATTTTAATTTGTCTAGATGTAACAGAATATTTCCAGGTGTATAAGTTTGTTAAACTGACATTTGCAAACATTATTTTTATAAAAGATTACTGGCTGTTAAAAAAAAATGTTAAATCATTATTTAGTATGTTATAAGCAATAAAAAAAAGTTTTATCAATAATATTTTAAATGAAAAAATATTAAAAATGTTTTTTTTTTAAATTATTATTAGCCTTCAGAAAGAGTACCTGGAAATTGTATGATGCTTGTTGAAATGTTATCGGAAGCTGGCTGCCCACCTGGTGTTGTGAACATTATTCATGGCAGTGTAGACACTGTGAACTTCATCTGTGATGCACCAGACATTAAAGCAATTTCATTTGTTGGTGCAAACATTGCGGTAACTAATAGTTATATAATATATAATAGCCTTTTACGTTTGCCGTGGGTTATATTGAGTGCTAATATATTATATATTGTGTGTAGGGTGAACATATTTACAGTCGAGGTTCTAAAAATGGTAAAAGAGTACAAAGCAATATGGGTGCAAAAAATCATGGTGTAATAATGCCGGACGCAAACAAGACTAGCATGTTAAATTCATTAGTTGGAGCTGCATTTGGAGCAGCCGGACAACGATGTATGGCATTAAGTACGGCTGTGTTTGTTGGTGATGCCAAGAATTGGCTTCCTGAATTGAAGAGTCGGGCTGAAAATTTAAATGTGAATGCTGGTAAGTAAATTGAAGTAATCTATGTATTAGTTGTTGTTTTAGTTATTATTTATTTACAATTGTTGTTAATTCATTATATTTACTTTTAAGGTCATGTTCCGAATACTGATGTAGGCCCAGTTATATCGCCAGAAGCAAAAAATAAAATTCACA
The DNA here is from genome assembly GCA_027563435.1 of Nasonovia ribisnigri. NCBI lineage: Eukaryota > Metazoa > Arthropoda > Insecta > Hemiptera > Aphididae > Nasonovia > Nasonovia ribisnigri. The sequence goes on along the minus strand of JANEHU010000169.1, from coordinate 184,465 downwards.
GTTTAATCCAATCTGGTATTGATGAGGGAGCTAAAATTCTTTTGGACGGAAGAAACATAAGTGTGCCAGGCTATGAAAAAGGAAATTTTGTTGGACCAACTATTCTCACAGATGTGAAGGTAACAACCACTATTGTAATGATTATATTTATGGTGAACTTAATCCATTAACTACCCCACTTTTTTTTAAAAAGTATGCTAGTTAATGAGTGTTCTTCTATAAAAATGTTTAGGTTATTTGTTATTTTCATGATTGAATTTTTTTTCAACTACCTATGTGTTATTTTTTTTCATTTTGTTGTACAATATAGCCACATATGAAATGTTATACAGAAGAAATATTTGGACCAGTGTTGGTGTGCTTGACTGCTGATACTTTGGATGAAGCGTTGAACATAATTAACTCAAATCCATATGGTAATGGTACAGCTATATTTACTACAAATGGAGCAACAGCTAGAAAGTTTACTCATGAAGTCCAATGTGGAAATGTAAGCATATTGTAATATTATTCTGGAATTGTACATGTAATAATGATATATATATATTTATATTCCATTTAGGTTGGCGTAAATGTTCCTATCCCAGTTCCATTGCCAATGTTTTCATTTACTGGTACACGAGGATCATTTTTGGGACAAAATCATTTCTATGGCAAACAAGTATGTGTTATTTTTTTTTAATTTAAAGTTTTACAGAAAATTGACGCGTAACATATTTTTCATATTGTGATTTGTGATTTTATTTAAGGGTTACCACTTTTTTACGGAATTGAAAACAGTTACACAACTTTGGAAAGAATCTGATGCCACAGACACCAAAGCAGCCGTTTCTATGCCTGTGATGAGATAATTTTTTAACATAAGTCTGATATTTTACAGAGTTTAATATAATCTTGTTTTTGTTATTATAATTTTTAATAAATGAAAAGTGTAAAGTACAAGTTTTGTCAAATATTTTAATGATAATATTATGTTGTTTGAAGACACAATTTATTTAACAATTCTTCTGGTATTATATTTCTAGGTTAAAGATAAAAAAAAAAATGTTGCTAAAAACTCAAAAGAATAAATATTAAATAACACTTTCACATTTTTTCTTAAGAGGTCGTGAAAATAGTATTTATTGTCCCCGTGTTACTACAACATAGCACCATACTATACTGTGGTCCATGACCATACCATACCACAATAACATGCCATAACCATTAGTCGTATCATATAATATGAGTATGTCAAAGTAATATAATAATATTTAAAAATTGTCATAACTCTTCAAAATTAGAATATTGTAAATAACTAACATGAGAACACAGATAATGTTTGTACCTTTATGTATGATAAGTTAATTTACTCTATAGGTAGAAATAAATGATTATATCGCTCGTTCGCAAACCAAACATACATCGAGCATGCAGTAATCATAAATTAGGCAGATACTCCACCATATTTTGTCATTGGTTTGACCTATAGGTACGTCATGGTCCTCGCTATATTATTCTGTTCATCATGATGAAGTGCGCAGCTACTGAAACCGAACCTACAGTAATCGAGTCGCTGTCTGCAGAAACGGAAGCTATGCAAAAAGTGTTTCCAAAACTCCGAGCGGCTGAGTTCGACATTCCACTTAAAAAAATTGCCGTATTTTGGTCGGTACGTCGCCGGTACACTGAAACCACCTTTACGATTCTACGTCGAATGTCACGGGCGCTGTCTCATCGGACAAATACCGCTGCGGGAGACAACCTCTCGATGGAGCTGCCGACTGAGCGCCGAAAGACTATATAGAGCGACATCCACTTACCCGCTTTTTTATTAACTCAATAGGTGTTATTGAATATAGTTATTTATATTAAAGTACACATATTATAAATTTACCTACTGACTGATTCAAATTTTTTTTAAACTATTTTTAAACAATACTTTTTCTTATAGTTTTCTCTTAGTTTATGTTAAGCGATGAATTCTTTTTAAAACTTTAAGTTCACCTTTATCATCGTGTTATAAAAAATAAAAACAATCCTGAAAAATTTAAAATTATTTTCAAATATTATATTTTAAGATTCACACTAAAAAAACAGTATGGATTTAATAAAAATAACAATATATCGATCTCTGACATCAATACGTCATATAATTATAAGAGGATGATAATAATATAATGTATTGTGAAATCATTATTATTTTTTTTTATTACATTTTGGTTGGATCATAGGTACCCAGTGGCGTATTTACGGGGGTCGACCCCCCAAGAAAAAAATTTAAAAAGTCATAAATAACTTGGTACGTAGGTACCGAGAAAGAGAAAATTAATTTTATATTATGGGTTTAGTTATATTATGTTTCTATTATAAAAAAAAAAATATACAATATTTGTATAAATATTAAATAACTTGGGTTTAACTTTTGGTTATTTTTGTCTAAAAAACTATTAATTTGTATTAATATATCATAATAGTAGTGAAATATACATAATATAATATAAATAATATAATTATTACATCATTACTCGTATGTGTTTTTTTTATATTATAAACTTGTAGGTATTTAATATTTAGACCCCCCACAAAAAATTTGAAAATACGCCACTGTAGGTACCTACGGCTTATTCATAAGAGATTATACCTTTTTTTATAAGAACGAATTGCTTGGAACGTTTAAAAAATATTATTATGATGGCAGAATTTATTCCTTATTCCCTTTTCAAAATATAATAAATGTTCTAAGTCACCTTACATGCAGTTCACCCGAATTGAAGATATTATTGTATGTATACCTAAAGCCCTTTATCTCCCTCCCCCGGATTCACGACAGTTGATAACGGTAATTAATTATAAGACACTGGTTAAAGGAGGTGTTAGGTACAATATTTATTATATATTATATCCATAAGTTTAATTTGGGATTATTTTTCAACGCTCTCTTCTACGTCGTAAAATTTGCTTATACGATTCCGCGGGGACTCGTGGAATACAAACACAGCGACATCTCGTATTGTTTTAAACTTTTAAGAGATTTAACCCTACAATGCATAACGTTACTTGAGAGTAACAATGTTTTTATCAACATCTTATACTTAAAATAATGATCGTTTTATGCTTTTCTACGTATATACTAGTAGCTAAGGTAATATATATTTAGTTTATAGTGTAAAGAAATAGTAATATAATAATAATTATTAATTAATTTGAAGTTGTCCGATATTTTTCTGAGTTATCAGCGTTATCAACTTTTTTCATTGAGTATGTCGATATGATGTACGATAAATCGGTCCTAATTCATACAATTTAACTTGGGAAAAATTGTACATGTTTCCTACACTGTATTTTATCAATTCGTTTGAAATGTGGACCTTTTGTAGATTCGTACTACTGCAGATATTCGATTTTTACTTTGTTACACATGGGTAACACTATGCATTCCCGTTACATTATCATTAAATTATACACTTGTGATACCTACAGAACAGATTGTTTATCAATTTTTCTTTTGAAGTGCTTTAGCTGCCTTTTTTTCATAAAATTAGTACTTATTATAGCTAGTTGTTAGTTAATGACTTATTTATTTAGCTTATAATTGTTTAAAGCACAATAAAATATGGATAATAAATTAGCTGATGATGATATAGTTCATTTATTAGATATTCCATCAGATTCTGAGGATGGTTTTGAAAGCGACCTTGATACTGAACAAATCGAAATGTATGATGAGTACAGGGATTTATTAGAAGAACCGGATTTATCTACTTTTACAGAACTCTTATTAAATAAATTTCCTGAAAACATTTTAGATGAAGTTGTTCAATTTCCTGTTTTGGATCCAGAACTGGATAATGGTAACAATTTAAATATTCCTCCATCCTCATCTTCTCCTGAACCAATCACCACACCAAATAATAAAAAAACCAGACAGACCCAACAAAGTAAAACACCAATTTTAACAGCTCCTACCAAACCTCCTATAGTAATTCAAAATATTAAATGGACAGATGGCAATTTTCCAGTATTAGAAACTGATTTTCTTGGCAATTCTGACTTACCAAATTATATATTAGACCTAGATACACCTTTTCAGATTTTCAAATATTTTTTTACTTCAGATTTGATGGATCATATATGTTCTGAGACTTATAAATATGGTGTGCAAAAGAACTCCAGTAGCCCCTTAAAAATGAGCACTGAAGATTTACAAAAATATATTGGCGTTCTTGTGATAATGAGTTTAGTAAATATAACAAATATTAGAAACTATTGGTCACCAGTTTTGGGAAATGAAACTATAAAAAATACAATGACTGTAAATACATTTGAAAAAATAAGATCCAATCTTCACTTTAACGACAACTTGTTAACTTCTACGGGCCCTAACAGGGACAAAATACATAAAATTAGACCTGTTATAGAAACTCTAAAAAAAAGATTTAGTAGTATCCCTATAGAAGAAAACTTGGCAGTTGACGAACAAATTTGTAGCACTAAAGCAAGAAGTTCACTTAAAGTTTATATGCCAAATAAACCACATAAATGGGGGTATAAATTTTTTGTACTGAGTGGTGCTTCAGGATTTGCATATAATTTGGAGTTTTGTACTGGTCAGGAGAATAATTCTGAACTTAGAAAAACAAGTGAACCAGACTTAGGTGCCAGTGCCAATGTTGTTGTGCGCCTTGCAAGAGTAATACCTATAAATCTGAGACACAAATTATTTTTTGACAACTATTATACCACATTACCACTACTAGTTTATCTAAAAAAAAGAAACATACTATCTTTAGGAACTGTTAGGAGAAATAGATTAAAAAATGTTATGTTGCCTGATGATTCCTTACTAATGAAAAAGCCAAGAGGTACGACTGCTCATTGTGTGTCAAAGGTCAGAGGTATTGATATTGTTGCTGTTACATGGAAAGACACAAAAATTGTTAGTTTGCTATCAACATTTGCTGCTGTAGATCCGGTAGTCAAAGTTAGTAGGTTTGATAGAAAACAAAAAAAAAGGGTAGAAGTTGATTGTCCAAACATAATAAAAGTATATAATAGGCATATGGGTGGCGTTGACTTATTAGATGGGTTGCTTGGGCGCCATAAAATAAAAATGAGAAGTAGAAAATGGTATATGAGAGTTTTTCATCATTTATTGGATGTTACCATAGTAAACGCATGGCTTCTCCATAAAAGAATTCAAAAACAAAAACAAGACACAAATGTTATGTCATTAGTACATTTTAGAGAACAGCTAGGTTTATCTCTTTGTAAAATTGGTACTTCTATAACTCCAAAACGTGGCCGTCCAACTAATGATGTACAAGAAGGTATAATTAAAAAAGGTAAAATGGGCACTAAAATAGGACAACATGCTCCACCTAAAGAAGTAAGGACTGATAGAACAGATCACTGGCCAGTTGAAAATGAAAAAAGGACAAGATGTAAGAACCCAGGTTGTAAAGGCAATACTTTTATGATGTGCAATAAATGTCAAGTAAACTTATGTTGTGGCAAAGGATTGGCTTGTTTCACTAAATGGCATACAACATAAATACATTTTCGTCATTTTAAGTATTATTTAATTTTATAATAACTAGTTTTTTATTTTTATAAATAATATTGACAAGTCAGTCACTAATTTTTAAGTTTTTACTTTTGACTTTTTTTAACATTACTCTTATTTGTTATTTTATTATATTTTACTATTTTTAAAATCTATATAGTATATATATATTGTTTTGTGTTTGATAAGTTGGTCAATTTATGTTATAGTTTTCTAAATTTGTTTGAAAAAAAAAAAAAAAATTATATAATTTCATAGAATGTATAACAGTAACTGGCCTGAGATTTTTTTTAAACATTATTATTTATAATAATGTAATATATTATTATTTAAACTTCATGTATTTTTTAATTTTGTTATTGACGTGTCAAGCAAAATTTGTTTTAGGTACATCTGGCTTATAAAAAACGAATAATAGAATTCATAGGATGTATGGTACTATGGAATTCCTAAATATAATATATAATATCGTATAATGTAAATGCATAGTGTTACTCAGAAGTAACAAAGTACAAATTAGTGGATTTTGGGAGTAAAAATCCAAATTTGATTTTTTAAATATTTTTCATACTATCTTTAGGATATAAAGATAAAAAAAAAAATTAAGAAAAAAATTTTAAAAAAAATCATGCATTGTAGGGTTAATCTCATAAGTTATATAAACTTCTGTTAAAAGATTTGCAAATATATTATTATAATATTATGTCTGTAGGTCAATAAAACTTTTATGCATAATATACCTATACATTATAAAAATTATAATTTCCAGAACGCGTAGTTATTGAAATAATTGGGGTAATGCCAATGTTTATGAGAAATTCAAATGTATTTCGGTGTCTGGCATTGCCCACGCGTATAATGAGTTTCTTGGCTGTTTTTCCCTTATTGAGCAAGTTCGGCAAGTTTTGAATGTAACATATTTACTAATGACTTTATAGCCACGCATGCCGTATAACAGAAATAATAAAAGTATCTAAATATGTCTCATTCAATGTCCTCATTGGCCAATGCAGTGTTTTGTAGGCATTTATCAGTCTCCTGTACTCCCTCATCCCTGTGCGAGCCAATACAGTATTTATTTATGTTTGAAGTCTGTAAAGTGTATCGTTTTGTTTTATGTACTTACATGCGTATAACATCATTGGAAAGTTTTATCGTGTCTAGACAAACGGTACAGCGTACATTATGTTACCACTTAACCCGTGTACACAACTTTAATGTTTATCTACACGAGAAATAACACTATGGGTTTACCTACCTACTACCTACAGTCACTATTGTCTTATATTAGCAAGTTATATTTATTACTATATTTGTGCATGTGCCCTATTTTTACTAAAATACATAAGTGGGTTGTGGGTATCTACGTGCGATGCCACTATACTATAAACTCTGTAGGAACAACGCGAAGGAGTGAAGTATATACCTTTGTTTTCTTATTTGCCCATATCCGATATCCCCCAGGCTCAGTTCCCACGACGTACGTGATAGGTATTATAAACATTAAACAGTTCGCTCTAACCTATGGCTGGTGGGAATTTCGAATTTTTGTACCGGTATCCGGTATTTGTTAACTACCGGTATCTATACGGTATAACCATACCTCGGTAATTACCGAAAATACCATACCTCGGTAAATAACGGGTCTCAGTGAATTTATTAGTATTTCCAAGTTTCGAACCTAGGATAGGGCTGCTATTATATTATATCATATTGATTGTATAAAATAACAAATAATAAATGTAAGTATAGGTATATTTTAACGGTAACTACCTATTCACGGTGTACCGGTAATCCAAAATGCCGAAAATACCGGTTTATTTAAATACTGATTATTACCGGCCGGTATACTGAAAATACCGTCAGCCCTACTCCAACCCCTCAACCGACTTCGATGAGTAATTACTTTTTCTTTATTTTTATCGCGTAAGTAACGTACCTACATTAATTTATCGGTAGAAGTTTCATAATTTTTAGTAGGTATAATATTATATTTGATGACGTTAATGAGAACTGAGTGAGATAAGTATGATTCATGAATGTATAATAATATTATATTTGAAAACATAAAGTATTATAAATATTATACTAGGAAGTTGGAACTTGGAACTCGAGGTGGTTTTTCAAATTTTATGTTTGGTAAGAATGTAAGATATATAATGGCGAATAATGTAAAAAGTTTCTGATTACGCCATAAACTGCACGTTTTCGACGAATGCCTGTAATAATCGAAAAACTTTATATGAAACATTATTTTACACTTCATAGGATACTTCACGTTTCTTATACATGACAAATTTCCAAAGTGAATTAAAATGTATTGATTTTTTTTTACTGTTAACACCCAACCAATGATGGAAAAGTGTTCTGAGCTCCCGATGTTTTAAACGATAAAAACTATATCACACTAGTGTCTAGTAAGTACCTATATACGCGTATTTGTTCAAGTTTGCTTATTGTTTTATATATTCTTAACCCATGTTGCAATCCTATCTATATGACAATATAATATCGAAATAAGTCTAAAAAAACATTAATTGTGCCGCCACATTTATCTTATAAAGAAAAAAAAATTTAAAAAAATTATTTTTTTATCGACTTAGTATAGAAACTTACATTTAAGTTATTCATATTATTGTTCTCCAAGTCAAACGACTCTTAAACCTACAAACTGAAATGTCTTTTTAATAAAATCTATAGGTATACGCGAACATTGTGAACATTTTATATTATGATTAGGACTGGGATTTTAATGCCCTAATAAAATGCTTTTATGTCCTAAAAATTCTGAATAATGCACTAAATAAAATGCACTAAATTATTTTTATTTTTAATAATTTTTATATAAATAATAATAAAAATTTGGTATAAATGATATTACATATTTTAAAGGACATAAAAGAAGTTTTACAGATAAAACTGATCGTTTTGGACTTCTTTTATCTGGAAAAACAATTATTTCCATTCGTTAATAGTTTTTTACAGGCGTAGATTATATATATTTTATTTACCTACTCAATAATTGTCCCAAAAATTCTAAAATGCTATAAAAAATGAAAAAAATGCAAATATTTTAATTCGAAAATACATGAAATGTGTATAAGTTATAAAATGAGCATCGCGTAGCTTTGGAAAACAATGAAAAGCGTATCGAAATCTCAACCTTAAATATTATCGATGGACAGTGTTGTACAACATATAGGAATTACATCTATAGTTAAAAATTCATAAATTTCATTAAATAAAATTTAGGTTCTTTGAATTTTTCACTACATATATAATATGGACAATGGACATATATGGTGGTTATATGGCTCAATATATAATAATAATTCAAAATTAGTCAAGTATAGTATGATTCACTTTATTGACAATTATTTGTTTCATGGTCTAATTGTATTTATTTTAACATAAATATAACATCAATAAATCAGACAATAATAATTGATCCTTGAATATTGACAATTTGAAATTTTTTTTTTTTATTGATTGATATTTATATAAATTTTAAATCATAAATGTTATATTTGTATACACTCTAGTCTTTTTAACTATCTGTTAATTACAGAGTTTTGGTTCCCAATAGTATCATTCCATATACTGGGACGTATTTGATTTTTTTTTCACTTACAAAAAACAATGAACACTGCCGAACTTTTATGCATTTTTACAGTAGGTACATAAGCACTGAACTACTGAAGTGTGCGAAAAATAAGATGTGTGTATGATAATCGTGTTGGTATTATATTTATGTGTTATACAATTGTGTTTTGTAATAATTTTGTGTAAACAAGTTATTATAACCGAATGCACAACGAACAATAACTTCTTTCTAAATGTACCATATGTCACACACATAATTGTTTTTTTTTTGTTTAGTATATGACAATTTATAATATGTATAGGGTGAGATTTTTCAGCACACCGGAAATTTATAAAATTAATAGGTATTTTGTTATTTTATCAATAATCATATAATATTATATTATACATTATATTATGATAGGTCAGTAACATACAGAATGTTTATATAATTTAATAAAGAGTTTAATGTTTGTAGCTTTAATATTTTTGTCTTACGAATTTCCGAGTAGGTACCAAAATAATTTCAATGTCGAAAATATATATTATATCATATAAAAATCATTTATTTGATGTAAACGATACTAATGTCTTATGTCAGTATAATACAAGTGCATGGCAAGTAGCATAGGTACTCTGTGGTGTTAGAAGGGTATAGTAAACTATGAACAATATTTCATTTCAAATGTGGTTATTCTTAAATTATTCTAAATTACAAAGCTAACAAATATGTTTTGAGTGATCGTGCAGTATATGCGTCATAAATATTTTACACAACTAAAATAAAAATTAATGTTATTTGTATTTTTCATTGTGCACATTTTCAATAATTTTCGAGAAACGCTAAAGAGGCTTTCTACGCCACTGTTTATATATTATATACATGTTAAAAATTCGATTTTTTTTAAGATATTTACATTAATTGCATATTGTTTGATTCATTTTGTGGTTATCGCTCTCTTTTTATTGTTAATTCAATCGTTTTTTTTTTTTTTTATCAAAATATGTTAGTCTTTCGTAAAACTTTCTCAATTTATTTTTAATACTTCAGTGCGATACGTACATGCATACAATATAGTTGTCGTTTATATTTTGTGATTTTCCACTAAAATAAAAACAAAAACCGTATCCTGTATAGAATGTATGCAAATTTATGACTACAGAAAATTACTTCTCATTTACATCACAGTGTGTTTGTGAGTATGTGTGTTTGTTTGTGTGTGTGTGTCGAACACCGTAACCATTACAATTCGAGAGTAGCCAATTTGGATTTGGCACATTTGGGAGTCATATCAGTCTCAGGAAATCGATTGGATATTACCCCAAAAATATTACGTACTACAGTAGAAAATAAAAAGATGACAATTGCCTGTAAACTATGGTTATTGGCCGTGGTGTGTGTAACGTTCTTATACCAGGATGGTCCGCAAGGCAACGGAGTGTTATGCGTAAAAAAAACCACCCATTCAGACGAAGATAAATCGTCTGATGAAGGCAATGCCGATCATGATACTGACAACCAAAGTGGCGATTCCAATAGTGGGGGTGATTCGGATGGCGGTGGTATAGGAAATAACAGCGAAGATTCCACTGTTGAAGATGATGATGATGACGACCATGAAGAAAATTCGAAACATAAAACTAATAAACAATCTGGTAAAGGCAAGAATCACAATCGTGACGATGATGACGACGATGACGGTGACGATGACGGTGACGATGATGATGATGGCGAAGACAACGAAGACGGAAAATATGTAGGAGATGGATATGATGGCGAAGACAACGAAGATGGAAAAAATGTAGACGGAGATGATGGTAACGACGAGGATGATGAGAAAGAGCACCACAAGAATAGCAAAACAAATATAAAATATAAGAAAAATATTGACAATGAAACCGGGGAAATGCAAATATGTACGACGACCACCATCACAGGAAAACCAAAGGATATCCTAAAATTCCTCAACAGAGGTATTTAATTTGATATACGTTAGTTGATAGTATTATCAATCATTGTATTTAGGTATTCTTTTGTTTTTACACCCAATCTAAATATTTCATAAATCGTGTTATTTATACCCATTGGGATTAAGGGATTTTATTTCATATTATTTCACATTACTAGTCAGATATAGTTTAAAATATGTCACTATTTCGTAGTGTAATCAAATCAATCTCAAATAATTTCGAGTCTATGAAGAATATGCACATATTTATATGTTCAAGTTGAAATTACAAGAACTAGTAAAACTAATTGAGTGCGATAAAGAAAGAATGAAATAGTAATATATTGATATATCTAAACACGAATTATTGTATAAACTGAATATTTAACAACTGTTATCAATTTTTGGTAAGAAATTATTTATTCTACTTATCTCGTTAATCGAAGTAAGATGCGGTCGTACGAATGTATACGGTTATATTATATAACTAATATTTAGGCAAATAAAATATGAATTTGTTTGTTGAGATACATTTAATATTTATTATTTGTAATCTTTTAATATTGTATTTTAGGTGTGAAGCCTTATAAACCAGCTGTTTTAGATTTTAAAAAAAAATCAGATTCTAAACTTTTAAAAACAATTGAAAAAATTACTAAAAGTAAATCAAGTAAGGGCAAAAAAGAACCAAATGAAGATCTGACGAATTACATAAATACGATTATTAAGGAGAGTTCAAACAAAAAAAATTCCAAACAAGTAGATCCAGATAAGGTAAGAATTTTAAATTATAATATTTTATCAGTTGTAAAATTTCAGATTTGAATTAACAATATTAGGTTTGCTCTTTTCGATACCTACTTAATTTTAACTGGCATCCGCAGGCATTAATATTATAACTTGAGAAAAATGTTTTTAGGCCCGTGTTCTCATGTTGAAGATTTCGTTTAGAAAATTATATAGTTAGAATGTTGACACATAGTTTGGTATGGTTTTGAATGTATTTAAAATACATATTACCGTAAACACTATAACAAATAAATCAGTAATTTCAACCTATAATTTATAACGATATAATACATATACATACTATACATACGAGTAATATATACATCGTATATCGTTGCTAATTCAAAGTTCAGTGGTTAGGTATTGAAAATAATTAACTCGAGTTAAGTGAAGTCAAGAGAACGCAAAATTGTTAAGTTAGAAGTTAATAGCTAACAAACAACACATTTAAATTTTTAAGCTTAAAGTTAATATGGAAAATAATATTAACTTAATTCAGTTTAAAAACAGAGAGAAATATGTAACAGCTCTGCTGTAGGTGTAGTATATTATTTCAAGTGTACCTCTTCATTGGTTGAGCCCCTGTAATGTATGTGTTAAATTTGAATTCAATCATTGCATATGAAAAACAATTTTTATCGAAGGCAGACAACCTTTAATACTCAGTATTTTATTATGATTTAGAGTTTGTTGGGTAATTAATCTTGTGATTATGCGAGCAGTATATTTTCAGGTAGGCTAAACAACCTGTGGTGGATCGCAGACCCGCCGAAGGGTATACGTAATTACAAATATTTTACTAACACGTTGTTTATGATCTGCGTGACGTATAGGTTCCCGGGACAACGGGATTGCAAATAAATTAGCAATTAAAAAATTACATTTTAAACTGGTTAAAAAGCACACTTTTGGCTGCTTTAACCTGGTCTTTTTTGAGTTTTTCAATATTTATCTACATAATATTATTCCAAAACAACGCTTTTGTTTGGAAGTATATTCATACTGAATATTGGTATTAAATGTTAATCTAATAGTTTTTTTTTACAGATATTAATTACCCTCGTGAAGTCTGTTTTGTTAAAGTTATTGAAAGATAATATGTAGTTTGAAGCAACAAGTCTATCAGTGTACTTAACACCAGAATATGTGGGAAATCGAATTTGTGTACACGACTACAGCTGTAATTAACTATAAATATATCTGTGCAAAATGTTTAAATATATCATTAAGAACTATAGGTATGTTATTTTTCAAGAGTTCAAGATAATTGTATTTACAGTTCACCCATAATCATGTACCTATATTAACATTTAAATATTTATATTGCATTAAAGTTGTATTTCCATAATTTATATACTGCGTGCATAATAATAAATATTATACTCTATGGCTGTAGTGAATGAAGGAAATGTTATAATTTACTAGACTTTATACTGGAAATACTCATAAAACAATATTATCATCAAGTTTAAAATTTGATGTCATAATGTCTCGTAAGAAAATAATATTTATATACAAATTTCAGTAATCTCACACAACTATACCTAACTACATTATTGGTCAACCGTAAATGGTAAATATTAGAGCAAATCATAAACATGTTTTCATGGTCTTTGATTATTTTCGAAAAAAATAAAATCATTCATGCTAATTCTTCGCAATAACGTCGCATATTTGTCAAGGTTGGCATAACTTACTAAAATGACCGAAGGGCCGTTTTTCAAGACTTGCCAAATAATTTATGGCAACGAGTTGCCAAATTGTATACTTCTTAAATTACATTTTAGTATTAGACTAATAGGTATATAAGATTATAATTTTACCAATTTATATTCATTGGTATATTTTTTTTTTTTATAGATAATCTGTTTCACGTAACAATAAAACGAATACATTTTCTTTCACATTAGTTTAACTAAGTATCTTTCGTCCATCGTTATAACAATCCATTGGCCCACTGATAATTTATCAGAACCCAAAGATAGATATAGGTACCTATGGTAAGAGTAAAAATAAAAAATAATCAATAGACTAACATAAATTGTTTTCGCTTTAATAGTAATCTCTTTCATACATAATACACAAATAACAACAGTATAAAATAACATGTTTTTTCATGTACAATAGGGTTAAAAATTAGAAACAAATCAGTCGTACATTTAATCACGTACGTTAAATAGACTTAATTTCATGCAATAATAATCTGTTTGAAAAAAATTAAATAAAACAATATAAAATACAATTTAAGAATGAGCCAAATGAGTTATTTTAGCATTTTTTTTTCGCTAAATTGCATTATTAATCAATACGTAGTATTGTAATTCCTCTGCATCAATAAAAAATTGCCCATTTTATAGTTCAATCTTAACAACTAAACTATTAAGTGAACAAAGTCATCCAAGTGGAAAATGTATGGTCTAAAAACTTGATAAACATAATATTTGCATTGTCTGAGTGACAACAATGATTTCTTATATAACCTATTCAACGTTTTTCATTCTATTTATTTGGTCTAAAACATCTAGAATTTAAAACTTAACAATAAATTATATAATAATAAATATATTTAACACTTAGGTGTGTAATTTTTGCTAAACATTTCAAAAGATTCTAAAAAAAAAAAAAAAAAAAAAATGTATTTGCGTGAAAAAGTTCCTTGACCAAAATTGGCCCCGCATCAAGTACCTACTATATACATCCATGGAATCTTTGGTCAGCTTTTCACACGCAATTAACCAGAATAAAAAGTTTGTAAATAACGTACGATTTATTATAATATTGTTATAGTATAATATGAACTTATTAAATAATAATAATAATATTGTCTTATTATAATATTATAGATTCATAAAATGTTGGAAATATTGAGTTTGGACGCATATACATTGCTCAATAATATTGTACGTCATAATAATTTTGAATATTACGCGTGGTTCGTATTATATCGATTTGTAGAAAAAAAGTAGGTATAATATTATATTATTATATTTATCGCCAGGGTAGGCCTTAAAGGAACTTTTAACACATCTATCCACGCAGAATACATTGTCGCATGTATAATAATAATCAATAGTGTTATAATAACAATAAAACATCTATTAAAATGAATGAATAGAATATTTTTAAACCTTTACCGTAAGAATATCGTTACATTATAATATGTATATTATTTTAAAAATGGAAAGTGAAAAAGTGGCCAAAGGACGATTTATTAAACGTATAGTGGAGATTGTTACAGAATCATCGTACGTAGGTGTACAACGACCGTCGTCAGCTCATTTATTTTATGTTTGTTTTAAAGAATGGCAGTGCGTAAAATTTAACTGTTATTTTTCAATTAATTATTAAATAATATTTATTTATACAGAATTTTGTATTCAGAACATGATTTTTGTCGCCTATGGCCAAACACCTACGCTGCAGTTTACTCGTCTTTTTCGACTACAATATTCTGTAGAACTTGTACGCCGCACGGCGCAGTTAGTGTAATATTAAAAAAAAAAATGTTTTTCATACATAGTATTACATAATTATAATAATTAGACGGGTACATAATATATATAACATATGCGTAAATAACATACCTATTATAAAATTTCGTTTCGACGTGAGTAAAATCGCAATGAATATAATAACAGTATAATATAAACAGTATTTCGTAACAGTAAATTATAATATATATCATTACCACCGAACCGAATATTATTGAGACGGAAAACGACGACAGAGACCCGTTGTTCGTTACTCGTTGTACGACGACGGTTCTTTTGTTTTCGACGTTTTTTGGGTTTCGTTTAAGTCGTGTCGCTCCTGTTCCTGGTGACCGCGGGCCATGTTTCGTGTCCTCCGTGGAGGTGACAGTCGCACCCGCAACGGCTGTGGTCCGCGTTGGTGGACGACGATCGCCGGCGGGGCCTCATGGACATGGGTAGAACGGTGATCTTCTTGGGCGACTTGCACTTGAACGACGCCTCGCCACGGTGCTTGAGGTTGTCGTCTTCGTCGTCGAAGTCGACCCAGCGGCCTCGCGAGCAGCTCATTGGGACGTTGACGCTGCGAGCTCGGCGACGCCTCGGGGGGTCGGTAGTCGGTGTCTGGACGGTGGTTGCGGGCTTACTGAATCTTCCGGAAAATAAAAGAAGAAAATCTTGTAATTATAGTGTGAAAATGGATTGTTACGCAATGCGCAGTTATTAGGCGTATGATTCTTTAATAATAATAATAATAATAATAATGTTATAATAGGTTATTTAATAACAGAGCTTAAAAAGGTTTAAAATATATCTGACAAAGTGTATTGACTCCGTGGTTCGACGTAACTATGATTTTCTATATTTATCGTAAAAGTATCCATTTTGTAATCCACACGGACACGTATTAAGTGGGAAGGAGGGAGACCCTATATGGCTGAAACTTTTTACACAGACGTTCTTGCATTTATAATTACTATTTAACCCTATTATTATATTATTTTCCAATCATTAAGATATTATGGATATATTATTATACATTGTAGTACTGCTCTAGTCCATAGACTTGTATAAATAAAATCGGGCTCATTGCTATTCGTCGTTTATTTTGTCGTTTGCCTTTTATCGTATTATGATTGGCCTTTGTACTCATGGTATCATTCACTAACCGCGTGATCTACCGAAAAATGTCCAGAGTTGGGTCGATTTCAACTTTTGAACAGATGACATAACTGTGAACCCTGTTTTAATCAGTCTCTACCTCGTACAAGGACCTGTAGATATTATAGGTGACACGATGTATATTGATACAGTCTTTTCTTGTCGTACCGTAGGGCGCCCTCAGCGCTCGTAATTTTCGGGAAATGGAAGATGCTTGTCGTGGAACAGGAAATTATGACGTTTGCAAACATACACATATTTGACTTGTTTGGCAGGAATTTCATCGCTACTTATTATACGCACTTATGGGCGATGATGCGAAAACGGATTAATCAAAAATCGACCGTGCCGACAGAAACAATCAATTGACGACGGGGTTTACCTAAAACTGATTGAAGGACGGCGGAAAATATTGTGATTATTCGTTAGCGAATATATCGTACCTATATAAAGTCACCCACGTCCACCGTGTTTAGATTGCGGCCAAGCTGGCAGAATTTATACCGTGGTCTGGATGATATTCCGTTAACACCGTATATTCACCATATTAAAAAATATAACTTAAAATTTCAAAATAATTTTTCGACGGAAATCACGATTTATGTTATAACGGTGAAGTGTGAATTCATTTTTAAGCCAGAAATGATAGGTATTCAAATTAAAAATCTGCCAGTACATTAATAAATAAATGAAAATTTCTTATTTTGATGATAATTGAGGAAAATGGTCCGCATTTGTTTTTGTCATTTTACTTTGGAGGAAAATTAAAAGTGGAGGATACGGTGTTTAATTTATGGAGATTTCACGTGGCTCATGTGAGTACTGTGAAGACATTTTTTAGGTCACTGCTGCACGCCTATAAGGGCTTTAACTGTTTTCAGTCGTGCCAGAGAGTCGTAATAGCGGTTAGTGCTTTAGTATGGTTGGTGATTTGGTGTGATAGCAGTAGTAGTTTGTAGCCTGTAGCAATTGATTTTTTTGGTCTACATATTATAATTTTGCTTTTGATACCAACATTTAATTTTGAGTTTTTACATAGAAAGTAAATTATTCGTATATATTTTAACTATTAATTTAAAATTAGGTATAACAATATAATGGATAATCGGGTGTCGAAAGAATGGCATGTCAGCGGAACTGTTCCACCGCTACCACTGAAATAAGTTCGTATTTAATCGCCACTAGTGATATTAATTTATGTCCGTACACAATTATACGATGGATATGTTTATGCTGTTTCACTTTCAACTATACATATATCAATATATACCTACAATCTATAGTACGACATCAATAAAAAGAAGGTAGCTACATTGAAATAGTATTCGTTAATATTAATTACCTAATATAATGTAAGATTTATCAAAGTTTCCGAAGGATAATAATATTATTAACATTTTTTTCTCATGGATTTTGCCTGCGATATATATAATATTAAATATGTATATTAATAGAGCGTCAGCCAGACCACCGTTGCACTAGTTTCAAAAATATATCATAATAAACATGCGCTGAGCTGAGTCGTGACCCTGGTGCGGTACTACTACACTCGTACGTGTACTTAAAACATATCGATAAAAAAAAAAATAAAAAAAATATTTAGTATTTTAATCGTACCATCTGCGTCGTTCACGGAAATATAATATGTATAAAGCCGTAAATCCCAAAGTGTGGTTTTCATGTTTGCCTGTTTGCTGTCGTTTAATATCGCTGACGGAGCATATGAAAAGGCTTTATCGGATTTATTGTGATCGATTGTTATTTGTTATGTTTATCCCAAAGTGTACTCATATAAATAGCACAAAAAATCCTCACCACTCGTTCTCAATCCATGTCGATTGTTAAAAAGTTTAACGCGTACCATAAATTATGATCGGGTTCAGCGATGGCAATGAAAACGACTTTAACCGAGTTTTATTTTAGCTGTGCAGTGGTATCCTATTGTTTTATTTCTAACGTAATGACTATCGTCGACAAAAATGATAGCTTCATTTAATTTTCGTTTAAATGTCATAAGCAACACGGTGAGTTAATTGTATATTAATTCGAACGTATATAAATTATGTTACGATGGACAGGTTGTAAATAAGTATTATAGAGTTTCTTTGATCTACTTGTTTAAAAATCCAAAAATAATTTATTTATCACTGCAATATGTTTATTATGTCGTTTGAAAGCATAGTTAGAAAAATGTATATACATATACATATAAATATTTATAATATATTCAGTATAATATTCTAGTTTAAAATATGTTTAAAGCTTCAACGAGAATTATTTCATGCTTTGGTAAAAATAAAAAATAAGACTTACGGGCATCACTACTTGTAGGATATACGATTACCTACTAATATTACGATGAATAAAATGACAGGCTACATAAGGATAAAGTGATAAACGTACCTACTCGAAAACGTTTAGGGTTAAATAATTTCAATAAACAATTATTATTCCATAAATACAACTATAAAATAAGTGCCTAAACAAATATTTACAACGTAACGTTACGTAAGTATTATGATAAATTCCATATAGTTAGAATCGCATGTAAAATAGTATTACAGTTGTTCCATTAATTAAAATATACTCAGAAGGTGTTAACGCATAAATATTTAATTTTTTTTTAATAATTTGTGGAAATGTAAATATTTTGATGTGGAAAATAATAAGAAAAATAACATAATTAGTTATTTTACACTTTTTATGTGTATTATAATATTACGTTAAGAATTATGTGCATAAAGGTTTTGAAAAGTTAACAAGGAAATTAAAAAAAAAACAAAAATTATTTTATGCGTAGTATGAATGAAATAAGTATCGTGTTAAAATAAACTAAATTAAATCATATTATTATTATATCAAATATATAATTAAAATTGAACTCATTCCAAGAAAATGTACACATAAAGCTTTTTAACGCGAAAATGATGTTAGTCTACATAATTATATTATATTTATGTGACGTGTACCGATATTGCTTACCTACTACCTAGGTACATTGTTTGGTATTAATGCATTATTACTTTGTTATTAATTATTATTAATGTATTATTGGTTATGCATATTATGCCGTATATATTATATATATGCATATAGGTAAAACAGGTACATGCACACGTGCGTCAATGCCATAATATATTTTATTCGGTAATCGAACCTTTTCGTACCTTTTTTTTTTGTTAGAAAATTTTGGTTTACGATACGCTATTTTGTCAACGAGGAAGCTTGTTTCTTCAAAACTAACGATTTTCTGGAAAACAAATTCATCGGTCTACATATTATGTGTACTATATGTATAATACTCCAGTAGATATACACATATATTGTATATTGTATATACGCATATAAAATGTGTGACTGTAGCTGGCTCGGTTTCGCGTGGATTGACAAATGAATCTTATTCGGTATAATAATAACAAACAGGGCTCGGATTATAATATATGCTATGGAACGATTTACACTGGTCTATATGCTCTAAAAAGACTTGAATAATCAGTATAATACTATTATTTGGAATTATTATTATTATAAATAAGTATATTTTATATGTCAAAAAGTTAAAAAAGTGCACAATTATTAAAATTTTTTAGTAATATGGAAAAAAAACGCATTATTATTTTTATTATTATGAAAAACAAATTTTCACTTCTATAAGCTTTAAGTATTAATATTAACAGTAAAAAAAATTACTGACTCTATAGTATGATTCAAAATATAGATGGTCATGGTGCGTGAATTATGCTCTTTATTTTTAATTGGGATTTCTATTTTATGTAGGTATTTAGTTGATTTACTAATAAAATATTCGTACAATCTTTAAATTATAATGAAAATTTCTTAAATTTGGAAAAATTGTGAACTATACATTTTTGGATTTCAGGGTAAGGCACTTACGTATTATGGTAGGAATTAGTATGGAGTCGTAGATTTTGAATAATATGCAACTTCTTAATAAAAATGTCAATAAGTTGATGGTGTTCCGAGCCCTGATAATAAATAACAATGCGACTCAATGGCACTTACTTCGGTAGTATGATCTGTATTTTGCTGGCGACGACCGGTGAGTCTTCGAACGCGGCTGCGATGGCGTAAGTTCCTAGTCCCGAAGGCAAGTCGGTGGCGCTGGGTGTGCTGCACCGGGGAGTCGGCCTATCCAACGAACAAGTTTTCGTTTCGGCGATCCGATGCTTGACGGGGATAATTGGTACGGCCACCGACCTAAAAACGATATCAGATTTACAACAAAATATTTAAATATAATGGCGTCGATTGTAAATCAATGATAAATTACAACTGTCGTATTGATATGTATGACCAATTAGAATTATTATGTAAAACTATCACCACCACCACCACCACTCACATGTGCCTGTGCAGTTAATTTACAGTTTCCATTGTATTCTAGATATTTATAAGGACCTAACTACCAAAGCTTAAAGGTTACAGTGGTTGGAAAAGTTACCGTTCAAATCAGTTTAAAAACACGAACGTATCGATACGTTTTGTCTAATATATCAAATACCAGTTAGTGAGTGAGCTACTCCCCTGCTGTTCTACGAAGCAGTTTAGTACAGATAAATACCGTCACACCGAGGACAGCAAGAAAAAGTTTATTATAAATTACCGAAGAGTCAACTGAGGCAGTTTTGGTGGCAGCAGAGGCGTGAAAAAAATAATGTATAATATAAATATAAATTATTTTTATATACCTTTCTAGAGGAAGTGTTGTCGGAACATGTGGCAATTCTTCTTCCACCGAATTTGGGTGGCTGAATAGCTTTTTCTTCTCTTCTTCGGTGGCAGCAATCGAAAGCGACGACATCACTTCCGAGTCTGGTGACGTATCGTTGCTATTGGCCGAGTGCACCGGATCTTGTGATCTGTTTAAGACATTCGAACGTATTTAGAATACATGTAGATATTATCTAATGATGTTATCTCAAGGCAAAAAACTTGTGCTTTATATTTTATAGTATTTCGAATAAAAATTATTTACCTACTGAATCCGGGTGATAATGACGACTCTTCGAGTTTCACTAAATTATTTGTAATTTTGCAACCACCAATTTCGCTACTGTTCCAAATGTCATCTTTGATGATTTGAATATTTTTAACGGTATCATCAACAACATTAATTTTGTCCGTTGATTCTACTAGCAATTTATTTTGGTGTGTTACCAAATCGTCAAATAATTTTTTATTCGATACGGTTTCTATTTCTACTTGCTTAGGTTCATATGAAACGTGAACAACTGCCCTTGTGATATTTGAATCTGAATCGCTAACAACGAGTTCGTCGAAACTATCATTAGGGGAGTGCAATGGAATTATAACCGTATCCTTTTCTATCTGAAAATCATATTACCACTGTAACGTTTTATCATTCAAAAGTTTTTCAATCATTCGCTTGGAACTTACATCTTGATTAAATTTGAACTCTACGTTAGTGAATTTCGGATCAATATCAACAAAATCTGATACACTAGATCGTTTTGGAGATTTCTTGTTAATACTTCTAAAACTGCTAGCTCGGTGTAAAAGTGATCCCAACAGCGAACGACTTGATCCTCTACGGTCCTTAGATTTATCCAGTGTACCTAAAGTACATATATTTTATAATGCCATCCCGGAATGTGAAATCTAGTTAAATGTTAGTAGATAGAAAATAACACACGGAAAACTAATGGGATGGTGAACGAGTAGGTCTCTGTACGTCTTCAACGAGAGTGTCCTTCCTCTGTTGATTCTTTCGCATTTCAACACCCCAGGAGGACTTATATCCGATATACACCATCATATATTATACAAGTGTTTGAAAATATCACTATGGAATTACTAAAATCTCTCCTAAGACTTATCAAATAACCATTATAGTTATAAATTATGTATTATCATTTATATTGCTTAGTTTAATTTTTACATTTCAACTAGATCATGAGTTCTACACGCCAATAGTCTAAACTGTATGGCCTAATCTAAATTATGTATATAATTATGTTTTGAGGACCTAAGCTTAAATATCTTCTTACTGTTATTTTTATCTAAGGATCATTTTTATTAAATTAATATTTTTAATCGTTTAAGTTTAAGAAAATATATACATTGCATACCTATCAAAAAAAAAAAAAAATATTACTACTCTGAATTTAAATATTCTGTTATGCTCATACTTTATGTTTACCACATTTAGATTTATTACAATTTTATATTTTTTAGAAAATATGATCGTATTGGGTTAAATAAGAAACAAAAAATAAATTCTCTTATTTTTATGAAAATACTGATTTAGTTATGTGCCAAATTTTAGATATTAAATTACTTTTTATGAGACAAGTTGATTAATAAAGTTGAAGTAAAATATATTTAATATAGTTATTTACTTCTTAAAATTTTCCCTTATAACATGAAATTAAATGATTTTGAAAAAAAAAGATTATATTATTGAAATACCATGTTAGTTATGTTAATATTTTAATTTTCCATGTTAGTATGGGAATTATTATTTAGATGCTATATTAACAAGTGTAAATATAATAATTAGTTATCACGATCAGCTTATCAAAAAATATATTAATCTGTTATGCGCACTAAAAACAGCATTTAAGAAAGCACTGGGTTATTATTATGATTTGTTTAATAGCTAAAAAAAAGTAAGGAGCCGAACAAAACCGTTTTTGGGGAATTTTATTGGTTACCGGTTTTCGGCCTGGCTTCCTTGGAAGACTCGGAACGCCTCCTGAGGATCTGAGCTTGCGATGAAGAGACAGATTGTAGCTGACCTGAATCGTCGTCTTCGCTTTTAAGTGGTATGATTTTCACTAGATCGTCAGATTTAGGTCTTCCTGAATTTTTTATGACTATTTGTTCCGGCGGTGGACTTCCAGGAGTACAATGTACTTGGACTTTAATCATTTGTTGGCTTTTTGCGGGTGGCGCAGGGTCGCATATTCTTCTACCCGACGAATCATCGTCTGGTTCACTTATAAACTTTTGGAATTCATCTAGAATTCCTGGACTTATAGATCTACTACAGGATACTTCATCTGGGTGTAAATCATTATCGTGTTTTCTTGGTGGTGGTGGTGGTAGTAAATCATCATTACCTTCTGGTTCTACAATGAATTTTTGGAACTCTTCGTAAATACTTGGTGAGATCGAACGAATGTTACTTGAAGTCGACAATGAAGGACTACCTTCGATAGGGTTTTTGTATGCTGAATGAGGTAATGTTTTATGTATGATACCTTTTTCTTCGTCGTCTGGTTGTGCCATAAATTTATGAAATTCTTCGTGTATTGATGGAGATAGGGATCTTCCAAGATTTGGACTATCTGTTAGTCCCGCCCCAACTACAGATTGTACTTCACGGCTCGTAATGGAAATGGCCGAACAACGATTTTTTGTTTCAAGTTTTGTAACATTTATATCTCCATCTTCTGGTTCAGAAATAAACTTTTGAAACTCTTCAAATATTGACGGTGACATGGATCTGGAAGAGCAATCTTGGTCTATAGACTTTCTTTTAGTCATTTCAATGCTCATTTGTTTTCTTAACTTTACAGGTTGTATTGGAGCTCCGTCAGCCTCTTCATCTGCACTTGATATAAACTTTTTAAACTCTTCTCTGATACCCGGCGAGCCTGATCTAATCGGTCTCCTTATTCTTTTCGAGGATTCAATAGTTGCCGGATCTCTATTGATAAAATCCACTAATGTTCGATTTGTAAATGGCTTTAATCGTTTAGGACTGGTAGGATTTGCAGATCCTTGTTCGATCGGATCAGGATTTAATGGAATGTAAATTTGATTTTCTCCTGTAGTTATCTTTGGACGAGATGCTTTTTCCCTTGGTATCGCCGTTGGGACTTGTTTCGGTGCATTACCCTGAATTATTTCTACATCATCGTCATCAAGACTTTCTAATGGTACAAATTTTTGTGTTTTTGGATTATCAAGCACTACTTTTACTTTTGAAGTAGGCTTTGCTTTTGTTTTTTTTTCTTTTGATTCATTTTCCATGGCCAGATCTTTTGTAACTTTTATTTCTTTAACCACTTGTATTTCCTTAACCTCTTTTATTTCTTTTGATTTAGTTTTCTTTACTTTTGCTTTTACTTGATCGTTTTTTATTTCTTTTTTGACAGATTCTACGTGCACTTTTTTTGGTCTTCGTTCTGTTTGAGTTTCAATGTCAGCTAATTTTGGTCTGACAGTTGGTTCACTTAGATCGTCGTCGTCGTCGTTGATAGGGATCAGTTGGCGATTGGCAAAGTGTTCGGGTGATTTCGGACCACAAAACGATGTCTCCAAAAGAACTCTGTGTGGCGATGAACCTCTGGAAGCTCTGGAATAATTCGATGCAGCAGACAAACGTGATGCTGCAGAAGCTATGGAGGCAGTAGAGTGTACTGATCCTACTGAAGAAACTCGGCTACTACGACCACTAATGCACAGAAAACCGGATTCGCTAGCTGTATCTCTTCGATCAGCAGCAAAATCTGTATCCATAGTAGCGTCAGAAACCTGTAAATGAAACAACAGGTATGTTTAAAATGCTTAAAATAACAAGTTTTTTTAGCTAAAAGCTAATTTAATAAGGCTATTTTTTGTATTGCTTTTCTGTTATAATTAGTTAAATCTACAAAATAATTATATGAATTAATTTGTATATTCATTATTGAAAATTTAGTTATAATTAAGTTGTGAATATATATTTTGAATTGAATGGTTAAATTATTAACTACCTTGGTATGTAATAAAATATTGTATTCCTTTTCAGCTCCACAGTAATCAATATATTTCCTTTTTTTTTTCAAATAATTATTTTATTTTAAAGTTCAATATTTATAGTTAAATGATTTATGATTTACTGATTTGAGGTGTATACCTATATTAACTACCTATACTATTGTTAAACTATCAAACACATTTTATGATTTTATGAAATATTTTTTACCCACCAGTGACATTTTATTCAACCAATATTTTTAATGATAAAAAGTAGATCAAATACCGAGTAAAATGAGTTTGAATATTAAAATATATATAATATGCAGCATAACAATATTTAATATAATTCAAACGTAGTTCGATTTAATAGTTTAACTTGTTTGGAATTGTAATCATAGAATATGATAACGTTGTTATTAATAATAAAATAATACCGCGTATTGAGGCTGCAGTTTTGACCGCCGCCTTCTGATTTCCGACTCAGTCAAGTCGTGAAAGTTTAATTCTTCAGTACTGCTATGGAGATCAGGTATAATCTCTTCCGTATATCCTAGACCAGATTTAACAGATTCGACGGATCTTCCGTCAGCGTCTAATACAAACAAACAACAATAAAAATAATTTAAAAAACATGTGATAAACAAAAATCAAATTATAACCAAATGTTGTACATCCTTATCACACGCTTCGGTTGATTTTTAATTATATTAAACACGTTTTACTGCGTTTGTTAAACACGCAATGTTTACTCATGCACACTGACAAGGTTTTTGCAAAGCTAAAAAGTAATATCTGGTAATTATATGTGTCAAACTCTTGTAAAGTATTCCGTTTAATTGGATATAATGTTTGCCAAGATTATATCATATAAACATTTAACCGGCTGATAAACGGGTCTGTTAAATGTCTAAAATTCGCACCCTTCTTCTCACCGCAGCTGCTGTACCACTAGTATCCATTATATTTAGCTATTACGTACTAAAACGTTTTATTATAAACCTTGCTTGAAATTCACTTTTGATTTCGATGGCCAAACGAGATTTGAGTTTTGGCCGTAAACCAATAAAAAAAGTCGAGTACTACGTTCAACTCTATCTCGGCGGACATCGTATGAAGAAAAATGGAGCTACACGCGGGCGTAGGTCTTTTAACTGTAGCAAAATATGTGCATACATACCTTTAACAGCGTCATTAAGGAACGCAAAGCAACGAATTTGCAAATTAATAATCCGGATGGTGGGATGCGTTTAGACCAGCCAAACGTTAAAAACTCAAAATTAAAATATTTAATTTCCAAATTAATTTCCATACAATTAATCATAAAATATTATTGTTACATAATAATACATTTATTCATATTTGTTTAATTTGTATCCTTTTTAATCCCTCCTCCCTCCTTACCCATATATTAATACCTTAATTACTAAGTTAAGCTAATTTAATTTAACAAAAATACGAACCAAGAAAAATAAATGATTTAGTATTGCTAGTTTATAAACTGCTATAGTACAATCACGGCGTACCTATTATTTGGAATATTACAATATTTTAGGTACTTAAACTCACCGACAAACAAGTCTCTCTCGGGACTACTGTCGTCGTGATGCGAAGAACTGCTGGCTCGAGAGATGTCTATCCTGGGGGTGTTTGGCATCGCCAAACATATCGTCTGTTGTCTTGACGCCTTGGCCGGCGTGTTCGGCACTTCCTCGATGTCTTCCAAACATTTGTTTTTGGCGTCAGCTTCCGGGCTGTCTAATAAATCCTCACTGAGATCTTCGGACGAGGCCAACGGAGGCAATTTCCTCACGTGTTCCGCACGTTTGTCCATATCACGCTAGCGGCACGGTTGCCTGAAACCATCATTGTTACAGGTATTTTTATAATATTCATAAATATTATATTATGCGACTAGTACTAGTCATGTTAACGTTAGTTGCTGTCTGTGCTCATAATATGTACCTATATTGATTTACGATATAAAAAAAACGGTTGACTATAGTTTCTTAATCGCATCGAATCACTGTCTGGCCCCTCAAAAAACTAAAATAAGGTACCTATACACCTATTTCGTATGTTATTTTATTTATTTATTTATTTATTACTATACATCTTTTGAAGGTGCGATGTTTCATATCAATCGAAATCCTATACTTTTTTATATTCAACATCACACACAACTGTTTTATTCTTACAGGCTACAGAAGTCATTTTGTTCGTCATTTGTGCAAGACGAAAGTTAGCAAGTAGAATGTAAATATGTTAAATTATATAATAATATTATTATTTATTACATGGAGTGGAATCATTTATAGACATTTGCTCAACATAAATGTACATTTGTTAAAGGTTATTTAATTATCATGGGCTATAGCGTACTAAGCGCATACCTGTGTGTGTGTGTGTGTGTACACCATCGCTTTATCGATCCGTGGGACATCAGAAAGTCCCGACGACCTACAAATCGGCCACATTTCGTACGTTATACACATGTACCTGCTGACATTCAACGAATTCTCTTCGTCTTTGCATTGCGGTTAAAAATAACATCGAAACAGTGTCCAAGTTATAGAAGAAAGGTTTTTTTTTCAAAGAAATATTTCAAGTTCGCGTTGACCTATATATAGGATAGGTCTACCCAATCACCACGAGTAGGTGTCAAAAACGAACGAAACGAACAATAATAATTCAGGACTTTTGACACATGAATAATGCAAATTTATACAAAAGCATATTTTGTGTTAATAATGCACTTCAAAATAATGTCATTAAATGTACAAACGAAACACTCGAAAAATATGTATTGGCGGATCCCCGAGTATTGAGGTCAAGTAGATTCAGTCACCTAATTGTACATATAAAATATGAATTGTACCTGGACCAACGGGTGGGGAGAAATCTAATGTCTACCTCTTGCTTTTTTTTCACCTCCACTAATAAAAATCAATAGTACCTGAAGTCTTATCTTGATTTCGATCGGAAGCCCTTCAATCGGTATATTACTATTATATTAGCTGTTACACTTGTGTTTTGCAGTATAATATAGTTTTTGAACTCGATGTTTATAAAGTTCAATTATTTTAAGATAATTTTGCACTTTAGAATGTGAGGTAAATAATATTTATTTTTTAATTTCCCCAAAAGTGCATTAGTTTATTTGAAAACCAATATCTAAATAATAAATATGATTAGTTTTTTTTTATGCTTACATTATTTAAATTAGTATATTTATTTTAAATATTAACTTTACAATATATAGCCACAGTAGAATAATATATTAATATACAATATTACATTTTTAAAGATGTGTATTTCTTCGTTATAAGACAATAATTATTATTTGAAAGTACACGAGTTATTAATTAATGTATAACACATACGAGATTACAGTTGTAGAAGCATAATTAATAGTTTATCCCATAAATAATGTACTGTATATTATAATATTGCAAGTTTAGGTACTTAATAGAAACTTAAGATAAAGTTTCACTTAGAAATAGAACCATTAACGACTAGTATTTTCAATATTCCGAAAATTTGACTTCACTAAGTTAATTTATTATAAGATTTCTCAATTGAACTTCAAAAATTATATACCTATCCAAAATTATTAGTCATAAAGTTTATTAGAACTATTATTTAAAATGCGTCACTTTTGGTGATCAATTAATGCAAAATTATACTTAACATTCGTCTATTAATTGGCTATTTATTAAAACAGTTATAGGACTACAAATTAAACATAACAATGTATAATCTATGACTAGCAAAATATAAAATTACAGGTATAATAAATATTATATTATTTACATAGACTTTAAGGTACCTACTGTAAAATTATTCAACTGAAACTCGAATCGAGACAGTCTTGAAAAAATTGAACTAATACAAATAAGTTATAACACAGCGTAAATGATAATACTAAAATCCTTTTATATTACATTTTGTACACGAATCGTGATTTAAATTATATTTACATTGGTAAAAACAAAAAGTATAAATATTTACATAAAATGTATATTAAAGTGTGCTATTGGGGTGGAACATAATGTTCTTTGATACAAAAATCGCAGATATACCTATAGATATACTATAACTGAGAATTATCATTATGGAATGCATTACGGAATTAAATAAATTGAATTATCCTGAATTGTTGATTAGCATTTGTTTTAAAATTTTATTAGCCATGGGTAATATAATATTTAAATGTATAAATAATCAATGCGTACGGTTTTATTTGTGAGCCACTTTACATAGACCATAGACATAAATAAACATGACAGTGGCATGTCAACAAATTGTATACCTGATATATATCTACTGGAATCGTCCGAGTGCTGAATAATTTATTGACAAACGACCCTAATATTATATTATCTTTTATATTGTATGGGAAAAGGTTAAAACTAAGACATAGACAATACAATAAAATATATCCGGTGTCGTTAAGTACGTAATTAAAAATAATGGTCTTGATGGGGAAAATAATTCCGCTCATAATTTATTAATCAATACTTAACGCGAACTATGAGCTAAATTCAAAAATAATATTAGAACAGTAGGTACTAAGTTTTTAAAAATTATTTTCTTTGTTATTAAGAGGCATTTAATATTGTATCGATATAATTTCTCAAGTGGTATTGAACCTGCGAGCATTTACATAAACATTAGTCTTACATTCGTACGATTTGTGTTTTAAGATTTATCGTTAATAATAATATTATACTCACACAAAGAATATCATAATGTAAAAAATTAGAACGATACAATAATAACAGATGACTGTGCGTAATGTATTTTTCGTTTAAATTCCAGACATGAGAAAAATTCAATTAAGATTTTTGGTCGTTAAAATATAATTTGTGTGCTCTATATTGTGAGTTGCATTATGTTTAAAAACGTATCATCCCAGTGGTGTGGTCTTTATTAATTTGCGTTTCTCGTTCGTAAGCACGATACGATCATAAGCATAGTATAATTTATACATTTTAAGTGCTGGGTAAAAGTAAAACTTCGAACAAGATTATTTAATGCAGATACACTAAAAATATATACGTTTGACCGTATCAGGACTTTTTATTTTATTTCATTAGAACTGTGTAATTTTAATATTAATTTGTGATCCTGAAATATTATTATACTTAGCGAATAAGTACATGATGTTATTATAAAAAAAAAAACAAACGACAAACGTGGCACGCTACCCGATATTTTCCACTTCGAAGAAAATGTACGAATCATAAATATATCATATTAGTAAGTAACCGTGAATAATTGTATATTATATAATATCTAGTGGGAATTAGGTAATTTTTATATTTCGTTCGTTTCTATTGTGATAAACAAAGAGTTACTCAAAATCGGTTAGAAAATAAAAATATCTGTACCCAGCCCAAAAACATATTTATGTTAAAAATATAAAATAATATTTAGTTCTTAATATAATTTCGGGAAAACTGCAGTGTTCCTACCATTCCTACTTGGGACTGCGGGTCTCGTTTACGAAACATCAATATCAATATAATATTATGTTAAAATATGCAGTCAACAACCAACGTTGTGTCTGCTCGTCATGCCCATCCATCTTCCGGCTGTATATTGTACGTACCACGTTCAATACATAATAATATAGCTGATGCTGCCTTTTCGCGATTAGTTCGAGTTACGTGCAGCGCGTTTGGTTTAAAAGATATGACGGTCGCCGGGCAAAATCGGAGACTAGCGACGGTGTCCCTTGGCCGCACCTCCCCACCCGTGGAAATTTAACACCCCGTGGTGAAGGGTTGTGCGTATAGATTATATGGTTACCGGAGTGATAATATAGATCGCAGTTATTAAGATGACACCACACCCACTCACGTCTGTAGTTTTTTCCCGGAGACGTTTGTTTTTTATTTTTATTTTAAAGAGAGTTATGAGAATTTTTAAATTGCTTTTTATATTTTTACATTTAACACTTATAACTCGTCTTACACCCATAATGTATCGTCGTAAGACACTACCATTATAACAAAGACAATTTTGATACATCTTTACATTTTACTACACACGCTTGTCAGACGCGGAGACGACAAATTCGTGGCATGGGTGCACAAAGATTATATTTTAAAAAAGAAAGGAGGAGGTAAATAAAAATATACCCATCATTTCAGCTAAGATAAAAATCTTACGTACCTTAGTTGAAAAAACAATAACAATCGTGTACTACTTATTTCATGTATCCTAATATAGTGATTAAGAATAAACAAACTTAGGGCGCTG
Source organism: Nasonovia ribisnigri (assembly GCA_027563435.1). Classification (NCBI taxonomy): domain Eukaryota; kingdom Metazoa; phylum Arthropoda; class Insecta; order Hemiptera; family Aphididae; genus Nasonovia; species Nasonovia ribisnigri. The sequence goes on along the minus strand of JANEHU010000169.1, from coordinate 152,975 downwards.
TCTAGATTATTAGGTGATATCGTGGAGATATTTATTAAATTCTATTATGTTGATATTTTCCAGGAGAGGTTGACAAATGGCCCGTTTTTTCCTCCTTAATGGTCGCCCTTGGGGTGTGGCGTCTTCTTAACGTGTGTGTATCGTACTATATCATCTGTATTACGTATAATATTAAAATATTGTTTCACTACCGTATTGTTCAATAATAGTTTCTCACCACAGATGGACAATAATAACAATAATCATACATAATTATTGTCTTGAAACCGACACGTTACCGATTTACCCATTGCATTATACTATTTAGCCACGCCCACGGAATTAATATTACTCGTTTCCGAAATAATTTCCGCGTCTTCCGAAATCTAATACCTCGGATCCAAAACACCGTTTTCCGTAGCCGGGTGATAAATCGTTTTAAAATACAATATATTATACCATAATATCCTGCAGATTATCATCGTCTATACGGGGATCGTCTGATTGCCGTCCATTGTGACCCCTTTTTATCCTTTTTCATATTTCGATTGCAGCCCGTTCAAAGTAGGTAGAAATTAATGTTTCAGTGGTTATTAAAACTAAATCAACATCCCATTGTGTTTTATGTATATTTACATACATATTATTATACGTAGCGTATTCACACGGATTTACAATATTTGACGTGAACGGTATGGTTTCTAGTCCATTAAAGAAAATAAACAGTGGATAAACTGTAAGATTCCAAAGCTAATGGGATGCTAAGTATAAAAAATAAAAAAAATGGAAAACCACGATTATTATATTTTATTATCATATTATAGTGTTGTTTATTGTGCCAGTATTAGTAATGTTTAAATTTCCATTTCGTTTTCATAAAAATTTAAGCAAACTAAAATTAAAATAGAAAGTGGTGCTTAAAAATTGTAAAAGTTTTGTTAGACGATACAAGAATTACATATTTCAAGATCCGACTACCCGAATTTTCGGTTCACATTCCAGCATCATTTCATCCGGTCAGCTATCGTCACCATTGCATAGTCATAAAATAATTACGAACAGATTGAGCGGATAAAGTGGAGGAAGGTACTATCTCTAGTGCCCAATGGAGTCCAGTAATATCTAATATTTTTTAGTTATCTATTTAAAGCGGGCCCGTCATAAAGTTTCACCCCGGGTCGGGGACCGACGGAGCGTATCAATTCGGCTTCGATGACAATAAATATTGTGTTCTGCGAACCGATTTGTAACGGCCGTTTATACGTTTTTTTAATAACCATGGTGAATTCGCGACGTTAAATTCATCGTCGTGGCCACATGTGCGTATCGTGTAAATCACAAGTCGCTGAACGACGTTTAAAAGAAAAATGATTTTAAAAAACACCCGTTTTTATCGTATCCCCGTCATTCGCCGATACCGGATCGGATGGTATCGCGAACGCATTAATGTTGGATAATAATAATATTATTATTGTACGATAAAGTATTTCGCTCGGAATTACTGTAATATTATAAACTATATTATTACAAAGCCGCCGTTGGGCGTCGTTTGTATACACTTTGTAGTTTCCCTACAATAAGGTATATATAGTACCTACCTACCGCCTCTTTCCCGATTTAACAATCGAATAATATTTTACGCACAAATATATTATAATATAATAATATATATTTAGTCATGTATATAGTACACGCAGCGCCGATAAAATCGCACGATAGTAATTTCTTTACACGACTGACATTATAAGTACGATTAACAATGGATATGGAAAACGAAAGTTTTCAGCGCTTAGATAAAAGTTTCGGGTTATATTAGCAAAAGCAAGAGTGCTTATTCATTATTCATATTTGCATACAAAGCTGGTGAATATAATTTATTTGTTTATACGTATTTTGGCAGCGTTCAATCCGATAAATAGGTACACCCATTCATGTCAAATGACGAAATTAATTACATGGACGTGGTTTTATAGCTATTTATGTCGTCATCGTTACAGAACGGGGTGTAATGGTATCGAAAACAATTAGCAAATAAGCTTTTAAAAGTATTTAAAGCTTTTTTATGTACAACATACATCCGTATAATAGGTGTATAAGATTCGTCTGCAAAGATAAAAGGCAATTTAAATGTTTTTATATGATTAGCGCATCAGTGTATGTAGTGTATTTTCGAAAGTTTCATGATACAACGAACTTGTAAATTGTTTATTTTTTTTAAAATAGTGGTTATTGTTTGTATATTATGGAACAAAATAAGCACATTTATAATAGTAGTTGAATTGTATCTAAATGTTGGATTTCATAATAATTGGCTTCAGCTACTTTCATAAATATGTGATTTAGTGGTAAAAATGTTAACGTTGTTAAACTAAACGTCTAGAAATAAAAAATAACGATAATTTATCCAAGGAGTATGGTAGTTTCATTTTGGATTTTTTCAGAAAGGCAGTTATGGTAATTAGGTACAGACTTTATGGTAAATTATACAGACTCTAGTGTTTCATTTAAGGTGAAAAATTAATTTGATCTGTCATTTGTGCATTGTTATTATTTGTATGGGTTTTAATTCTTAAAGCATTATTGCAACATAAGAATATAAACTTGCTAAAATCAATGAACCCATATACTATATAGTATTTGTAAAATACTAAAATATGGTACCTAACACTTATTTTTATTTAATATTTTGAAGCTGAATGAATAGTTTTTTGAATGATGGGATATCAATAAAAAATAAATATATTGAATCAATATGCTCTAAGCCTCTAAAATGTGTAATATTATGCTTATAATAATATAAATTAAAATATTTGTGTACTTACCGAATTTAAAAGAAAAAAAGTCTGCTTTAGAATAGGAATTAAAAAAATAGTAGCTATTGTCATTTGAATGTCTAACAACCGAGTGAGATTAAAAAAAAAACTCCTTTTGCAAAAATATAGTATAATAAATACTTAAAACTTAAGCCACACACACATACAACACAATGTATACGCAGTATGTATGTACAAATAAAATATAAATAAAATCAACTAAGAAAAAAAGTACGTTCAATGGATCACTCGGTCGGGGTAAACTTGGGGTTGAATTCTATTCATTCGACGAGTGGATAATCCTATTTGCAAAAGCCAATTGAGTTGGAACATGTATTTTCGTTTAGTGACCACATTTAGTTACGTGTTATTGTGTATATAATATATAAAGCATTATATTTGACCTTACATAACTAACCAGTAAATAGTTTGTAACATTTTGATTTTTGAACTTTAACTATTATTTGGTAATTTTTAATTTGTACTTAGGTTTTAGGCAATAGTTAATGTACATCAATAGTAAAAATTCATAGCTACTTTCATAAAATGTTTGATTCATTGAAAAAATCAATTTTAAAAAAGGTTATAAAAGAATATAATATTTGAAATATTGATATAGGTACTTTGTTATAGTTTTTTTTAAATACTGCTGAATCAATTGTTAAGTAAACAATATTTTAACATTTATATACTCCAATAAATTTGACCTATTTTGTATAAGTACCTACCTGCTAAATTTTATGTTGTTATACATTGACTATACGTAAACCTTTTAAATCTGCTTAATAGTGACATTTATTAGTGTTTCATGTAAATCAATTTGTGTTAGCCCTTAAGTAACCACGAGTTTTCCACGCTTTGAATACAAACGAAATCTAAGTGCGGCTTAGTACTTGAGAAAACATTAAACACACTACACCACAATGTGTAGTACACATTGCAAGTCATCAATAATGTGAAATAACTGAATCGAACACCAAAAAATTATTGTCAAATTACAAGTATATTTAATTTAACCTGTATCGTTCAGGTATTCAAATAGATTTTAAAGTTTAATTAATGTATCATTTAAATTAAATTACAAGAACTATGACACAAAGATAAATGTGGATAGTCACTCATTTATATGGGTAATCCGTTAAAATCTCTTCGACAGACAATGCCTATTATAAGTGAAATATCGTTTATGAATAATATTAATTACAGATCACGGAAACGATATAATATAGAGATAGTACAGTAGGTATCTTAATACAATATTAATTTAAGCAATGTACATACTAAATAATACACAATAGTCAATATTACATCAGTGAGTTTTATGGGAAAATATTAAAAACCGAACAAAATCAAAAACTGTAGCAATGAAAATTCTTCAAGAGCTAAATTGAAGAAAGGAACATATTTTTTAGTGATTACTTAGAGGCTAGAGCCATCAAGATATTAAACGGATAATTTAATAATTTATTAAGTACATTTTGTTGTATTTAAATATACAACTATGAAGACTTTCACGTAATCTACTGTGTATAGTTTAATTTGCATGCGTTCAAATAATTTCGGGTTCGAAAAAGTCAATTGCTTTGTTTAATTATTTAAATAGGAATTTTAATTTATTTTTGTTTAATAATACTTTTAGTTTGGGTTGATTAAAAAATCCTTCCACTTCTGTATAATCTGAATGTGGAATTCTTTCAACACTGAATTTACAAAAGAAACTTATTGAAATTATTTTGAATAGATTATAGATTATAAAATATATAAATTATAGTATTATTTACCATAATATATTACGTACGGTAGGTACAGTTGATACAGTATAGACACATACCTATATTATAATTATTATTACCGTGTATGGAGCATTAGTGCATGTATCGTCCGAAATGATAATTTAACGGATCGTGTGTTCAAGTCGCAGGATCGTGGTCATGTTTGCTGGTTATTATAAGTACACACTAGGGGGGCATAAGTCGAATTCCGGTTCAAATTATCAAAATTTAACTGACGTGGCCACCGAAGTCTCGTATGATACGCATTGTACACTTGATACAGTGTCTGCAGCAACGTCACTAAACTCATTTGAAGGGATGGGGTGAAAACTAAAGATAATAATGTCATCCTTTTGCATATTATGTGTTTTAAGAGGACGTTGACCTGCATGTGTTTTCTCCGTCTTACTAATGCATAGCAAATTATTCTGTAATTTTTAATAGCCTAATGAATTGACCTGTTATAGTATGTTATATAGGTGAGAATATTATTTTGTATCACTGTATTATTTTTTTGATATTTTAATTGAGATCAGTGGTGCGCAACCTGGGGTTTTCATTAGGGGGTCGCCAATAATTTAACTACATTTTAGACGCACGTTACGAGTATTCTAAAATGTTAGAATAATTTATTAAAATGTAAGCATTGTAAACTTATTATTAGTAATTATGATATGCACCTATGTATATGCATTACCTATTCATTCATATTATACAATTTTGTTAATATTAATGCGTAATCAGAAATATCAGAGTTACCTAAAAATTAACTATAAATAAATACCTGAGTATACATTTTTAAAAAGCTACAAGATATGTGGGGTGAGTGCCCCTTTGCCCCTCCGCCTTCGAAGTCGCCCCTGTGCAGTGCACTAGGTAGGTGCGAAAAATAATTTATATGAATCTCAAAGCTCAAATCGACGCATAACGGCCGACTGTAACTGCATTCGGACATTCAATAATGATGCGGTTTGAACGGTCGCTGCAGTGTCTCGTAGGCCATTCATTACGTAATAATATAGTTGCGTCGTTGTGATCGATGGTGCGATAACCATTCTTCGCGGATGGACGAAGTGACGTCGGCGGTGGAGTCGTGCACGAACACATTTATTTTGATAGTGCGTCCCACCCCCTCCCAGCTGACCGACAAAAATCAGGAAACCCGCAGACAGGCGGGGAAGACCGCGTAAGTAGGTAATACGGAAAAATAACGTATCATCACCTCGCCACTGCGAGTAGGGAACGGTCTGACGCGACGACGATCGGACACATTTCCGTTTGTCCGGCACCTACCTACGAAACATGTACGGTGGTACAATGGACTGCAGCGTGCATAGTGCAGTTAGGGAACCTACGTAGTATAAAATTATACAAACCATCAAACCGTTGTTGTACGATAACATTAATATTATAATACAGTGAAACTTCTAAATACCGGACACTCTATGGTCGCCGAAATGTTGTCCGTTATCCGGAGGTGTCCGCTATTCAGAGGGTTCAAATTGTAGAAAGTTTGAGTTGGTAAACAAGAAAACGTCCGCTAATATGAGATATCCGCTGTTGGGAGGTGTCCGGTAGGGGTGGTTTCACTGTATTATTACGATGAATAAATAGTGTTGTATAATCTAATATAATATAATATAGGTCACGATTTGCATCCCCTTATAGGATGTCACGAGATCCGATGGAGGTGGCGGGTGAAGGTGATGGTTGGTCGACCAGTGCGGTGACCTCAAGTTTGGAATAACGTGATAATAATAATAATATCGTCGTAAAACGACTTGGGCGGTAAAATAAACAACCTCGCGAATCCGCAATATAATTTACGGATAAACACGCGGAAACGGTTATGATAAATCTACGGAAGTGATGAAAACGACGGCAATGACGTCGGCAACTTGAAATGTCTCAGAGGCAAGTCTAATATTCCGCCCGCCCGCCCAACCGAAACCCGGTTAAGGCATTTGTTACACCGTTATATTTTTAATCAGGTATATACCTGGCGTGGTAACATGATATAATATACTTATAATACACTATGCCGATGCTTAATGCTTAATTACTTAACTATTGCCGACTGGCCATTGCCCGACCGCCCCTCGGAAAAACTCCGCGAAGTTACTGTCGTACTATAATATCGTACTACCTATATATAGTTTATACGTACCAACGTCGTCGAATTGATGACGGGCGTCATGACGGCGGCGTTCTTCCTCAGCGACGCCCCGGCGGCGTGGTCTTCGGCCGTACTCGTAACGATATCAGCGATAATGACGATGATTATGATATGGGTACGGCAATGTTGGAGTTCCCCGGTGGGGGGGGGGGGGACACGGGCAGGATCGGCTGTACTGTACGGTCGTATGACGTGTACCGCGTAGTGCGGCCGCTATACCGGGCTTTAGTACGATATACGTGCGAGCGCGCCTGTACCGCGGTGTGCCCTTACAAGTAAAATGTATACGTACGACGACGACGACGACAATAATACAGCCAACGGTGTGTACTAGGCCAGACACACGGAACGCGCCGATCCGCCGACTGCCGGTGCTGCCGGTGATGACGCTGTCGCTGTGCCGCCGGGCGGCGTTTGCGCGCTCCCAAATCCCTTCCCCGCGCACACGTCCACGCGCAAACACACACACACACACGAGCGTTAGCGCAAACACACGTACACACACACACACACACACACACACACACGTATTCGTACGACGATCGATTTGCGCACGCACCGTTCGGGGATCCCGGCACACACGCACGCGGACGCGCAAAATCGTAAATAGCTATACCTACGCACGGCGGTCGTCGTCTTCCGTCGCAGCGGCGGCGGCGTATTGTACAATATACAACGCCGCTATACGCGCGCGCGCTCGCCCCCGTTTGCCAGGTCGTACGGCGCGACGGGCGACTGCTGCAGCGTAAAGAGCCACCGCGCCGACCCACCGCGGTATATATAAAACATATATAATACGGTATTATGGTACAGCGGTACGGCCCACACGCACACGCACAGCGCCGTTTGCGACCGACCGACCGTGTACGCGTGTGCTTTGCAAGCGTCTAACGCCGAACGGCCGCCGAAATATCATTTATACGCTACACCCTCCCCCGCGCGGATACGGAACACCGCCGCTTCAGTCGCCCACATACACCGCCGCGTGTATAAGGGTAGTTTTTTTCTTTTCCCGTTCCTTCCGTTTCTCCCGGCGCGCGTTGGCGTGTGTGTGTGCGCCGGTTAGGCGATGGCCGTCGGGGGGGGGGGGGTGTTTTTTCCCGACCGCCGGTACGACGGCGGCGGCCGCGCCCGCTGACGAGACGGTTTGATCAATTATCTACCTAGTGTGTCGATATATGTGTCGAGGTGTGGCCGCCCCCCCCCCCCCCGCTACGTCCCCACGGCGTCGGAATCTCTAGGCGAATATCCACCAGAAGCGATACGCACCGCTGCTGCCCACGTACAATATATATGCGACGTGTGTGCGTATCGCGCGTAATATTATAATTTGGTATACTGCACTTATGCCTTGCAGATCTTGTATATAGTCGTATAACACGTTATTACGCGTGAAAACGTATGTCCCTTGCACCCGTAAATCAAAACCCGGGTTTTCCCATGGTGCGTTTTTTTGTATAGGTTTCAAAAAATAAGTGGTACAATGGAACGAACCGTGGTATAATTATAATGGCGAAAATAGAGTTTCGAAAACTTCAATTATTTATAGTATTGTGAATCCGGGCTCCGTAGAAACGTTTCCCTGCTGCAGACGTTCGTGAACGAAAAAATTCTATAGTTGAGCTTACGATGTGGAACAAATTATGAACCAATTAATGGTAAAAAACTTAATGTGAAATTTGAAAATTTTAAAGTGCGCCAGTGAAACACACTTTCCTATTAGAAGGTTATTTTTATTTTTTTTTCGGGCTTACATCTTGTCGCATTGATTTTTTGCAGTGTTTAACTGTTGTATACTCACTTTTTACTACAACATTACGAAGATGATAATTCATCGATATCCTTACTTATGCTGCAGTTATACTTATAGGTACACAGATTAAAAAAAAACATGAATCAAATTATAATTAGTCTTATTACGATATAGATAGGGTGGTTAATGACCCTTAATTATCATCACCCTGCAGTTCCTCCCTGCTTTTCAACAAAGTTTTGTTCATTCAGAAATTAATGTTATTTACTTAACAATTAAAATACCAATCAGATTACTACAATTATTGCACGGGAAGTTAATCCGCATGTACAATGGTTGCACGGAACAAATTAGAACTTTTAACATTTTTTATTTATCTGTAATTCTCTCGAATTATAATTACTTTTACAGTACACGTATTTTTGTTTCAGATTATTGAGTGTAAAACGTGACAAAATTAGTGTAACCCAAGCAGTATTGTACTTCATATACAAATTTGTAACGTTATTATTTTATAACCCGGTTACAGTTATAAATTGTAATGCACTATACTTTACAGTCTATACATATATTTTAGTTTTTTAGGGAGTGTGGCGATAAAAAAAGCGCGAGGCTTTTACTAAAATGCATGAACTTATTTTCTATAGATTTGCCTATTTCCTATAATGCACTGTACGTGTGCGCGGGATTTCAGCGTGACCTCGTAAAACATTATCCTTGATGGGTTTATACGTTTTGTCGATCGAATGTAATAAATGATATAATATTTTGTTATTACGCCCCCCACATATTTGAATTTTCGTCCGGCAAACATAGCGATCGCGGTTTGCTCATGTTTGTGTGTTTGCATGCACTCTAAATTATAATCGGCAAATTATTATTATTACTGTACGGCACCACAACGGGAACTTCGGTTGAAAAATTAATATTTACGACGAGCAAAAACCGATCTCGTCGCAGATGAGCGTATATAATATAATCGGTATATTTGCCCAAAAACGTGTTTACATTATAAACTTATATAACCACTGAAGAGTAAATCCATCATGTGTCTGAACGGTATTATAATTATTCTACATTATACGCCTACACACGTTTACTATTTAATTTGATTCGATTAGTATTCCGCGTCGTCGTCTCTAACCTGTTAAATATTAATTTCGACACGAATTTAATACTTCTACTTAAACATTGTCATTGAGTATATACTGACTGGAAATTGCTCGCTTTTTATAAGTTATTTCCTATAAGCCTTTATTACGGAGGATTACATTTTTCTTTAAAAACGTGTATTATGGCATAAAGTACCTATGTTCTTCGGAAACTTTTATCTTGGATTTTCAGTTTACTTTTAAATCTGTCCCAACAGTTTTATATCATACAGCTTTTAGGTGATTAATGACTTAAAACTTTCAAATTTGTTGCAGTTGTATTATAGTAAACCATGCTTCGGAGCCAAACCGCGGTTATTAGTTTTATAATTTGTTCTGCGCGCGTAATATACAAAATCGAGATTTAGGTGCCGATTTCACATTATTATGGATGAACTATACAAAAATCGGTTTAATACGTTTGGAGAATTCACACGAATAAAATCAATTATTTCGGTGTAAATGTTTGCACATGTGTCGCTTAATGTATAAACGTATTAAATGTCCATAGTGAACACAAACCGCCGTGGTAATGAAATATATACATGCACACAGTGTTGCGACTTCCGGATATAAACTGAAAAGGCTGGTGGATGATGGCGAGGTGCGAGCGGCAAATACAATCAAAAGTCCGGGAAAGCAGAATGCTCGTAAAACCGGGTATCCGGTTTTCCACATGTTGTTTGTAAAAACGATCTTGATGTGGTGTTATAGGGCAAGTGTATATATTATTGATCGCCACCCCGCCACGGTCCATTTTGAGATCAATAGCCACCGCCGCCGTCGTTGGTGGCAAGGTTTCGGTATCCAATTTTAAGCCTAATAAAAAGTAGTCTTCCACGCGAGCGCCTTTTACGGTCTGATAACATGCACGGGTAATTATATTGCAACGAACGATTAGCGATATTCGGTTATTCTATAATATGACCAATGTGCCTATTATGTTTTGTGTATGTATAAACTATAGTTTTTATTAGGCAATTCATGTTTGACAGCAATTTGATAATCAATCACTAATTAGGTATATACGTATAATGATAATATATAAACAGTCGACATTTTTTGTCAAATGAAACTCAAAACATTTTTAGAAAATTAAAATGTATTGGTCATAATATAACGTATAAATTGATCAAAACTTAAGAGAAAACAGTAAATCAATCATCTTAAAACCATATCAATACGCATATAATGTTTGAAAAAAACATATAATTAAAACGAATATTTATATTCACTTTTGAAGACGATTAACCGGCGCGTGTTATCTCCGTCTAACAAACGTACATGGTAAATTTGAGTTTAGTAGAATCAACTTTGTGTTGTTATAGTTTTGATATCTAGAGTGAATTAACTTATTATTGAATTTAAAGGTATATGTATTAAAGTCTATTATCATCGCGTAGGCTTTTATTAAAATTTCAATTTTTTTCTGAGTTGTAAGTATTTCAAAAATGTCATATTATGCACACTCAATTTAAAATTAAAATATAAATATAGTCCTCTGATAGGGTACCATAGATAACATTCTTACCTTTAAGGTTTATCATAATATGTAGATTCACGATCTAATATTAAATCTTACAATACAGAATTGGTAGGTACTACTAAACGCAGATATGCCATGTTAACGTCCACTTATAACTATTTTCATTTTTTAAGTTCTTGACAGTGTATTGTTGTCGTACAATTGAAATAACACTTTAGTGGCATTCTTCTTTGTTTTCATATTAATTAGTTCAATTATTATGTTATGTATTGTTTTTTCTAATTATAGAGTCACAGCTGGTGAAATTCGTTTGATGGTTTTCGGAAATTCTATACCGTGTTGGACATACCGAAATATACTAATTTATTTGATTAAATTAACACGCGCTTTTCGCGAATACCAGAGTTTACGCTTGCGTGCATTTATTAATGTATTATACAACATGGTAGTTTTTGACGGTCCAGCTAGGGATGGCCATTTGGCGAAGGCTATCGTCCCACAAACTGCTTTATGGTCAGTAAATCACTACAACTGACACGCAATAACTTTTCAAAAAACTTTTTGGATTTGAAAAATGTCATGTTTTAACAACGGTTTTTACTATTGAAGTATTTTACACAAATAAATTTGATGTTGAATTTTTAAATATTTTATTGTTCAAGTACCTATAGATTCTCGTCAGGATGTGACTTGGTTGGTTCATATAAACTTATGACCTACTATTGTAATACACCATTATACCTATAACATGGACAAAATAAAAATCTAAAATAATACCAGATATTGAACATTTTAACGTAAACATTTCAATGTGTACAGTTTACTACCAAAGTTTTATTACTTCTTCGAAACGAATAATTTTATTTAAATAATATTATTTGAAATAGTATGCGTAAAAAGTGTCGTTAAAAAATTATTTTTCAGTTTTTACGACAACGTCTGATTTGAATTTCATTTTCGATTTTAAAATATGTGCACATAAGTAAATGTTGTCTTTCCCCTGCAGAACGGGTGGGCTCGAGCTAAACTTATACTCAACGACCACGACTATAAAACCTAACAAATTATTGAACCATTTCCAGAATAGCTTTTTTTAAAAAAAAAAACATCACAGAGCGTTGTTTATGACTTTTTTATCGGGTATACACATTGAGAGCTTTGAGGGTTTTCAATACGACCAAACGCTGTTCGAGACTATTTACTTAACTCTAAATGCAAACAGTACTTCCATATTCCATTTTACATCAAATATAGGAAATAATATATAATTTACAATTAGGATAGAATAGATTTAAGTGCAATATTCTATACATGGTGATGATACTACCTAAAACCATTGTGCAATGTTCAGGGTTGCATAATGGTATTATGTTTTGTTTAATATTATAGATTATATAGAATACTACTATTATATACTGTTCATTAGATTTAATACCGAGCTATATGAAAAAAAAACGGTAAAATACGTTCTATTAAAATGTACAAAATGTATAAACACTTTTAATATATTTAATTTTTGATTCATTATTTAGTGAAAATATGTTAAAGAGTAAAAAATTGTTATATCTATAAAACTTTTTGGTCCGGTGAGTTTTTTATTTTCTGCTCAGTAGAATTGTTTAGTTCTTACAGAACAAATGTCAAATGTGACCAAAATTACTACGAATGTTATCGTACTTAACCCTTTATAAATATTATTATTAAAAACGTCAATGTGCCTTTGGAATTTTAAGAATAACATTGGAATGAATCCAGAATATAAAAATAATAATGTTATTTTTCAGTGTTTAATTTCCAGTGGTAAATATTTCGCAGTACTTTCTAAATAATGATTTTGTGGGTGTATTGCTCCTAATGGAGCGATTTAAGTTTTTAGTTTCTATTTAGAGTTTAATACATTTTGTCAACAATAAGCTATAACCAACTGTTAATAATTTAATAATAGAAAAAAAACACTTATTCCATTTGATAAGCTCCATGTAGGGGGAGAATACATTCTGGCTCACTAAACAAAGCAGTTAAATGTTTACTTGCATCGAGTTGAATGGCGAGTGTAAATGTTTTATTATAATATTATGCATATTATGATAGCAATGAACAATTAAATGTACCTAAATGATTAGTTCCATACTTCCATTATATGTTCATTGTTCATAGTAAAAAACCTGAGTAAGCGTAAAAATAGATTGAAGTATTTAGTATGAACAAATTATAGTGGCTAATCTCAAATAATTCGGAAAAGAGGCAAACACGAAGAAGATTTTATAGTAATAAATGAAAACTACCAACTGACAAATTATCTAAGAAATTTCTAAAATTGGTTTTTTTTTGTTTTTTTTTTTTTTTTTAATTAATTGTTTGTATTATATATTTAAGACGATTTCCCTATATTTATTTAGAGCCAATATTTATGAAACTTACAACATAGATAGAAAACTATGTAATAAATCTTTTAGTGAAGAGACATTTTTTTTTGTATTTTTTTGAATTTCAAATGAATAATTAAATTTTTCTATTGAACTGGGCTTTGGATATTTAGTTTGGTTCAGAAATTTTAATTTGTAGTACCTACATTTTAATACGAACTACACCATTATTTAAGGTATGTTGTTTAAAAAGATTAACGAGTTTCGTAAAATATTTTATTTATTCTTTTCAGTTTGGTCGGATTTGTTAACATAACAAAACGGTAAGACAAATGGGGGTGTAGCTTTGTTTGCTACCAAATATTTAAACCCTCTTTCTCAAATATTTTACTGGATCACCACCCATGTAACAATCACTGACTGTTCTTTAAATAAGATGTAAGTAGTGCGTATCTATAGGTAAATAATTTTCCATTTAATAAAATATAATAATATATTCTGATTATTATTAATTACTTTAATATGTATAGAAATTGTATAGAAAAGCGTAGAAAACTCATTATTTTGCTTAATTTTCATTAGATGGCATTTTACTTGATTTGGTTTACAGCATGCATAATTTAAAGCTTTAATGTTATAACTTAATTGTTTTTTAGTATCCTTAACTTTCAGGTTTAATAAACTTTCTAGTTTCTACCGCCTCTTATCTATAGTTTGCACGCTATAATAATTTATGAGATATTGTTTACACGAAGTGATTATTTTGTACACAAGATCTTATACTTACAAAATATCTAATATAAAAGTAACTTATAGATCTCATTTTGTGTAAAATACTTATTTAAGTATTATGTTGTTAACACTGTTACACCAGGACACTAGGACACCAGGTACAATAATACAATTGAATATTTTTGAACTATATTACATCCTAATTAATATATATATATATATATATTATTGGTATATATTAGAATTGAAGTGTGATACACGTTGTCAACAATTTTTAATTAATAAGTACCTATACATTTAAAATATTTGGTTGATATTTTTAAAACATAACTTCAATCCTAAGATTATGAGTTAGATTTATATTCATTTGTGATTCAATTATGACTACAGTACTTTATGTACTGAAATTAATTTAATTTAGAAGTTATAGTTGTATAATTAGGTATGACGTGTTACGTAATTGTAATGAGGATATTATATTTTATTGTACATTACAATTCAAATAGTATTATTGGAAAAAAATATTGATTTTTGTGTTATAAAAAATAGTAGGTACAATGCGTCCCCCATCATGTGTAGTGTATTGAAAGGTGGCTATTTTTATTTGATAGAATAAAATAACAAACGATCTTGGGCTACAAATTGGCAAAGTGACTAAGCGTGGCAATGAAACGTCACAAAAATCATTCAATTTGGTCTATATAATCCTGTATGTGATTTTGAGCTGTGCATGACATATTTTATACATTATAGAATCACTACTGAGTGAAACGCCAAGTATAAATTGAAAAGTTGTAGGACTGGTATGACGTATGTAAGTATTGAAATATTAAAGGGACTGTAATAAATTACATTAATATTTTGTTTTATTTATTTAACCAGACGTATACGTATATTTAGATTTTGAGCATATAGCGATGAATGTATTGATTTTACAATTATATGTTTTTTATTTTGCATATTTATTCATTTTTTTATGTTTATCATCATCTTTTGGAACTCTAAAAATTAGATAATAGGTATACAACTTTTAAAGTGATATTTGGTAGTAAATCTGATCCCCGGCAGTTTCATAATAATTGTAAAAAACAAAAAAAAGTAAAGGAAAAATGGGTGTTTGCTTTTCTTCGATAAAATCGATTTTGTTTTTTTGTTGTAAATAATTCAAAAATGAATAACCATAGGCACTTGAGTCTTGAAGTTTTCACCAATGTTTAAACATGCATTTTCTAGAGTGATATTTATTTCGAAATCTTTATAGGCTTTTATTGTGCTATTTATTAACAAATATTAAATATTTATAAAAATGTTTTATTCTTGTGTATGATACAATTTTTTTGTGAGTAAAAAAGCTCTATAATTTAATACAAAGTTGTTGTCTTAGTAAGATTCTTAATAATACAAATTAGCAACTTTTTATAGACATTTCAAGTTCAAAATGTTGACAAAATGTGATATTTGAGAAAAAATAAAAATTTTTAATACAAGGCTCCTAATATATTGTTAAACTGATATTTGAAAAATATTAAAACTCATGGGCAAAATTTTTTTTATTAGCATTTAAAGTTCAAATTTTGTCAATACACGTAAAAATCATGAAAATTATTTTGAGATAAAAATTCATAAAAATTTTTCATTTTATAAATAAAATTTGAAAATTTAATTCAAGAATCCTCATAAGTTTTCCTATCTCAAGCCTTTTGATATATTGTTACAATAGTAGTTGAAAAATATTAAAAATACATAGGCACAATTTTTTTTTATAAGTTTATAAACTTAAATTTTTGATATCATTTATTACATTTAAAATTTAAAAATGATTTTGTACTTAAAAATTGATAAGATGTTCAACTTTTATAGCCAAGGATTGAAAATTTGAAATAAAATTTCATGCAAGTACCTAGGTTATTCTGTAACCAAAGAATCTCACATTTTTTTTTTATATTCACATTTGGACGGAATTACATATTAAATAACCAAGAATTTAATATACCATTCATTAAACAGTGACTCACTATTGTAACCTAATGTAAAGCAGAGCGACATTTACTTACCCACTTTTTTAATTTCGTTTGCTCACACGTTTCGGAAGAGTTCCTTGCAAAAATTGGGTTCAGGTTTTGTGTTTATACCTACTTTATGGTACCTATGTATTATTATTATTATTATACTAAACTTTATATTGTGCGAAAGGTTACGTAAAATGCTTTTAAACAATATTAAACGCCTACTCGTATAATTTCGTAATCACGTGGGTATAATATATAATAATAATTTTGAACGGGTTCAGAGAAACGTGTGTTATACGCACCACGAGTAAAGGTTGAATAGACTCTACAAAATATATTTATATTTTTATTTTTTTGGTTTTATTTCCAACATTACCGTGTAACGATTTCCGGCGGATACACGTCATCGATACCCATTGCACGCGAGGATTGGATGACTACGCACGGGACGAAAATGTAATAGGAATATGGTTTTTTTCCAATCTTAGAAATCGAAGAGCGGACTTATTTATTCCCCCTCCCTTCCCATTTTCTCCCTTACATTTTCTCTCCTTCTCATGGCTGAACATCGATAACCCAAATCATATCGAATGGAAATACATATAAATATCAATATCTTTATCTATACCTATATTGTGTGTGCAGCGCGTTCGTATCACATGGACGCCCACAGATATTGGTCGTACCCACCTCTTCATAGATACTTATATATGTGGAATAGTTATGCTCAATAGGTATACACGATAAACTGTGATCGAATAACCATTATCTGATTACATGAAATGGTGGGTATGATGGTTTATGATAAAGACCATTGGTTTCTTAGTCGGGATACATTTTGTACTCAGCCGCTATCTGCCAAATTTGAGTTTAATAAATTAAATTATTTCAATGTTATTTATTAGTAATATTTTATTAACTTTAAGAAAATAATATAGTTAGTATAGTTACCTACCTATTAAAGTGGTTACGTACAATTGAGGTTGTTGGTCTATTCAATCATTAATATAGGTAGGTAATAATATTAATAATTATCATATTGACTTTTAAAATTAGTTAATATTATCAGCAATCAGTGGACGGATACTAACAATCTTGGTCGCACGTAACCCCTTTAGTAGTTAGGTGCTACTAACTATAGTATTTTCTTCGGTCACGCTTGGAGTCTTCAACACAATGTATGTCCAATTCATAAAATATTATCTGTGACTTTATATCGGGTTGAGGCGGTTTAGCGAGGACGAAATACTGGTATGGCGGTTGTAAGGAAATGGTGAACCTTCGGCAGCGGTGATAGATGGGCGGCGGAGTTTGAACGCTGCGAATCACAGAATATCTAGTTGTGCGATCGAGCTGATTGAGTGAGAATAGGAAACAGAGAGAGACAGAAATTAGAATGTTTTCATGTCATAATAATAATAATAATATACACAATATAGGTAGGTACTTGGGGTGTTTTTTTTTTTATACATAAGACATTGATTTTCGGTCAATGTGTGTGTGTGTATATTTTCTATACAATTTAAAGTAGGTACTTGTTATTAAAAATCTGAACATTATTGCGAATAAAAAGGAATTATATTTTTCACGATGATTTTGATAACTATAACGCAGTCAAAACTTAAATTATTGAAGTATATTTTTAGATTTTGAATGGTAAATTATTTAAATTTTTGATCTTACAATGATGCCTGTATTTTTATTTTTTTTATTTTGTGTCTGTCATCATCGTTTGGGACAGTAAAACTGCTTCGATTTGCTTCAACAGTATCATGTCCGATGGGAAAGTGAATCAAGTTCGGCGCGTTCAGGAGGTCAAAATTTAAAATTCTCGATAGTTTTTAAAAGCGCAGTGTAAACAAAATAAAAATTACAAACGGATATTATTACGGAAAATCGGTTTTTGACAAAATCGATTTTGGTTTTTGGCTCTAAAACAAATGACCTTAGATACATGACATTTTCACTGAATGTTTATATTAGCATTTTCTATCACAGTATTTCGACTTATTTTGAGCTGTTTACCATTCAGTTTCTTGAAAATCTTGAAAACTTAGTACAAGGCTCCTTATATATTGTTACAATGACAGATGAAAAATATTAAAAGTACATAGTCACAATTGTTTAGCATTCAAAGTTTGAATTTTGACAAAATGTATCAAATTTAAATTTAAATTTAATTTAAAAATGATTTTGTAGTTAAAAATTTACAAAATGTTCAACTGTTATAGCTTAGGATTGAAATTTAAAATAATGTACCACGTTAATAGGTAAATAAATTACTTTATTCACAATAATATCATCAAACATACTTAGCAATAATATATCACAGGCTGACTGACCGTCTTCGCTCAGAATCGTTTTTTGTATAAAATCATATTATATCTATGAATTCAAATTTAATACAATTCATCACATAGTGATATCCACTTGTATTCTACTGCACATCAGAGCGACATCCACTTGCCTGCTTTTTTATATTGATAACAAATGATTTTTTTTTTGTTAGTGTATTAATAAGTATAATTTATATTATTGTCCTGAGATAATTCTTTAGTTCACAAGTTATAATCAAAACTATTAAATGGCCGGTATTCCTTTTGCACGTTTAAAAAAAATATTTTTATATATTATTCTATTTTTGAAACTAATGCATATTATTTAATAGACTTTAATTTATACTAGCCTATTATAAAACAGCAAATATGTTGTTGGAATACTATTGTCTGTCGCTATTTATTAGTGAAATAAATGATAATATCGCTCATTTGCAAACCAAGCATACATCGTGCGTGCAGTATTAACAAATTAGCTACCTAATCCACCCAGTTGTCATCGGTTTACATAGTTCTCGCTAAATTATTCTGTTCGTAATATAATCACGACGAAGCCAGCAGTTGCTGAAACGAAACCTGTAGTGATCGAGCTATTAAATTCTTATAATGTATTAGATATTGGGATATTAGACTATTAGAGTATCAAGAAACACATTCTGACTCAGAATAAGATAAAAATGAAGATTTTAAAAAAATTAATGAAAAATTTTAAGTATCACCATGGTAAAACATGATTTTATTTTGCATACATTTATCATAGGTATGTATCTACTTACTTCAAACTGATCGAAAAAATGAATGTTTTTCGTTTAGGAAAATTATATTATACACTTGTACATAATACATATATTATTTATGTTATACAAATTCAATATTATTGCAAGTTGTATTATTGCAACGACTTCAAAAATGCCTTTTTCAATACATCTGTTAAACAGTGTAGTTATATTTGAAATACCACAATACAGTTAATGTTAAAAAGGGCCAATTTTAGATATTTTGTTCACAGATCTCGGAAAAACACTTTTCCTTTGATGTTTACATTTCTTAAGTGACTCGTGTTGACCTAAAAACTTTCATTCAAAGAGAACATAAATATCGTCGACGATGATTCTAAATATTTTCCTTCAAACAAATTACGCAGCTTATATAATTCCTTTTCATCATCTTTGAGTTTTCTGAAATAAGACACAAGAACAATTGTTAGTGCTCTCATGATGTGTTTTTGTTAATAGTTAAACAAATAAAATATTGTTTTAGTCCTAACATAATGTGCGTTTGTACCTTACATCTGTGATACTAAGTACCTTTATTATTTAAACGGAAAAAAATAAAATATACCGTATAAACCTTATATTTTGTGACAAAATTTTGAACTCATTTTTTACAGCAGGATTGATTTGTACGTCCAGAGAATTTGGGAGATTACTTGTATATGTGGACTGTAGAGTGTAGGGGTAAAGGTAAATCTAAAATACAATTTTAAGATCTTTGAAAATCGGAATATGTCCCTTGCGACTTGCGAGTTACATTTTAAGTATATCTATAGAGCACATAATATAATAATCATCGATGTTTTCAGGTTCAAGGATTGAGATGACGGTGGATTTTGAACTAAAAACGACTTACAAGCGTTGAAAATAGAAAACGAACAGCAGTTTGCACTTTGGCAGGTGATAGAGGACGATGGCTGTCAGCAGCTGAGAGTTGAGAAAAGTTTATTAGAAAACGGGGAAAAGTAAGCATTTTATAAATAATACATGATAGGTATGAAAACTTGAAAATAATTAAATCACATTTAGTTACGAATAAACTGCATCTTATAAAAATACTAGCTGATCCCGTGCACTTCGCTGCCCGTAAAATATGACAACTCTTAAAAAATTGTGATTGTTCAACTCCTTTTGTGTGTAACTCGCTGCAGTATTTGTGCAACTCAGCAACTCAGGTAATTTTGTAACATTTCGTTGGGTAATAATATTAATTTACATACATTTTTTTTTAATTTTTTTCGATTTATAGCTGGTAGGTATAGTATAAGTTGTCGGCTGAGGTTGAAAAATCAAAATTATTACGTATATTCATCGAAGCAACAAATCTTTTTATTCTTTCACTGTGACGCAAGTCCTACCGGATGTTATACATATAATAATATCGTAATATATTATAATATCATTTAGTCAGTAGGTACATTATAGATGGGTACATGATATGTGATTATGGGATATTTTATGGTGATTGTCACCACTGAAGAATATTATTCGTACTTCATGAGACCTATTGTGACATGTAGAGTACGTGACCTGGAAAAACAGGCGTACTCGTGTGCAATGTACAATAGGTACACTCGTTTAATGTTCATATAATGTGCTACAAAAAGGATCGTGTAAACCGGCCGTTGGCTTGATAAACCATTTTTTTTTAACTATCGAGTATATATATATTATATATATATATATATAGCATTGTTCACAAAATGGGTTTCGCGTTTCAAAAGCTTTTAAGTTCTAAAAAGTCACTAATCTTACAAACCCGGAATGTAATCGCGTGACATATTTGAAAATTTACCTATAAGACTACACCTATTTTGTTCCTGTTATTTTCATGATTTCATATCTAATTTTATCCACAAGAAATATATTTTTTAATATTTAAATACATTTTTATTTTAAAAAGTGTCGTTTAAATGTGAGTAAGCATTTAATATTTCATCGTAACGTTTTCATAAATTATTATAATTTATTTTATAATTTAAACTGAACGGTTCATTGATTTATAATTTGTTCAAATTTGATTAAAATATAATGAGGATGTATCATGCATACTTTATCTTGCTCAAGGTACCTACTTAATTTAATTTAATAGAAATAATTGTTGGCTAGTAAAAGACACACTAGCTGTTTGCTAAATCTCTAATGTTATTTATATTTTACCACGCTAAAAATGTTGTTAAACTTTAAATATTTGTTTGTAAATATAATAATTACTACTGTCTGTCATATTTTTATCGATTAATATAAAGTATAAACTACCTATTTGAGATATTTAAATTACTTTAAAAATGTCATATTTCAAAATTCATAAATGTTCAAAAATGGGAAATTTGCTATGATAAAGTTTGATGGGATTTACTTGACAGCTGATGGAAAGAAAATATATACATTTTATATTTAAAATAAACCGCTATCATTTATCTTTCTTCCATACAATTTATACAAGTACATTATGCATTTACCTTTTAGTAGGTATACACAAAATAATTTTTATTTCAATTACTTATTAGTATTTATTTATTACATTATGTTATCATGGTTATATATTAGCTACTTATTACGAGTATTTATGTTTTTGTTTAGTTGAATATTATAAAAATCGAAACTCAGAACTTATACCTATTAAAGTAAATAGGTATGCATATTTTTTTATAGCAGAGTTCAGTTATTTTATTCACGATAAAATTTAATAAGTTGTAATTTATATAACTTTTTATAAAACGTTTCTATTTTATATGAATTAAAGATTTTTATAGATTTATGTGAAATATATTTAATTTTTGTTAATGATAAATCATTCTTATAATATTATTATCTATACATTTTGAAATAAACAAATTATCATTATGGATATATATATAGGTATACCTACCACAAGATAATATTTAATTTTAATATTAAATGTCAACATAATTATTATTGCATTTTATACACAGGTAGGATAGTTGTTATATAAAATTGTTTTAAAAAAATATGTTTTCTTTATATTTAATTGCTAACATTAAAATAGACATTTTTCTCAATGTTTTTTACACTTTATATTTTTATCTAATTTGTTATTTGTGTTAAATAGTATAAGGTATAGATGATGATAAACGCAATGTAATTTAATGATGTGGATTTTATTTGTGTGGTAATATCACAAAACGATGATCAATTATTAATTTTTGTTCTTTTATTAAGAATACTATGACATGCCGTTGGCTGGCAATCACTAGACAATTATTATATTTAAGAAATGTCATAGTAAAATATTTAGTTGTTTACGTTTCGTGAATGTATTATGCGGATTTTATTTTCACAGTATAAAAAAAAATGTATGTATTATACTCCTAAATCAATATTTTATGTACACGTGTACTGTGTACACTATATATAAACGATACATAATATATAGAATGACTATAATATAATCAGTTTGCAATAAAATACAATATTAAGAAATGAACGGACATTTTTTTGACGCTAAGCTTCACTAAAACTGTCACTTCAATCGCAGTAAATTGTATCATTTTTACATCGTTTTCGTGTTTTTATACAAGCTCTATTTATTAAACTGTTTTCGTGTTGGCGAACACCAGAAATTGTGAGTTTTAAATGTTGTAACACAACTGTACTATAATAAACGCCACGTGACGACATTTCCCATTGACCGATGCGACGCGAATTGACCTGCACGCGTTATTTTAATTTTGTTTTTAATGAGATTAAACAGCGGTTGAAGTGCACCTTTGTATAATTTGCAGCACATGTGGGTTGTCTTTTTTGCGGACACTGAAATCAAATTACGATAAAATGGACGAGCGTACGGACAACGGGTTTGAAATATAAATTATCGATAATATAGTTTATTATTTATTACGTATATAAGCGGTAGTACGGGATTGAAATGAACGGGAGTTGGTTTTCCGCATTAGGTGACTACACCATTTTGGATACGCTCATGTGTTATAATACAAATATGTATACCTTGCTTTAAAGTCGGGCAATAAAGTGCAAGTCATTTTGACCGGGGGGGGGGGGAGGGCGTTTATTTTATCGATTGTAATAATGTAACATAAATTCATCGGATACTTGGCAAACCATCAAATCGGCGAGCGCTCGAATAAACTCTTAGTTTCGATTTCTACGGTTAGCCCCGTGATTTATTCATTGTAGGCCAATATATACACAAATTATACATTCACAATCACACACACACGAAATATATTATAAATAACGTAAATTATACATGTGTTACAGTATCACAGTTGATTATAATTTAGTTAGTTTACTTTTAAAGTCAATAAATAAAAGTTTTGTCAGTAAAAACAAAAATGGGTGTTTTAAAAATAAAATTGTATTTTGTAGGATATGCGAGTAGAGGTACAAATATACAAATGCACAATGTTGTGTTTATGGGAGCATTTAGCATAAACCATTTGGTTTAACAGTTATTTTAGTATCGAACATTATAAAAATGAAAATATACCGTAATATTGGGTACCTACCTTCCACACAGATATTTCAAACTTATAAGATATCTTCCAAACCAAAGTAATTGGATGGGTACGAGTTGTATGCGGTTTAGAAACGATTGAAAATATAATACATGTACACTGCAAAGAGATTAAAATAATATTTTTATTTTAATTAATTAATTTTTTTTATTGGTCTAAAACCCGGCAACTATGACCATTAGCTTTTTTTTTTAGTAGGGGTTACGGTTGTAACGGATGTTAGAGTTGGAACGGTTAGAATAGTTGGTATGGTTGATATGGTTGGTTTGGTTGGTATGGTTAGTATGGTTGGTTGGCAACACATGTATGTGTAGCAAGGTTTTTGTGCACTTAATACCCGTGTGGTCACTGGTCACCCATCCGAGTAATAGTGGCAGCGGCCGTTGCTCACTCTCAATCACGCCACGTGATTGATTTCAGCCACTGCGCCGCGCCGGGCCACCTTAGTAATAATGTACATTAAAAAAAAAAAATTATCCAGCCAATGTTTATCAAGCACCGGGTTCGAAGATTATTTTAAAAGTAAGCTAAGTAAATTTCACGAACGATAATAATACAATTTGCAAGTAGTACGAAATTGTTGATATTTTTCAGCGATCAATCACTATCATTGCACGTCCTGCTATAGGTGCACATATTGTTAATTGTTATAATCTAAATTGAAATCAGAATATTTCAATGATCGAGTGTCTCTATTTGCGAAGCCATTTTTTTGTTCAGCTTGTGTTTTTTGTACAGTGTATGTAAAATGGTAAACTGTTTTTGAATATAAATTTAAATCGCTCAGAGTTTTGTAATTCGTCCGGGTCTGGTCTCCAGATCTACGCGTTACTCTTGTGTCTGGATACCGTCATGTCATAATACGCAGGACGCATTAACGCACCGCAAAATCGAAATTCCCTTGGCCCGGGGACGTCACAGCGTTACTTTTTCAACTTATGTTTTTGACCCCGTTCGGTCACTGGTGCCGCCGAGCAGAATTTCGTATTTAGACGTTGTTGATATACATTATACAATATACTTTATATATATATACACGGTGGCGGTACCGAAAAAAGTTTTTCCCGACGGATGGGGTGGGATCAATAGTTCGCCACCGTAACTGACGACGACATGAACCCAGCAAGAGAGGACGGAATATTGTTCTTTATGCCATTCGAACGGGTGGCCTGCAAACAACGTGGGCTCGACCGAAACCCCTTTAATATTATTAAAATAATGGTAATACCTACCATGGATTTCTAAAACTACCTATATACCTATAACCTATATTAGAAATATATAATATCCATATACCCAGGTTATATCTAACCTCCCATTTAAAAAAAAACAACTACACAGTTCCACGTCTCTTTTTACTAAATACTCTTTCAGCTATAACTGTACTTCCGATCACATAGATACTTCTTCTTTAAGTGATATAATGATTCTTTCAAACTGAGTGTATAATTAGCTTTAAATCTTCTATATAGGTACTTGATTGCTATATAATATTATTATTAAGTTTATTAAATTTATTAAATTTTCTTCGCTATAATTTTATAATTTTTACCATTTATTATTTACATAATATTATTATTATTATTCTATGTTTAATTGTACTGTATTACTTTTCTAAAAGGTTTTTATACTCCTTTACAATAAATAAATAAATTACAAAAAGCGAACAAAGTACAAAGCGACGGTGGTAAATTGAAAAATATAAAATTAATAAACTTGGCAAACAAAACCTTTTAAGCTTTAAGCGTCGAAATGGCTCTACGAATCCTGTCGAAGTGAATTCGAATCTGAAAACAATATTCTTCGACTATAGTTATCAATATAGTCACCTATTACATGCGCACTGTGGTATTAACGTATTATAGGTATTATTATTATTATTAAAGAACAATAGAAGTATATAATAGTTCAGCAGCGCCGGAGCAGTTAACAAGTGTCACACTCGAGTGTTATAATAACTATATAATACCGTTTGACTGCAGAAATAATTTGATATCTGTTCCTTGTTATTGACGAGTATAAATTATAAGACATCGTATAATTTTCATAACGCACCCGGTCTAATCGGTGCCGTTAATTAAATCACTATTCGATTACTACAAAATTATTGAACGACAAACCTCGCATAAATATATGTACACGATGTGCATAATACATTTAAGCATACAGAGTGTATCTGCCGTGTATGTATTAAGGTACATGAAGTATTTGATATTAATTTCGTTTTAAAATTTTCAATTCTTTCATATATACAAGAAACATCCTATATAATATTATATTAGTTATCTACGAAATCGACGTAAGTTCCAATGCTGAAAATATAAATATTTGTATAATACTATTGTATTTCTATAGGTACTATTACTATTATAATACTATCGCCGTGGTTTGTAATGCGATCGTTCACCACACATCTATATATAAAAAAATATTATAATATTCGGCATGCCATATTTGAATTTCGCCGGCAGCCGGTAAGGGGTAGTAGTTGTCGGTGGAGCGTGGTCGACCCGGGTTGATCGCGTTTACATTAAACCCGAAATACTGGACGAAAACTTTCATTTTTTGTTCCATAGACGTTTCTTTTTTGAAATTGTTTTTTTCCACGACAGTCGTTCCGCGCATGCAAAGTCAATATTTATTAAATTATTTATTAATCTGGTTCCGGTGTAGGTATAGGCTTGCGTGTTATTATTATATTTTTTTTACGAATGAAATGCGAAAAATTAATAAATAAATAAACTAAAAGTCGTATCGCGCATATCGTCGACGGTACCGTTCATATTATATTATTATAATAATATAAAGGCCCCGTTTCTTGGTTTTCAAAAGGACGCATTACCACGACAATAAATCCATGAGATATAATTATAATAATTGTATATACCAACAAAGTCGTATCTATTATAGCCTATAGGTAATGTGACCTGTAAAAACGGAACAAACAATTATTATTGAAAGCCCGCCAGAGGAGGATAATCAATCTGATTTTTTTATTTTTCGAGATAGGTTTTATTAGACCCAAGCTGGACTGGATTTAATGTGTTACCTCTCCTCAAAAGTATATTATCTAGAGGGATGGAGGAGTTACATAAAATAATAACAAAATAGAGAATATACCTACTAAAATAGTATTAATATATAATGACTAAATTAACGTTAAGTACAGTCAATTAATGTTTTATAATATGTATATGTAATTCTAAGGGCAAAAAAAAAATAATCTAAATTTGTTGAAAACTACAACAAAAGTGGGATGTTTAAATTAAAAATGTTACAGTAATACAGTCCCGATTTGATCACAAAATGTAGTATAGGACACCTGCTTGAAAAGCTGTACTGTACTAACGAAAGCGGGACTTCTGCTCATATTATAGTTCTACACCAATATAACATTATAATAAACATAGTAATATGTGTATACTTGTACACACTGCAGTATAAATAATTGTGTACGTTTAATCATACGGTAGCGTTCGTGCTAATAACGATCTCACCGAAGCCATCTTAAATTGTAGTATTAATCAGAGAAATAATATTTATCAAACCACTCGAACTGAAATAAAATCGACGTGAATTGATTGCGATGACGAGAAATCATATATCATAGTATGACCCGATGAGGGACATCTAATACGTTTAAATAATATATATAGATAGATATATTAATGTCACCGTGGCGTTATAAATTTAAGTATTATTATCACCGAGTTAGGCGTAAGTTCGCGGTCGTATATAAGACGACGACGGCGCCTATGATATATATTATACGGCGTGAGACGAGATAATCTCAACCATTATTATATCATAGGTATTAGAGTATTAGCCTATTAAGCAAGGAAGTGCGAGTTGATGATATTTTTTTAACACAGTTAGGTAAACAAAAAAAAATTTCAATGTGTAAAGTTGATGGTTATTTAGAAACCGACAGTTAAATTACTAACTTAAATTTGTAATTACATATTTAATATAAATAATTTTATAAATAGCCAATAGATAATTTAATATAAATCATTCCTTATAACGAAAATATGTTATATTATTTTCTTTTTTGCTTTCTTGTTATATTATTATTATATTTCTTAAATATATCAGTATGGTATAAAAAAGTAATATATTTTTACTGAATGGCTAATGCAACAACGTGAGGTAAAAGTTCTATCATGTATCATCAATACCTAATCATTTTATTATGTTTATTATCTAATTATTTATAAATAAACTTAATTTGAATTTTGTTGAAAGTAACTCGTTACTTGCTATCAATAAAAATCAATCAAAGTTAATTAAAACTAAATCTAAAGAAGTGAAAATTAACTTATTATCTCGTGTATGCCCAGTATTGCTATTATAGCTATACGAAACATAATAAAATATGTATTCATAATAGTATGTAATCATGCATTCGATGTATTAATGTTATATTATGCACATTGCACATGATATTCTATCAAATATGCGTCAGATATGCACAACAAACATTAATATTACACTTTGTACGTTTGTGATATCGTAATCCCCACCGGTTTTGTGATAACTCGACATTTGGATGGTTCTGTATATACGGTGGCTTTAGTATAATGCGTGGTTGTATCAGATGAAGATTATAAACTCTAATGAGAGTGATTAGTGCTGATAAAATTCGTTGTTAAACGCGCATATAATTTTATTTGTTTTATTTTAGTTATTACTATTGTTATTATTAACATTATTATTCACAAAGCGTTGCTCGTTGTCATATGAATATAATGTTTTAAATTTATCGTGCGCGTATATAATATAATATACGTGTATTTTTCGTTGTGTTAATCGTGTTAAATATTTAAATTTATAAATATATTAAAACATAACGATTTATGGCTCTGGGTGTTTTCGATTATGTTGTGCTTACGGTCACGTTGCTCGCGTCTGCCGCGATCGGGGTGTATTACCGGCTCACTGGTGGCAAACAGCAAACGACACAGGTAAAACATAATAATATGCACCTATCGTACATAAAATTACAATATATTTTTACATAATGCTTTTGTCCTACGATTTTACGTAATGTTTTTGGATGTTCTTTCTTTTGAACAACCAAAACAAATATTCAAAACTTATATTTAAACTATTTGAACGTATTGTTACGCCTGAAAAATTGGACAATACATAGACTTCTAGACTTCAGTTGCTATATATACAGTATGATTCACCAAGCATGTCCGTCCCAATGTTTCTTTTAATACTGAGTTTATTAAAACTGTGATTTTTGGAAATTTTAAGTATACTAATTAAGAATTATATTTTAAAATACCCACTTAGATTTGTTATAACATATTACATTATTTAAGAGTTTTCACAAGACTGTGGTGCTACAAACTACCTTTTTTCAAATGAGAATCACCCTTTTTCCAATAGATTGTTAACCATATGAAATTTTTGAAAATGTTCATGTACCTAAGCCGAAATTGGTTCATGAGTAATTAAACTTTAAATGCAAAAGAATATTAATTCATAATAATGGGTTTAGTGATATGATAATTTGAAAATTATATTAATTCATTTTCATAGTTTTAATAATTGATTTTACAAAGTTAAATACTTTGTGTAATTAAATCTTTACTCTTTAGTATTTTATGATTTGTAAAAATTCTTCAAGTATTATAAATACTTTATATAATAATAGTTATTACATCCGTTTGATATTTTTGTAAAACCATTTTTAAGGCTATTAGCCTGAGTTTACACATTTTAACTCAGAAAGTACTCATTTTATTTTTCTAAAGAGTTTATACTTAAAAAAGATGTTTGTCATTTGATAAAATTAAGTTTGTATTATTACAACCCACAGAGGACACTCAGAAATATGTATAAACGTGGTAGTATAACAATAATACTTACCTTCATTTATTTCTTTAATAATTAATTTAATAAACCAAATTTTCAAATTTCTATATATTTTTTTTTTTTAAGTGCTGTTCTTTGGTGATACAAACTATTTTTATTTAAACTATAGTTACCATTTTACTGTGAATTGTTATGGGAATTATATTTTTGAGAATATTAATACTTCTAAATCGAAATTCAAACGAATAAATAGTTTCTGAATTGTCAAACTTAAGTTACTAGGGATATAATAATCCACAATAAAAAAAGGTTTAATGATATGGGAGCTATGATGATTTTAAAATATTATTAATTTATATTAGATTTACTAAACTTTTATAATTTTTAAAAATTGTCCAAGTATAATAAGTTGGTACTATACTGTACTAGATTAAATAATGTATACCATGTATATTTTTATATTTTATATAAATCAATTATTTATAGAACTATTATCCTTAGAAGGTCCTTATAATGATTTCTCCAGAGACTTCTCATTCGAATTTCGATTTAGATACTACATGATTTTCAAAAAAATCATCAGCTTAACAATTTTCAGTAGAAAAAGAGGACTCTTATTTGAATAAAAGAAGTTTGCACAGGTATATTTACGGTACATAGCAAAAAGTAGAAAAAAATGAAAAAAGGAATTTCAAAATATAGTCTTCAAGAATTATGATAATAAGAATTTTTTTTAAAAAAACGCATTATTAAAGGATTTAAACTGGGTGAGCGTGCTTGATAAATCACTGACTAAATATTACCCATGTAGTGGTTAATTATCAGCAAATTATCAATAATTTAAATTTGAATATTAAACTATTTAGGAAAGCTCACTTGGCGATCGTACTAAATTCCCGTTTTTTAACCGTATTTTTATTCAACACAATAAAATATGATTCTATATTTGTACAATTTATGTACAGTAACTAAAGGAACGTATTGACAAAAAATATATATCTTAATATCAACAATCGTAACTATGTACCTACTCACCACATTGTACTGGTTACTAACGAACAGATTTTGGACACAACGGGTACCTATATAAAAGGTGTTCTAAACTTATGTTTAGAAACCTAACATTTGTATCCATATATTCCATACTTTATAATTACCACGTTTAACAATTGTATAATGTCTATATGGGAATATAGAATATTTTCCTTATTATTTTGTTCACAATACATTTATTTTTTAGTATATCAGTATATCACATACTGCGGTGTAAACCACACGTAAAATCAATGCGTAAATCAATATGATATCATTGATATCGGTACATTTAGAAATTAATTCTTAGAAAACTGAATTTTATAATCTTATTAGTATTGATAAATGAAAGCAGTTATTCACTGTCGAAGAAAATGATTATCATATCGGGTGTAAACAAATAATGAAATATATTAAAATGGTACATAATATTATGTTGGGAAATTAAAATTTCACTTTTGATGCGGGATATAATAAATAATAGGCATCATACATTCTTGTATTTTCTATGGAATAATTTCAGAAATAGATTTTTCATCCACCAAAAACAGATCCTGACTTTCTTCAAACAAATGAAAGTTTATTTTATCAAATTTAAAATGTTTTTAATATATTTAAATAATAATATAGTTAATCCAAATGTAATGTGTTGGGTATTATTAAAAGACGGTTTTTTTGTCTGTGAGGCCAATGGCTATGGTTGCCCCGGCCTTTTCTTTGTATAAATAATAAAAAAATAGTCGGTAGGGTAGGAATAATAAATACGAACAAATATACGAAATAATCCGATCCAAAACAAATTAATAATAAAAAAAAAACATCTATACATTTTTAATCCCGGGCACTCCGAAAAAAAAACAATGGTTTGGTTGTAATTAATTGTTATTTTTTGTTCAATTATTACTAATGTAGTGTCGCACGGTTGATTGTAAATTACATATTTATTCACAGTGCACACACATTCAAATATATACATATATTATCCATGATATTTCTAGGAATACATGCTGGGAGACAAGAAATTGTCAATTATACCTGTGGGATTTTCGTTAATGGCCAGTTTCATGTGTGCTACAGCCATGTTCGGGTTAAGCGCCGAAAACTACTTGAGAGGAACACAATTTATGGTCATTAATGCATCCAATATTATCGGCACACCTATTGTCGCCTATGTGTTCCTACCAGTATTCTATAAGCTCGGATATTTATCCGTTTACCAGGTAAATCAGTATTGTGTACAAATTAATTAAAATGTTTTTATTAATATTTTATGTTCAATAAATAATGGGTACCTACCTAACAAAATATATTATACGATTATTAACCACACTGCTGCACAGGACCTATTAAGTACTTAATAGTGGGAGATTATAAATAATTATAATCATTAAATATTTTAATGAGACTCCTGACAAATATTTGACATTTTACGTAAGCGTTTATTCATAATTATTTTTCTCCCTTCATTTTTTTTATTTTTTTTTATTTTTAGTACCTTCTTATATATGTAGGTAGTTAAATTTTGCAATTACAAAATATTCACAATTTAAATTAATATTAATTATGCTATGATATATGCTTATCAAAATAAAGTAAAATGTTTTGAAATACATACACTGTGAAAAATAAAGACAGGAAACTAAATGTCTCTAAGATACGATTCCCCGATTTATTTTAGAAAAATTCTCAATACTCTTATTCATTTTTATAATAAAAAAAAAAAAAAAAATTTTTTTATAATATGTAATGTCTATACTTTACTACATGAATGTAACGCATTATTTATTTTACTTTAAAATATTATTGAATATTTAATATCGCGTTACATAATGTAGGTTTCAGAGTTATTTTTGGAAAACCTAGTTTATTATTGATCATTGCTGAAATATCATATATATTTACACGGCATTGTTTTCATAGTAGTTCGATTTTAGCCCTTTCGGACTTATCGGTAAAGTTCGGTCGGGTAGTAATTTTCAACGGAATTCGCCGGCTCGAAGTTCGTGTAACTATGTAGGTAATGTTTCTTTTGTACATTTCTTCCGACCCGTGTAATTAATCGACGTAATTCAAGTAGGGGAAGCTCAAATAAAAATCGAAAAATAAATAAAAACAACCGGTCCTTCACACGTTATTATAGTGTATCGACGAGCGTCTATAATAATATTCAACTTTGGTATATTACATTATAATGTGAATACCTACAACGACCCAACAGCCAATATAATAATATAGTACACTGTGTGCGTGCATACAAGAATCCACTAAAAGTTTAAGCGCATTGTAAGAATCAAAAAAATAAATTCATACGAATATAAATATTATTATTTCAGTATTTGGAAGAGCGTTTCGGCAAGTCGACCAGAATCGTCGCGTCTGTGGCTTTTAGCATTCAGACGGTGCTGCGAACTGCACTGGTACTGTACGCGGCCTCGCTGGCTCTGAACGCGATCGCCGGCTTTTCTCAGACCGCGTCCATGACGGTCGTCGGCATTTTGTGCACGTTTTATTCGACAGTCGGTGGCATCAAAGCCGTAATCGTCACCGATTTGTTTCAGGTAAGTCCGGGGTATTGATTCAAAGCGTTTTTCTAGTTTTCTAGTAATTAAATTGCAACGATTTAACGACGATAATTATTATTAGGTACGTTTCATAATATTGTAATACAAAACCGTAATGATGGAAAATGTGTACGATAAACCTAATTCACCCGTGTAACGTACTACGCTACATCGGTGTTCTCAAAACACCCGCCCAATGATTTCCGAAATTCATTGTTATCTGATCATTTTTCTATATATTTTTTCTATTTTTCTGAATTTTACATGGATTACATCGTATATTTTATACGATATAATCGAGGCTCCTCGTTGACGACATGAAGAAATGTGTATTCAAAGATTGTAAATAATAAAACTTCACGAGGTACAAATGTTGAATTACAACGTTCATGTACGAATAGTGTATAGCCGTTGCCTATTGCGATCAATAAGGCGTATGTTAAAACCAAATCGTTTTGACTTTTTGAACACAAAAGTCAGGGACTACGGCCATAACGGTTATTACACAGCGATGCCTACTCTCAGAATCAGTTTTTTTAAATTAAACTACATTCAGTTTTGACTTCATTGATTGCCAATATCTCCCATGTTTTTAGTTAATTTGGTTTACAACGAAAAGTGCAACATCAATATTAATATAACAATAATTTAATTCAAATATCATATTACAATATATTTATGAAATTTACGGATTGTAATAAACAATATAATATATGGTTTACAATTTCCATTTAGCTACTCGTCTGATGAAATTATTTTCATAAAACCAATGAAATGTAAATAATATGTAATACAATCACATGCTGAAGTACTTATTGAAATACAATTTAGTTGCTATAGTTCAAATCCGATTACAGGAAAAGTTTTAATTCGACTCTAATATCTAAAAAGGTTATAAAAAAATAAAATATACTACCTAATGTTCATATCACATTTGTATAATACTCCCTATAAAATGTTATTTTATTTTGACGATATTAATGATAATATATAATATTATAAAGAGTACCTAAATGAAACTTTATAATTAAAATCGATGACTTTTGATTGTAAATAAAATTTCCTGAAACAATTTCGAAATTATTTCCCGACATTCATTAATTATTTTAAATATAATCCACTTCAACTTTAATTAATGTTTAAGCTATACTCTATAATATTAAGTTTTAAAATATTTTTATGACAATAATCAACTTTTACAAAGGTGTAAATATGTTCACGAAGTCTGGAAATTTTGTGGTCTGCAAACATTTTATCAATTGGATTTAAGGAAATAATGTATAACATAAATAAGACGAATGATTATTATATTTTCTATTCTTTGTTCAAAGTTCAAATTACATTTTTAAACCATCATTATACAAATGGTTTTCTATTTATTTCTATTTAAGTTTTGGAATGATGTAATAAGTAATTCTTGGTTCAATTTTACTAATGACTTAACATACCAAATTATATAACAGGCTCAGAAGCCAGTGATTAATTTGTTCTAAAGTTTGTTCTCTATTACTAAATTACTTATTGTTGTAAACGTGTAAATAATGAGCAGTATACTGTACATAGAATTCGAGCTTACAAAAATATTTATTCCCAAGAAATTAATTTCCAGGACACGTGTCTTTGTTTAAAGTTTACACTGACTTTGTGCTTTAAATTAAACATACGTGAAAATCAAAACAAGATAGCATAACATTATCACTTCATTTATACATTTATATAATAAGTTATTCCATCATCAGTTTCAAAAATATAGATACTTAGAATAATGCATTAAAAACCATAATATACATCACCTATCATTATAAAAAATTGTAACAGTCAAAGGTATACCAACCCGAAACGTGTAATAAAGCCAAAGATGATTTAAATTGAATTATGTATTTGTCTGAGCTAATGATGAATATTAAAAGGTCTTAAGTTTAAAAAAAAAATGTTTGGCATCGTTTATTAAATTCTAAAACAATGATGAAGAATGTTGAGGGAATTACTGTATTTATAGGTATTTTGAGTAATTTTTTTGTTTTATCAAATATAATGTAATATTTTGAATTGAAAATGTATTAAGTCAATCAGGCGTTCTAACTTTGTAATCAAATTAATTGCGATTTTGTCGACTGACCCGGTTGTAAAAATGACAACAGTTAATTTACAATTTTTTTCAAAAACTATCCATTATCCTCACGAATACTGAATATGTATAACAATGGGACTAGGAAATTTTGCTGAACGTAAAGTTGACATGATATTAAAACAATACGTCCTAATTTGAACAGGCTGACAATACTTATGATGTAATTACGTTTTTCGATTTGCGCAGTCTTTGCTCATGTTTGGATCCGTTTTCACCGTCATTGCGGTGGCAGCGGCTGATGTCGGCGGACTGTCAGGGATCTGGAGGATCGCTTACGATTACGGTCGCGTAGAACTGTTCAAGTGC
Organism: Nasonovia ribisnigri; assembly: GCA_027563435.1. NCBI lineage: Eukaryota > Metazoa > Arthropoda > Insecta > Hemiptera > Aphididae > Nasonovia > Nasonovia ribisnigri. The sequence goes on along the minus strand of JANEHU010000169.1, from coordinate 117,274 downwards.
GTTGAGACGAGTGGGTACACAGTGTGTGGGTGCGTTCTCCGATATTAATGTACACGAACGTTCCGACAGCTTTCAGATCGACCCGACAGTCAGGCACAGCTGGTGGTCACTGATGCTGGGTGGAATGTTCACGTACGTCTCGGTGTACGGTGTCAACCAGGTTCAGGTGCAACGTTACCTGACCATGAAGGACTACGGTACCGCGGTCAGGACCCTGTGGTTCTGTTGGCCAATAACCGCATTCTTGTCGCTGTCCATGTGCTTCGCGGGCCTGGCCATATTCTCCAAGTACCGGGACTGTGACCCGATCAAGTTGGGACCCCTTGAACTTGTTATCAGCTGTAGAATGGCTTACTGATAAGGCGTTTATATTCGCGTGTGTTTGCGTGTATTCAGGGAGGGCAGAATAACTAGCGGCGATCAGCTTATGGCTCTGTTCGTGCTGGACACGATGGCCCACATACCTGGATTAACCGGCCTGTTTTTGGCGGGTGTTTGCTCCTCCGCGTTGTGCTCCGTGTCCGCAGCCCTCAATTCACTGGCAGCTGTCACACTTGAGGACTACGTCACAGTAATATTTGCCATAATTTTTTTTCGTCTCCACCGCGTTCCGTCCCACAAAATTATTTAATTATTAGTGCTTGAAAGTAAAATAAACATTAATAAAGAAGTGTGAAAAATACAAAAAAAATGTGGTCAATATATATAAAGTCCAAAACATACAATAGATACATATACTATAGGTAACAGTTGTATGTATACAAAAACTTTAGAACACTGAATGAAATATTTTTGTAATTTATTTTCAGCCCTAAAAGTATCACATATATCTTATCGCTTGTACCTGCTGTACACTTGTATTTTGTATGTTTTCACTGTTCTCGTCCTAAAATATTATTATTACTATTATTTAAACAGTGTAAAACGATAACGTTATTGGAATGTGTTTTGGATGTGTATAATTATATATAGCCACTGACGAACGTCGACATACCCGATGAGAAACGTGTGGTGTGGCTCAAAGTCCTTGTCGTCGTCTACGGGATTCTATCGATAGCGTTAGCGTTTTGTGCGCATTTCGTGGGACCGCTGCTGGAGGCATCGATGACGATTTTGGGAATTATTGGAGGGCCGATGTTGGCGGTGTTCACTCTCGGCATACTCGTACCGTACGCAAACCAAAAGGTAATTTTAATCGTGATTCATTTCAAGCGTACTTTCGTGACAAACAATAACTCTAGACTCATTAAAACAATACGCATGATGGCGATGAAAAAAATAAAATATTTATCAAATTTATTTTTCAAACTTAAAACTCTGAGTATAAATAAATGAATAGAAAATCGTGAATAAATGTAAAAAAATTTTACGCTTTAGTATGACACTATTTTTTTAGTATTTATTTTCAACAATAACTAAGCACCAGCATAATATGGTGCTGAAAATTACATCAATAATTATGTAAGACATTATTTTAAGTTAGAAATACGTACTACGTTAATGTAGTGTAATTAGTTTTTCGCTATAAGTTATAATTTATAAGTTTATAACCATCTGGGAATAAAAAGAAACTCAGAGAAATTAAAATGTTTAAAAATAAAAAACAAAATTTTTTTACTGTCTTGAATGCCCTAAACCTTCGTTTATCAATTATACTTTTTTTTTAAACCACCCTCATTTATACAGTTTTTTACGCTATTTTTTTCATAATCTTGTTACAATATTTTGTACCTTGTGGTATTATATATTAATTATTTTTACCAGCCCACGCCCTCAAAGAAAAAAATAAACAATAATAATAAAACTGGATATGTCCCTGGACGGCTGGACAGTTATATTAGTTTTGATGATATTTACCACCACTAATCAGAAATGATATAAAATAATATAAACAATAATATAGTACATTAGTTTAAGAATAAGGGCGACTTTAGTAGTAGCGGGCGTTGATATTTTTTGCAATTTCATTTGCATGTGTAGTTGGTGATTATCAAACTTCATAAATTGTAATGAGCGTAGTATAGGCTAACAGCGATGATGACAATGTCCATCGGTCACGCTTGCATTTTTTTTTCGTCGCACTCAATCGTTTTTAGTTACTACTTATATTTTTATAACAGTACATAATATTGTGTGTTTTGAATATAGGGTGCTTTGGTGGGTCTGGTCGCGGGCCTCGCGTTTTCATTCGTCTTGGGACTAGGAGGACCCAAACCGCCGGTGCACAATTTGCCCACCTACACCAACGGATGTTCACCGGACTCTTTTCGTATCTTCGATGTAAATGCTTCGTCTGCCGCCATTCTACAACCAACGTCCACGATCGCACTAGAGTGAGTATCATAATGTATTATAATATTTCATGTACATTATGCACCCTACGGTATAGAGCCTAAAATATAATAAAATTATTATAACGATATTTTATATCTCGTGAGTTGAGTTTGAACGTTTGAGATTTGAATGGATCACGTAATATGACATATTGACATGGGGTCTTAGGAAGCGTATATAATATTATCTGTTTGTATTTATGTCAAATGATACAGCCGATGTGTGTGGTTTCTCATTTCTCGTGTAAGAGGTATCACCCACATAAAATATAGTTTATTAGATTTAAACATATTATACAGCGTGATCTCGATTTAAGGTAACACTGAACATTTTGGCCTTATGATCATTCATGTTAATAGGGGCATTTTTATACAGCGTAAAGGACTTTATATTACACTTTAAATGTAAACATCTATGTTTTTTTTCTATTATCACAATGATTTTTTTGATAGTATATAGGTGTAATTGTAGTATATTATTATATAATAATAACTAATAAGTTATATCACCTACATTACTACATTTTATTAAAAGTGTAAAAAATTCACCAATAAATATATTTTCAGTATCAGTACTAAATAAAATATCGTACAGCATAACTATTGTCTACATTTGAATTTGCACACGGAATATCCTGTATCAGAGTGTAATTAATTAAATATTATCGTTTTAGGATTCACGAAGAAAATTACATGTATTTGTATAGGATAAGTTACATGTATTATATAGTCATTGGTTTTACAATTACTGTATTAGTGACTTTATTGGCAAGCTTGTTCTTTGAATCGAATGTAAGTACTCTTGATCCAAAATTACTTTTCTCGGCTAATCCAAACGAAGTAGAAAGGCAAGCTGAAACGAGACAAAAAAGACCTTCAACTGTTTCGAAAACCGTCACGTTTTCCATTAATTCGTGAAAAAATATCATTGTTTGTTATTATTATTATTATTATTATTACTAATATTAATAGTTTAATTATTTATGATATTATAATGATAAGTATTTTAGTTTGATTTTATCATTCTAACCAGAAAGTGAAGTAATTATTTATATGTTTGTTGCGTATAATTTATATCTACTTGTAATTTATATTTTTACTGTAAAAATAGATTTTTATTACTATATTTTAATAATAAATTGTTATAAAAATATTTTTTTTTAACATAACGTGAGAGTATATATATATATTTCACTTAGGAACATAAGGAACATTTGGATATGTGTAACAGCAGTGGGGTTAGGATGAGTTTTTTTTTTACTTTATTCATTTTCTGCGGGCGTCCTCGAGGGTTTTGATATTATTATACAAAACATTGAATAAATTAAGACCAATATAATAATATGTGACACTACTTTTATTCAGCTTAAATAGAGATGTTAAAATGTGAGTTTATGTATAAAAAAATTTCTTTATATTATGTAATTAAATCATTACATGCTTTTTATAATATATTATAACAAATCATTTAATTCCGAATTTGTTTTTAAACATCCTAGTAATGGTAATCTTAATTAAAATGGATTATAATTTATGAGTTTATGACTACATCAAGTGTTATTGTAGTCATCCACTATCGTTATGTGTCAGTTTTATTTTCCATTTTAGTACTAGATATCCCGCGAAGAGAGTTCTTGTGAATTATCACATCTTTAGCAGCATGACAACATAACATTGAAAGTCAAATACTCGTACCTATTATATAAATTTACCTATTAGTGCAAGGCTAAAATTAACATTAAATTAATTAATTCTTAGAAATCAATTAACATTATAATATGTATCTTACTGCAACATTCATAAAAAAATAAAAATTTAAAATAATTATAAAATATGTTCTTCGCAAGAAAAAAGTTGTAACTACTCGTAAACAATAACATGTTATATAGAGTCCCGGAATCATATTATGTCGATTGGGATAGGCAATATGCACGAACTTTGTGAAGCGATGGATGTATTGATTTTACAATGATGTGGGTTATATTACTTATATTTCTTTTGTCTGTTTACATATAGTAGAAAAAACTTTGATTTTAGTCTCAATCATATTTTCTGGTAGGACATTTAATCTAATTGGTAGGTACATTATGGACGTCAACATAAATAAAAATTCCCAATACTTTCCTTAATAATTGGGAAAAATAAAATAAAATTAGTGCAAAACATGAATACGCTTAATCAGTTTTCAACCAACTTGATTTCCTTATAATGTTGTAATTCAAAAACGTATAACCGTAGATAAAGGTACTTGACATTTTTACCAAACATTTTTTATGAATATTATATACTTCCAAAATATTTTTGTTATTTTTGAGCAGTTTAAAGACATTTACGATTTTTGTCTATAAACGTTGATAAAAAAAACTTAGTCAAAAAGTAAAATAGCTTTTTAGTTTTTGTATTAGCAATTGAAGATACAATTTTTGCGAAATTCACGAAGATACAAATTATTTTGTAGTTATAAATGTATGAAATATATAAGTTATTTAAAAATATTTTGTTTGTGTATTTGAAATCTTTACATGTTATATAATTATATTTTATATACAAAATAACGTCACAATTTTCAGAACATTGTCATTAATTTTATGCTACTGCAGCTTATATAATATACCTCGAACCTTTTAACTCTTATTTTTTTGGTAAATAGGCATTGACTCAAAAGTAAATAATAATAATAAATTATATAAATATCATAATTTATATTATTCTATTATAATAAATAAATATCAATAATATAATAAGTACCTACAATGTTTTTGGTAAAAGTTGATTCAACTTACTGTATTTGGTATTTAACTTAGGTACTATTAGTAAAATTAAAATACTACAATAGCAACATAAATATATTATAAGAGGGTATCCACACTGGTGAGCCTCCCTCCTTACGCTATTTCATATTATGTATTATTATAGCCATCAAATTTACTTATTGTATTGTATATATATTACAGATTGTAAACTATCTATTTTATCTAATAAAATATATATATTATAAAACATACTTAGTAACATTTTCTTTGCTGAGAATTAATATTTGTTTTTCAATGATCTGTTATCGAATTAAAATGTAGCACATATACATAGGTACATCACAGTGACTTATTCGATGACGAGGTATAATAGTATAATACTCGACACCTACTGTACAGCAGGGTAGTTACTTACTTTCTCACTTTTAAGATATAAGTCACTGGGTATAATACCCACGATTATTATAGTTATAAAATAATATACAATAAATATTAGGTTCAAATGTTCAATACAACTACTTTTAATTTTAAATAGATTTTTATATAAATTATAATATCATTATTTATTCACTGGTACCAATATATAGATATCTACCACTATAATTGCTATTTGATACTGTCTGGTCAAGGATGCTTGATTAATTTTACTTAATAATTACCGATACCCATATATCTACAGGCTACAACATTATACGTTGACGGTATGTACATAATCTTCAATTCAGTGTAGGTATGGTCAAGTTAATGGGGATGATACTTAACAGTAACATGATATTATACGAGTATAATATAGTACCTATATTAATTAAAGCATTAATTAATCAATGTAATTATTTTAATAAATTAAATATTATCTAATCGACAGCAGTAAAATAAAATAATAAATAAATTAAGAATCTATAATAAACAATAAAGGTATATAATAGTTAGCAATGCTTGGAAAGTTAACGAAATTTTTCAACTCGTTAAGTTATAAGTTAATAAAAGAAAAATTAAATTAATAGTTAAGTTAAAACTAACTCATTTAACTAATGAAATAATACTTATATTTTGAACATAATTCAAGAAAACTTACAAGCGTACCTACCTATATAGGTACTAAGTTATTGATTTATATAGGTACGTAGTACGTACCTTATTTATGAGCTTTAGCTATACAATTAAATAGTAAAACAAATAATTAATGATAACTTCTCCATTATAATATATTTCAATAGGCATTAAAGATTATATATATATATATTATTAAAGATTGACAAGTTGAAAATCAACTCCTGTAAGGCTGTAACTAGTAAAATTATTTAAAAAAAAAAGACTAAGTTAATATAATAAATCAATAAAAAAATGTTGAATAATGAAGTTGTAAATAATTGAGTTGTTGGCACATATGTTTATAAGAATTAATGAAAACACATTCAAACTATGACTACGGTATTATTGTCGGAAATTGTTGAATTAAAATTTTGATTTTAATTCAATTCTCTGTATATTTTTGATGTTCATTTGAATATTATATATACCTATTGTGTTACTTTTATCAACGTTTTCAATATTCTCTCTAATGGATCAGAAGAAAAACCAATTAATGTTCCCATAATCCAATTTAAATATATTGAATATAAAAAATACCTATCTATTAAGGTATAGGTATTATAACTTCGATGAAGTATTATATATTACAATTGAATAATAATGACAAGAATATCAGAACAGTTTTTACATAATGTTCATAAATTAGGTAACGATTTACAACGTCGAACAATATTATAAGGAACAAATCATTTGGTATCTACTTATAAAGTAAATAAATAAATATAAATTTATAACTTGCTAGTAGAAATGTTTTTATTTTGTAGATGTTTAAAAAGTATCAAATACACCATTATATAACACTGTGTAACAATATTAAAAGAAATAATGGAATTGGACAGATAAAACGCACGGGCCGTATATAGAATAGCAGAAATAGTAAAAAAAAAGAAGTAACTGTTTTTGGTTGCAAATACAACTGAGCTAAACTTATATTTTGAAAATAAATTAATGCAGAAAACTGAAATGATTGAATATTATGGGATGTACTAACATTTCGTGACTGTCGTTTATTACCAAACGACAGAATAAAATAAAAACAAACAACATTTTCAATACCTATTGAAATCATCAGAATGGTTTCTGTTAGTCCAAAAGGTAAAGAAATTGTCTATGAAACAATTTTTTCACATTCATTATTTTCTTATTGACATAATAATATTATTATAAATTGTAATGATTGTACTATTAAATATATTATTATAGTCTTTATAGGTATATGTTTAGAACACAATATTACAATAGGATAATATAATTTAATGTACTTAATGAAAAATATGCAATTTATATAAAATGCATTGGATAAAATAAAATAATATCATACTAAAATTTCATAAAGATAATATGAACTATACGTAATATAACGTGAAAAAAAGTTAGTTGTTAATATTTTTTTTCATTAAAATATAGCTAAATTCTTGTTCACAATAATATATTTTTTATCTTTAATCTTAATAATAAAATTGTGTTATTAAATACTATATATTATAATAATTAAAAATTATTTCTATTAATTTAGTATTTTAAATAGGAAATTGGTTTATTGTGGTGCATGTTATGAATACATTATAACAAATTATTCAAACATATGTCATTATTATTATGAAAGTACACTCACGCTAAGCAAAATTATATTTTGTTTACTAGTTGAAACAAATGCACCATGGTACGTTATGTTATTAGTTCAAAGTCATAAAAAATATACTTGAAATCAAATAAAAATGAATTTCTACCAGAATTGCATGGTATTCTTTATAACTCATAAGTATATTTTATGGATTCTGATATCACAACAAATTCTATACATATGTTCTGTTACTTCAAATCGTAAGTAAATTAATTTTATAAGGTATAATATTATTATTTATATTGTTGAATTAGGTTCTTAAAATGTATACTTGGAAAACCAAAAATTAAAATATTGGTAATAGATTTACATTATAAATTATATTTTAATAAAAGTTAAGTATAAAATACGCAAAAAAAGTAGTTTATAAAATATTTTTTTAAACTTTTATCTTGAATTCATAATTTATTAATTTGATTTTAATCCTTTATGTAAGACACATACATTTATTAAGATGGTTAATCTAAAACACAGACGATAAGTAACTAGAAAAATTTGATTAAAGGTTTAAACAACACACTTTATGAAAGATAGATAAACAAATGTAAAACAATTACAATTTAAAATCCGAATAAAAAACTAATAAACTGTAATATAATGTTCCAAACTGTCAACGGAAAACCTAATTGCTGTTAATCACGATCCAAGACCTACATTTAATGAATTGAGTACCAACAGTATTTAAAAAATAAAAACATGAACATCAATGATTTAAATATTAATTATATTTAAACTTTTAAGTATACCTACGTATTTGATTGACTATAGTTATATTTATAAATATTTTTTGAGAAATTTTTGTCTATCAGTTGTTAAAGTTCACCAAAACACCCTGTTTCAAAATTTTTAAAATAATGAGAGATTAATGATTAACTTTACCTACTGATTATTTTAATAGTTAAAATTGTTATATATTAAAAGTTGTTGTGCACTTTACTTCGATCATGTTAGTAGGTATCAACTAATAAATATGTTAACCCTCGAAAATGTTGAATTATATTTTATTTATTTCAAACCTTATTTTTTATAAATTAACAATGTACTAATTGTTTATATTTTTCGGTTTTATACCCAGATTTAGATTACAAAGTATCAAAAAAAAATGAATTACCATTCATTCATTACTATGGTACACCTGAAACTAAAGATGACATGGAAAAAAAAGATGCTATTGACACATATAATTTAGCTTTAACAAATGATATGGACCTTATGGATGGTGAACAATATAGTTATAAAAATAATAATAATCTACACAGTGTAGAGATTCCATTTTATTGGGTAATTGATGTTCATGGTCGAAAGCATAAAAAAATAAAAAAACCCCACTCTCATTTACGAAGATCGAGAGATGTAAATGATAAAAAACCACATCACAAATCACCATCGAAATCAAGTAAAAATAATGATCATGAATTCGATAATCATTTAAAAAAGAAAGAAAAAAGAAATAGATATAAAAAATTACATTATAGCAAACACAGTAATGAAGAATTAGTAAAGGATATAAGTCACAAGTCAATGAAAAAACTAGACGACGAAACAAGTAAAAAATTAAAAGATGAATCAAGTCATATATTAAGTAAAGATCGCCATGTTTTAACAAGTAAGAAATCTAAAAACACGTCTCATATAGTACAGAAGAGATCAAGTAAAATAGCTAGATCTAGCTTAGAAGATTCAAGCAATTCAGACAAAGTCATAAAAAATATAGCAAAGACACGTTCAAGTAAAAGTTCAAATAAAAAAGCAAATATGATATCAAAAAATCAACCAAAATTAGAAACACATAATAATTTAGATAAACCTCATAATAATTTAAAGAAAAAGAATCAAAACAATAGTTCAAGTAGTAAAATTAATAAGCTAAGTAAAAAACTAAAAGAAGCACACACCAACCAATCAGACAAATATTCAAACAAGCATCTGAAACAAAAACATAACAATAAATTAAATGTAGAATCAAATAGTGAATTAGATGAAGACTCAAGCGGTTCAACAGATATTGAAGACAGTAATGACACAGATGAAAATGTTCATAATTTTAAAAATAAAAATCAGCAACAAAAAACAAGTAGTCAATCAGAAAAAAAACAAATGAATAAATTAAAAAAAATTACAAACAAAACCCATACTGACTTAATAGACAAGCCAAAAAAAAAAAAATCAAGTAATAAAGAAGGTAAAACCTCAAGTAATGAATTAAAAAAAGAATCAATTGGTGGTGAATCAGATGAGGAATTAAATAATTCAATAATCAATGAACATAGTGATGTATTCAACCAACATAATAATAATTTAAAAAACAATTATACAACCCAGGAATCAAATAACAAAGTCGTTAAAAGTTCAAACAATAAATTAAAACAAGAATCAAGTGGTGAATCAGACGAGGAATTAAATAATTCAAAACACAATAAATCTAATAAACATGGCAAGAAGTTCAAAAATAATCAAAAAAAACAGAAATCAAGGAATGAAGTCGGTAAAAGCTTAAGGGATAAATCAAAAGACGAATCAAGTGGTGGTGAATCAGATAAGAAATTAAATGATTCAATACACGATGAAAATAGCGATGAACCTAATAAACATGCCAATAATTTAAAAAATAAATATCAGCATCAAAAATCAAATAGTAAAGTAAGTAAAAAGTCAAGCAATAAATTAAAAGTAGAACCAAATGAGGAATCAGATGAGGAATTAAATAATTCAATGCACGATAAACATAGCGATGAATCTAATAAACATGATAATAATTTAAAAAATAAACATCAGCATCAAAAATCAAATAATAAAGTAGGCAAAAAATTAAAAGAAGAATCAAATAATGAAGCTAATGAGAAACTAAATGATTCGATAAACAATGAACATAGCGATGTATCCAACAAAAATAATAACAATAAAAAAAGGAAATCAAATAACAAAGTCTGTAAAAATTCAAATAATAAATTAAAACAAGAAATAAATGATGAATCAGATGAGGAATTAAATGATTCAATACACGACGAACATAGATCTAATAAACATGCCAATCATTCAAAAAATAAACATCAAAAATCAAATAGTAAAGTAAGTAAACAATCAATCAATAAATTAAAAGAAGAACCAAGTGATAAAGCAGATGAGGAATTAAATGATTTAATAAACGAAGAATCCAGCGATGGAACCAGCAAACATGCTAACAACTTAAAAAATAACCATAAAACAGAGAAATCAAATAATAAAGTCGGTAAAAATTCAAATAATAAATTAAGACAAGAATCAAGCGGTGAATCAGATGAGGATTTAAATAATTCAATGCACGATGAACATATCGATAAATCTAATAAACATGATAATAGTTTAAAAAATAAATATCAGCATCAAAAATCAAATAGTAAAGAAGGTAAAAAATCAAGTCACAAATTAAAAGACGGATCAAGTGGTAAATCAGAAAAGAATTCAGCAAATTCAACAAACAAGGAATTGAGTGGTGAATTGAATAATTCGCATAAGAGATCCCAAAATAAGAAATCTAGAAAAAAAGTGGAAACTAAAAAGGACAAGAAATGTAAAACATTTAAAAACAATTCAGGTAATAAACCAGATGAGAATACATATGACGTAACAAACAATGAATCAACCGATGGGTCTGTTATGGACAATCATGGTTACTTAAATCAAAAATCGAATACTAAAATAAAGAAGAGAAATAAAAAAATAAAAAAATATTCGAGAAATAAATCAAATAAGGACTTACAAGAAGATAATCAATCAGATGGTTTGATTAAAATTACTCAACAAAATTATTACTCTAATCGTCATCTGAAAGACAAGGATATATTGCTAGATGAATAAAAAAATTCAAAAAACAAACCATTGTGAACTTTAAAAAATAATCGCGTAAGCAAATAGTCAAAAAATATATCGTAGATCGGGTACACATGAAAATACCGGTACAATTTTACTATTGCAATATAAGAAATACTAAAATTTCATAATTTAGGTTTAACAATGTTATAAAATAGTTTAATTTAATTTAATTGAAGTTAAAAAAAAAAAAAAAAACTATGAAGAATATTTCAATTTGGTAAGTGACTTGAATATAATAATTATGTTTACAGTATCGTTGTTTGTTTTTTATTGAAAACTTGCTCAGATTTTAAAACATACATATACATAATATACTTTTTGTTATTTAAAGCTATATGACATATGGCGTTTGCGTTTTCAAGTCTACAATGAAAAACATAAATATTTATAGTACATAACTAATGATATCAAAACCAACTAAATATTCAGTTTAAAGTGCGGTGATGTTCAAATATAATTAATAATATACTATTATTGTTAGTTAATTGTGTAGACTCTGAAAAACATGTTAGTTTAATATTTTGAGTAGATTAGTAGAGAAATTAAAAGGAAGAGAAACCTCGGAAGGTATAAGATCTAGTTACTCCTCTATCAGAACAAAGCAATGTTTTTCAATAAATTGTAATTTTCTTTTTTTGTTTAACAGTATTCGAGAAGATAAAAGTGTAAAAATCTACATGTAGCATTTGAATATTATTATACCTAACTACTGCAGGATGATTTAATTAAACATTGATGATTGGCAAAATAAAAAATTATAAATGTAATTTTGAAAAAATACTTTTACCATGGATATTACCAGTTACAGTACTTCTAAGCTATAGCAGTCGCTATAGAGTATAAGCCAGTATAATACTTGGTACTATGAAATTAAATATCATATTTGCTAATAAATGTTTTAAAAATATTTTTAGGACACTTATACTTTTGAATGCATGATTAAACTTAAAACTCAAATACCGAAATACTGAGACATTCCAATATAGCGCATTCATACTTACCTTATTAAAATGTATTATTAAATTATTTAATATAATATAATATAGTATACACGGATAATAGTTACTGAATTTTTCTCGTTTACCTATTGGTTAAATTTCACTATCTAACTAATGTTTTCATAATCATTTTTTTTTTATTTTAACACCAATATGATAATATAATAACATCATTTAGTTTTAATGAATTCAATTAATCTATAAAAATGTTCAAATGTATTAATTTTTAACTATAAATTCAATTTTTATATACTTAAATCATCTGTGCGTGGATCATAGAGTTTTTTTGTTCAAAATTGCAAGGCACCAACCTTTATTAATTATTGTCGTGACTTATGAGGCAGTTTATATTACAAACGATGATTTATATCACATCTATATTATATTACCACCATTCGATAGTTAAGTATATAATTCTATAAGTATTGTATAGGAATGGTTTAAAATATGATTTACACGGGCTTTAAAAATTTTGCAATATTGTTACTGGCTGTAGCCGAGTTTAACTTGTTTCTATAATTATTATTCATATATTATGTACCTATTTCCCGGTTCTATAGTAAATATTTCAGGTTATAAATGTTCTGATCAAAAAAACACACAACAGCAAATAGTTTTAAAGTTATTTTTATATTTATAGTCTTAAATGTGTTTATATAGTTATACACTGAATACTGAATATATTGTATACTCGTTCATACATAATATAATTATAGACACTTAATTAATGTTTTGTTATGTGTACTTATTATTATAACAAATATACTGAACTAAATAAAAAATATACTTTACAATGAAATGTCTCTTACACGTGATAGGAATCAAATGATTCGCATGATGATGATAATAATAATAATAATAATAATAATAATAATAATAATAATATAGATAAGTATAATAATAGTTAAATAATAACGAACATCCAAACATTTTAAAACACTAATAAAAAACAGAAACATTCAAACACAACATAAATAAAATACATATAGGTGTTCGTATGCCGCAAACGAAACAACATGATGGAGTAGATAAATATTGGAAAGATTTCTATTTTCAATATACCTATTATTTTTATTGTTTTAATCGAACGCGTAAATAACTTTTTCAGTAATCGATCAAACTTAATATCGACAAGAACAAAAAAATAATAACGCAATAAAATAATATACTCTATAAACAGAACGTCTAAAATGTTTTATCACAATACATGTTTGAGGATACATTATGCTTGTACGTATAATAATAATAATAATATTATAATTATGTTAACATAAAATACGTCTTAAATATTTGACTTTAACGCGGAATGTTGTGTTATCTTATGCACTCGGGAAAAATTTCTAAGAAGGTTATTTATTTAAAATTCACTACACCGTAATATAATAACCGGTAGGTATGGATAATGGATATAGTCCAACTAATACATATGTGGTAATTTGGTATTCCAAATAGATACATACGGGTACTTGTCTCAGGGTACCTAAATATTTTGATACGAGACGTACGGACATGTATTGCCATTTCAATCTTAACTGTAACAATCAAAGCTATATAATAACAATATTAATAGTTAATATTTTTTAAAATATGTAATATTAATAGTTAATGTTATTACAATAATATATATTTTTCAATAATATTTTATGTCTTACATAGTAACAAATAACAAATAACACGTTCAAAAGTTTTTGATACCTTCATGATATGCAACAAAAACGATTAATACATTTCACAGAAGATAGTAAGACATACAAATTAAAAATAAAGTCGATATCGTATAACACACCACTGTATTTGGGAAAATAATTATTACGAATAGTATCAATTCATATTGCTGATCGAAAGATATAATATTCTAAATTGCATTGTAAAACGCCGCCCCGGAATGTATGTATAATATGAAAAGTTAAGACGAAAGAGAAACAAGTCGTCTTTGCACGATCAGAATTTAAATTACAGTGACTTAAGTCGGCGAAGTTTAATAATAATGCGTTATTCCTACGACCAAAAAAAAAAAAAAGAAGTTTTATCTTAATACGATCCTACATAATAATATTAATAAATAGTTTCATTCTTAATTTTATTTTATTTAGTATTATAGCCATTTAGCCACGCGTGGTCTGCATATCAGTGGACTAGTGGTAGTTGAGGATAACATTGATTTTTTCATTATATGTTTTCAATCGGGATGTATTTATAATATAATATTCTTATGGTAATTATTAGTATTCAATTTTTTTTTAAATATCTTCAGATAACAATAAACGATCAGTACACTGGTTATTCAAGCCTACAACATGTGTGGACAACGAATGTATTATATTAATATATAATTCGTAGTTGCTAAATTAGTCGTGTAAGTGTGGCTTATAGTTTTACGGAATATTCAATTAAATCATTTACACGAGAATAACAAGACCAAAAAACAAATAAGTAGGTACGTTACTTCGTTAAAAAAAAAAACAATAATAATAACAGTAATAATAATATACTAGGTAGGTACCTATAGATAATGAATAATAATTTTTGTTCACGTGTTGTACGCGAATATTATATAATACTTGTTGTGGATATTATCGTAAACATAAATATCGATTTTTTTACGTATTATTGTTACCTACGTAAAACGCACGACATTATAATTATTATGGCACATGTATGACACGGGCAGAGTATGAAAAAACAACACGTAGTCGTTACAGCTAATACAAAAAATCGCTAATAAAAATAATGAGAAACCCCAAGCATTTAAATGAGAGTAAAAAACTGTTTTAGGGAGATATATCGTAAAACGATATCGACGTGTATTATTGTCATCTTATAAACTCGATACCGTAAAAGCTCACTAATAAAAAAATCTACTAAAAAAAATCGCTCATGAAAAGTGTCTAATTTTTCACTTTTACAGAACGGCACAGTTATTAAATTTCACCTTTCGACGTTGAGTTGAAATATAAAATGATAGTATACTAATATCTAATAAGTAGTCATTAATTTCAGCTTGCGCGTGAATTTGAAATATTTTTATTAATGTGCTTTTCGTGATAATATCGTCTTATAGAGTATTCGACAATACGTTATCGTCTAAACTACATTTATTATGTACAATGTATAAAGTATGTATTAATCTAACTTTTGAGGAAGAGATCACAATCTAAAATTGAATATCACCAAATGCTATAACATCATAACAATTATATAGCATTATAGAATTCACTATTTAAATGGTATATTATTATTTATGAAGAAGAGTCGCTGTCAGAAGCAGCCTGCGGGGGCGGTGTTGGTTTTGCTTCCGACGAAGGTTGGGCTCTGGGCATCGCAGTCGCTGCTAGGTATGGGTTTTCTTCGATCTGCCCATGTATATGTTCGATTTCCACCCTGCGGAAAATTGGCAATGAATAAAAATTATTATAATTCAAATCAAAAGATATTCGATTACAATATTCAAGACATGTACCTAAATAACTAAACACATCTAAATATTGTGCTATGTATTTCTGCCAGGAATTTAATAAACAATGATAGTATTTAATGCTTAAACAATTCACCTGTATTCATGCCTGGCCATCAGTCTCAGATATTTTTCAGGTGGTGCATCTTTTTCGCTGTTTACAATTGATACCGACCGAACGGTGGTGTGCGACACCTGAGTTGTCGGCATTGTAAACTCAACATAACAGTATTTATCCAGCTCCTCGGGAACTTGGTCGTACGACGTTAAGGTCATGCGGCATACTAGGTTGTGCGTAGTGTACGCTCCTGAGAAGAAAGAAATGCCCCAGATTATTGGTCAGAACCTACGTGTAGTGGTTGTATATATAGCAATATATTATATTATTATTATACCCTGTCCTTCTTTTGGCAATCTTGGCATTCTCCACACTACAGCCCTGTGGTGATGTTCGTACTTGGCCTCACCAGATGTCACTTCAATCAAATGAGGCTCGAGATTGTCCATGGTACCAAGAAATCGGTCGATGCCTTTTACTTTTCCCGTCCTTTTAAAATAATAAGATTATTTTATTTTATTTTATACACGCCAACTGGCTTTTACAAGAGACAAGGTAAGTAAAATATGATAACAATAATATATGCTATATTAATAAAAGTATATATTACGTAGGTAGTAAAGGAATAACAAATTAGGCGCCGATTTAATTTAATAAACAATAAGTAAATAGTTGTTTAAACTATTTTATTTTTACAAATACCTTCTGTGTGCTGATTTTACAGATCCATATCTAAAATGCTTCTCTACTCTGAATAGATAAATCCAACATTCCGGTATGGGAAACTTTATGGCTACGTCTTCACAAGGCACTTGTCCCAATTTCCTGCTTGTGAATCCTGGCACGAGTACATCTCCTTTTAATTCCACCTAAAATTATTGAACATGTTTACACTGAAGTTATGTATACACTAAAATTAAGTTATATTTTTGAATGAAATTAGGAAGGTACCTTATTTCCTGTTATGCACATTGTGGTTTTCAATTGTAATGGAAGTTCCCGATTTTTTGGTGGCCTGACTCTAAATCTCATTAATTCAATATAACAAGCGTCTGGAGGTTTAAACCTATTCATTTGAAACAATAAATAAACTATTTTAATTCATTAACTATAAAATATTACTTTATAGTTCTTGTTCTCTCATATTCATCTTGTTGAACACAATTGTGGAACTCGACGCCTTCCAATCGAATCCATTCTTCAGTAACGACCGGAATGATATCATGACGGCCGACCACTTCTTTGCCTTGTCGAACTAAATCATTTACACCCAACTCAACATCGGGCATTCCTGAAATATTATCATTAATAAATAGGAATATAATAAAGTTTCTAATTGGAAATTCATTCCAATACTCACCGCACATGAATGCTAGGAAAAACAAACGGACACGTGCGATTTGTTTTAGTACCGACCCTTGTGAATTCTGATCAACAAATAGTTCATCAATTGCAGTGATTTGCACATCTTCTACTTTATAATTCAATGCTCTATCACGATGAGCAGAAAGCTTAAATAAGGCTTCTTCGATACAAACACTAAACTGTTTCATGTCTTCAAAATTATGACTTCCCAGTTTTAACAATGTCGTTGTCTGTATAACAGTTATATAGGTAAGTATATACATACTATTATAAAATACATAAATATTGATAGCGGTTGTTAATTACTTACTTGAGCTCCATGTTCTACGGGCAATCCTAATTTCTTCAAATCACTACCAAATTCTTTGACACCTTGATAATCACCCTGAATAGCATAAGCTGCAAATTGACTCAGTTTATTTGTTAACCTTTCGGCTTTTGTTACTTGACCTGGTCTAAATCCTGCTTTTTCTTTATAGAATATATATAACAGTTTCACGGTGAATATTTTACCATATTGATCATATTGTTGGGCACCTAAAAATAATAAGGATTAATGATTATTATTTAAAAAAATTTGTTTATAATTACTCAATAATTACTTACCAATATCGGATACAGAATAACTTGGCTGTAACGGTAATTCTTGGAATGGATCTTTATCATCTTTAGTATTATACAATTGTAGGACAGGATTTTCTCCCTGGTATGTGATTTTAACAAATATTTTTTTCCAAAATCTGTGAGCAGTTATTTTCTTTTTGTTTGGTTGTCTTAATTCCATTGCCCAGCCATCACCATCGTAATTGACTCTTGGAAATTCTTCAAGTGGTTGAGAGACATCCTCATCAAACAATGGACTTGGTGGTGTCTCTTGAGAATCACTTCGTTGAGGAATAGGTTGAGGAGAGTATGTATCTAATAGAGTAAATTATTATAAAACATATTTTTATATTATAAACATTTCATAGTTTTTCATTCTAATACCTTGGTTTTTATAATTCGTTTCATTCGGCTCTTGGTCAAATGGATTAAACCTAGAAGGAGTCGTTTCTTGAAATAAACTTGTAGGTACTTTAGGTGGAGGAGCTATTGAAGGCACGGCAGATTGATCGGTGTTGTCTGATTCTGTCTTGGGTCTAAAAATGTATAGTTTAATAATTAAAGTTAAAAAACAATTGCATATATTATAGTTTATATTATTGTAGGTACCTAATGAAAACATTGAAATCATTTTCATCTAAAGATTCTCCGGAATTATTTCTGGTAACTTTGGCTGGTGTTGACTGTGGCGCAGCAGGAATTTGATGTGTTGATAAGAATGAATCAAAGTTATCATCGTTTCCAAAACCCATTGTTGAATCATCAAACGCTCCTCCTGAGACACTTCCAAATGCGTCAAATGCCACTCCAGATGCATTACCATCATTTTGAGAATCGTCAAATTTTGCAGCGAATGCATCAAATGCATCATGGTTTTCACTCCCTGTTGATACTGGGAATGATTCTGACACAGTTGTAGTTACAGTCTTTTCTATGTTGTCTGATTGTTGTAGTTCTTGAACTTCAAATGGAGTAGTCGCTATTTGCTCAGACACTTCAAATACTGAATTAAATGAAGTTTCTTGAGTAGGTATTTCTTGGAAAGGCGATGGATCAGGCACTGGTGGTATTGGTTTTGTATCGTATGCATCAATATCTAAGTGATCTCCCATACCATCCCCATCAGTAAATGAAGGAAATGATTCAGATGTCGGTAAAGTTGTATTAACATAAAACGCATTAAAAGACAAATTTTCCTTCTCTGTCAATTCTAACGGTGAAAGATCTGTTGCTGATGGTGTCAATTTTGTATCATTTGATGGAGTATCAATTTCAATGTGATCAGAAGATTCTATTTGTTGTTGCGAATCAAAATCTAATCCATTTTTTTCTTCATCCCACTGAACGCTTATTTCTTTTGGTATTGCAGGAATAATTTCTTCTTGTACTTTTTGGTCTGAGATTTCTTCAGTAGGTACTAAATTAGTTTCTGGTATATTTTTAAAAATGTCATCACATGGTTTATCATCAGGTTCATTGATTTCTTGAATTACGTTTTCTGATTTACTTTCTAGAAGTGACTGATCACTTTGACTGGTTGGTTTTCTTGAAGGTAATATCGGTGCGAAATGACCTATATCTGACTTCCTACGATCGGCTATTTTACTTAAATCAGGCATAATTTTTCTAGATTCTGTAACGTCATGGGATAATCTTCTAACGGGAAGAATAAATTCGTTTGAAGATTTTCTTGAAGGTGGTTTCGATTCTACAGTTAATGGTAGATTTTCTGGGATTGATGGAGTTCTATTATTTATTAAACATTCTTCAGGCTGTATGCCTTCGTGGATTGGGACATCTTCTAATAAATCATCCATGAGGAAATCAATTTTGGGGGGAAATTTCGGTCTTTCTGGTTTTGATCCTGAAGGAAGGTCAATAATGTTGGTTTGTTGGTCGAAAACACTCGACATTTGAGAGTTTATGGGAGGTTGAAGATCATCACATCCTAATAGGTCAGCTGTTGGCGTTGGGCTTGGAGTTAATAAGTCTCGCATTGGAATGGGACTAGGAGTCTTTGCTAATCTGTCTAATAAATGTAATGAAGTCGCATCCATCTCTCCAGTTACACTAAGAATAAGTTCTTTGGCTTCATGTGATGGTGGAGGTGGTGGTGTTGGTCTTGGTGGTGGTCTTTTCGGTGGAGCCGGTCTCGGTGGTGGAGGTTTCATTTTGGATGCATCTTCTATCACAGTAGGTTGGGGGGGTTCATTAATACCCAGCAAGTCAACCACTGACTGAGCTGGTTCAGCATTTTGTGTGAATGCCAAAAAGGGATTTGTGTTGTCTGGAATAGCGTTTGATGCACCAAATGTTGAAAAAAAAGGATTATCATTATGAGATTCCGAATCTGTTGCTGTATTAGTTACAAATGGATTAAAAGTATTATTATTTTCGGTGAACGTAGATGTTGCGTCACCGATTAAAAATGGATTTGCCATCCTTATTTATGTATAAATTCAGATTCTAATAATTTTATTTCCGTTTGACTCGGTGCAGCGTCGTTTGCAAATGAAGTGTCAAACGGATCGATTTCTTCAGGAACAGCAATTTCTGGTTCAACAGGCGTGTGAAGTATGTGAGGTATGAATTCTTCTTCAGTCAGTATATCAGTACACTTAGATTCAGTTTTCACTAATTCGCTTTCTAACAATTTTAATTCCACCTGTCCAGGTGCGTGTTTCACATATGATGTGTCAAATGGATCAATTTCAAAATTTACTTCGTTTGGTTGGTCCTGTGGGTAATACGGTGTTAATGGTTTTGCTACATGCAGCTCACCGTGATGGTCGTCAGTTAACAAATCTTTTTCTAAGGCAAATGTTACCTTTGGTATACTAACTCTCTTCTCTTTTAGATTTAGTTCAGCTGGACGAACAATGTCTTCAGCTCTTGGATCAAAATCGTCGTCTTCTTCAATAATTATTTTTTTACAAAGTGTTTTAGAATCTTCTAATAATTCTTTCTCAAGTAATTTTAACTCTCCTTTTCCGGGTAACAGACTTTCTGCAATAGATGTATCAAACGGATCAATGTGAGTAGATTCAGATACCGGATTATGCGGTTCAATCGGATTATGCCCAATTACTGATAAATCTGTTGTACTTCCACCCAACAAATCCCTATGTTCAAGACTTAGCGGTCTAACGGTTTCAAAAAATTCTTTTTCCGCTATCTTATCGTCAGTTGGTTGGTTTGTTTGTTTTATTTCAATGTTGACACTGTTGACTGCAGGCACAAGATGATCTGCAAAAGACGTATCAAAAGGATCAACGTCTTCCGGTAAAGGAGATTTGGACAATGATTCAGCAGCTAATGCAGCAAACTCGTCATCAATATCGTCATCAAGTTGTAATTGTGTGTTTGCAGTTTCAGATAAAATAAGTGGTGAATCAAACTCGTTTATAATTTGACTGATATCTTGTTCGGGAGTTTTTTTATTTTCTTTTTTAATCGGCTGTGGTTTTATCTCAATAGGAGTAACTATTGTTAACGGTAATGCATCAGTAGGCAAATCTGGATCGTCGTCAAGCAAGGTTTTTATTGGTTTGTCATCAACAAGTTTTGCGATTGAACTGCTTTCGTCAAAACTCTCCAACAACAAATTTACAGGTTTAGGTCTTTTTCGGACAGCAGTTGACCTGAATACCTCAGGATTGATATCAACTTCCTTGCCGGAAAGAACTTCAACCGCACACCCAAGACTAATGTATCTTTTGTTCTTCTTAGATGGATTAGGTTGGATTACTTTGTCTACTATAGATGTATCAAATGGATCAAACTCTGTGCTTTCTTCAGTTGGACTTTCTGGAATGTATGCAAGTTTTACTTCTCCACTTGTTATAACATCGACGTATGAAGTGTCAAATATATCATCACCATTATCTGATTCTTCTGATGACGACTCTTCTTCAACCGGTTTACAAGCCGCTGCTTCTTCTACTGCTTTAGCGGCAGTCCGAGCCTCTGCTTCAGCTTTAAGACGTGATTCTTCTTTTAGTTTTGCTACCTTTTCCGCTTCAAGTTTATCTTCAGCGGCTTTGAGTTCAGTTTGTGTAGGTTTTCTTTGAAAGAAACTGTTTGTCTTGATACGATCAAGATCTCCTTGTGTTTTTTTTAAGACATCATCGATTCCAGCAGTGATTGCTTTAAATTTCTGCCACTCTTCTTGGCCGTCTTTTTCACCTTCGGCTTCTTTTCCTTCTTGATGTTCTCGGCGATATTTTTCAAGTTCTTCTTCGTTGAAAAGTTCTTCTTCTTTATGTTTATTTTTCTTATTTTTCTTCTTTTTTTTTAGTCCCTTGTGTATTTTCAGCATGTTCTGTAAGTGTTTGGTTGATGATTCTAAACAAAAATAAAACACATTTTGTTATTAGCTTATGGTTATTTATATAATTATTATAATATTATGTTAAGCCAATAATAATTATTATACTAAACACATATAGTATATTAAATACAAAACGCCAACTTTAATGCTTAAAATATTGAAATATTCATATTCAAAATGATTTTGCGTTTGTTAGTATCCGGTTACTTCAGAAATTATCGAACCAACTGGCACCAAATTTTGCACACATATTCTTTTAAACTCGGGAAGTGTTAATAGCTTCGTTTTTCAACCTTTATCTAGATTGGTCAAATCTATTTATTTTTTTTATAGTGTTGGCATTGGTTACATAAATTAAAGGGACTTCTGTATAATTTAAATATATATATATATATATATATCAATTAATGTATTTCTGTAGCTTATTTACCCAAAAACTACTTTAACAAGCATTTTAGATATCATTTTTAGAGATATTAGAAAAGTCTAGAGAGTAGATTCAACCACGTTGGGCAATATACAAAAAGCTTTAACCAATCCACCGCGGGTGGATTATCCATCTCGGTAGAGTTAGTTCACAAAGCTAGGTCACCAATTTCGAAACTTAAACTGAGATACACTTATTATAATATAGCACCATATTTTGGTACGATAAATTATATTTTTATATATATAATATTACTGCACGTGTGTGTGTCACTGAACTCCTAAACGGCTGCACCGATTTTGGTGAAATTTTTTGTGTGTACTTGAGTGGGTCCGTGAATGGTTTAAATTTATGATTGAACCCAGTAGGCCCAACCCGGGGAGGTGCTCAAACAGAGATTTTGATATTTACGATAGAAATTTTTGTTTATAAATTGTTGCTATTGGTTATAGGAAAAATAATTAGTATAAATTAGTATTTATTTACTATTGGTTGCTATTGGTTATTTAGGCAGATAAGGTACAACTGGTACAAGCATGCTTTAAATCGAATATTTACACATATTATAGCCACTCATCGGCGTTGTCCGCGATCCGACGTAGTTGCCTACAAGGGTGGCTGAGTTGCACTTACTGCAGCGAGTTACACATAAAATGAGTTGAATAATCACAATTTTTTTAAGAGTTGTCATATTTTACAGGCAGCGAAGTGCACGGGATTAGCTAGTATTCGTATATAATGTTTAATATATTTGTTAATTTTTTCACGGGTGAAGTCTATTTGTACAGCTAGTACCTATTACCTAATTAGTATATTATAATATATACTATATATTATAGTATGTGAATAAATAATTTACGCATTGTTTGTTGATTGAACTAAAATAATTATTATGACATAATTTATAACCAAAAACGATAAATTGTGTTATTTTTTGTTTATTTTTAATACATAAAAGAAGTCAAGAATGTTGAAATTAACGAACAATACTTAGTACCTGTAATCATTCAAAATGAATTACTATAAAATGTTGTGTTGTATAATTTGTACTTTATACGTTTAAAAAATCGTTAAAATATTTCCATCAGTCAATTGTATCTGAATAATTTAATAAGGTAAACAACTACAATTTATATCAGTAGGCATGTGCCTGTATATTCTTGTATCCTGAATATTAAAATATGATTAAATATTATTGCTATAGGTATAATATAAGGCTACAATTAATGTTCACACAATCACACATGACACAGCTATAATTTTTAAATATAATCTTATTAGGGTTCTATATTTTCATTATTCATTATGTTGTGTAAATACTAATTAAAAGATAAGTATACATAGGTACTAATATTACTGTTTACGTAGGTATATAATATTGGTACTTTAAATTGTACGACATAATCCGTTAGGTCATAAAAATTAATCCTCTATATTTGAGTTTTTTTTTAAACTTTACTAGTCAAATAAAGGAGCAGTACAGTTATCTGTAATAAACTATAAATCGTATTAAATGTGTTTGTTATATTTTATAGATGTTTCCTAATAGGTAGATTCACCTTCCTAGCTATTTACACTATTTAAAGTGACTCCGTAAAAGTCATTCAAGTTCTCAGAAATTTCATCGTTCAAAAATAATTGTTTGATAAACTTATTACGAATGAAAACAGTCAAACGGATACAGTTACAGCCGATGATATTGTTGAAGAGAAAGATCCACGGAATCGAAATGCATTTAAAGGTATTTGATTATAATGTTACCTATAATATGTCAGTTCATTGTTAATGAGTGTATTACCAATGGTCAGATGTAGCGTGCATAGACTGCAATAATCTATTACACCAATAATAATGCCGTGAACACTTTCTGAATAAAAAAAAACTAACAACACTTTTCTACGTTATACATTTTGAAGCATTATGCAAACACAACGCATAACACCTTTATTTCGAAGGCAAAAAAAATTCGGCTCAGAAATGGTAGTAAACGAAAAAATAATAACATATTATTATAACGTGTCGTACCACGCGTGTTCACAAATAGTATAATGGTATAATACCAGGGTTTCAGGTAATAAACTAATAAAATAACTTGGTGATAGTGTAAGTACAGAGTATATAAATAAAGATTACAAACATTGTGTTATGGCGAGACTATAACAGTCCGTACACGGATCATATTCTGTCTGTCTACGGGAGTTTCGCGAACGACCGAGTTTCCAAAAGTTTTTTGCTGCTAGCTCGAAATATGAAGTGCACGAATTTTGACACCACGTATTAACCCCGTAGTCCTGACGTGTGAGGACACCCCCCCTCGTCGACGCTAACCTTGATATAAACAACTCACTCGAACGTGATAAACGATACATGACAATATAATAATTATTGTTGCGTGCGCGAGCAGTGAACACGCTTTACGTACCGTACAAGAAAAATCGATCGGCGACCGCTTAAATTTTCTACCTGCGATTTCCTCTCGTGCTGTGCCGGCAGTGCGGGGGGGTGTATCACGATTCTCAATATTTATCGCTCTAATAGATAGTAGCGAAAAAAGGGATTTCGTGAAAAAAAAAAAACCACCCAAGTATAGAGTCGTACGAAACTTTACGCCGGACGGATGTGCGGTTTACGATGATATATCGTTTAAGTAGGTATCGATCATCCGTCGGACGCGCGACCGGCGGCACTGTCGTCACGCGTTGATCATGACGTATCGTTACGACATTATTATTATTATTATTATTATTATTGAGGAAAAGAGACGGCTGCGACGCGATGCTGCTGCTGTGCTGCTGCTGCTAGTGCTGTCGCTGCAGTACTGCTTTGTTCACCAATTGACCGATCTCACGACGGGATCCCAAAATAGAACACGTGGCGAATAGAGAAATAAAAAAAAAATCACCAACAGGAGGGATACGCCGTGCAATATGTATATATAGATGTATTTTATGAGAAATGTACCGCACGTGTACCGTGGTCCAAACTCTAATAGACGATAACAACGTTATGCCCAATATTATATAATAGATAATATTGTGTATCATTATAATGCAATAATATTTTAACGGGCATTGCACTGCAACGTTAGGTCGTTAGGAGAATATTATACAAATTATTATTAAATTGTGTTGCATCGTTATATCGAAACGTTACGACAATTATAACTGAACAGTGTTGTCGATTACAAATCGCGTACGGTCTAATATGCCGTAAAACGAACGTGCGATAATGTTCCTTATGGTAATATGGCACGATAGTAGACCGACATGGGCGACATGAACAATAAACGCGGTCGGCAACGGCCAGTAGGTCGATTGATAATTATTTATATTTTTATTATCATAGAGCATTATATTATGGTTTAATAATTAATGTTTCTGAGGGTGGTGACGGTGGCGTGTGCTCGGAAGATAACGCGGATTTAACGACGACCGTTAAATCGGTGAAAACCTTGTGTCGCCGGGCTACCGTAACCAGACTGGTAGGGATATAAAAATAAAAACTGATAATTAAGAAAACTACTTACCGTCGGTTGTTTTTATTATTATGGAAAAAACATGGGTTGAAAGTATTACGATTAATACCTACCTACTACCCACATGAAATCAGGGAAATTAAATAAGAATGAAAATGATATTTTCCTTGGCTGGTATAGGTGTGTTCACCAGAAACGAAGCACAAATATATATACCTATCTCGTCCAATCCAACGACAATTACATTCGTTAGAAATATGTTTTATATTCAATTTGGACACGGATTTGAGCCTTCGGGCTATTGTCGACTGTAGGAAAATAAAATGTTTCGGTAAGAAGTGTCTGTGCAGCAATAATATTGTATCATTAAAGTTTCCCCGAATTACAAAATTAAAAACTAATAATGAATATTCTGGAAAATGTAAAAATAAATTCATAATAGTGTATTGTAGTTGTGCAACTCATATAATTTGATTAAATTCATAGCATCATAATACATTATCCAGTTCAAATGTTCAATATAGCATCGTTTAATATAGCGTGTACCTACTTTGTAAATAATAAATATTAGTGGTGCATTATATTATTATTATTTCTTTCATATAATTTGCAGATACTCTAATATAATATATTGTGCGGTGTGTACCTATACTGAATTGGTAATATACTTATTCATTTAATTGCTACGATTTGTCCAAGTTAAAAGATCATCTATTTTAATTTGTACATTGTATACTTCGTTATATCTATATATTATAGTTTATATGACGTATAGAGTATAAGTTACAGAACTTTATTTTATTAAAGAATAATAAAAATTATAATGCAATCACAAACAAAAAAAATCCTGATATACATAATATTCTAGTATAATATAATATTTTTTTGGTGTATTCTTAGAATCTTTAAAATTTGCAAAAAAAAAATATATCAAGTGTTTACTTCCAATCAATTGTAATTCGGAGTTGTAACTTGGAGCCGTTTCCGAGAAGGGGCGTGGGACATGGAAGAGAGAAAGGACCCGTCAAAAAGTTTGGTTTCAGATCAATCATTGTACGGTCGACATGTGTAAGTGACAGATGGCAAAATAACCAGTAAAAAATTACCGGACAAGAACAACAAGAGTGGAGAAAAAATTACTTTTGGACTTTGGTGATGGTTTCTAACGCGGGAGTAAACGGGTTATTTTTTCGTCCGGCTTTTTAACCTATTTGCATTGTTGAACTTGATACATTGTTTCGTGTATACACAAGTATGATCCATTAATGGAAGGTATTGAATCGGGCAAAAAATATATCACGATAATTGTTTAGTTAAAATATTGATTTATTATATTGTGCTATGTGAATTGTGCATGTAAATATTTATTTCCTGTGTACACGTACACAGGACGCGTTTTTTATGTTTAACGACATATGAGATAAAAACAAACATGTGTTCGAAGAAGCTATTAATTACAATCTGTACATCAAAACCAAGAGCAGTTGTAGTTGTCGTTTGAGACCCAAGCTGGCCCAAGCTCTCAATATACATTATAATATACGCAATAAAAAATAAAATTGTATTCAATTCTCCAAGTGAATATCCAATATCATATTGTATTGCTATTGTTGACATTACCAAAAGCTGTAATGTATATTAATTAATACATCTTTGTTCAGAAACTTAATAAAACGTATAATGTGATGAAACTTTTTAAACTGAGGATAATAAAAGAAAATAACGAAATATAACCACAGAATAAATTCTATAAATTTATTCTGTGATATAACGTCTGGTTTTATCAATGCACACGCTAAGGTAAGATACATGATAACATCTCGTAAAACCATTGAAAATCGACGAGTTTAAAACTTAAATTTTAATAATAAATTAGTATAAAAATGATAAATATTTCGTCAATATGGATCCGATTTCTATATAAATACCGTAGAGTACCGCCTTGGTAATAAATCAATAACTTAGATACAATTTATAGTACTGTCAGAATCAACGATTCCGGAAAGTCACCGATCCGGCGGCCTGAACATCATCTCGAAAGTTATTTTTCTGACATATCGAGAAGCTTAGATTTATTTCTTTTCAATAGTAAAAGATGATACGCTAAAGTACCTAACCTATTATACTAGTAGTCAGTTGTAGCTACATAGTAAGTTGGTAGGTATACACTGCGTGTGACGTATAGTCGATGTCGAATACGATCGAAATAACAATAATACGATAATAGTAGGTATAATACTCTCGTTATTATTATTATTATTCGAGCTGTCGATAACACTCACGTACACTGATATGGTATTATAGTAGTCAATAGACCGAATGTTCGACGGCATACGACAATATTATACAAAACCAATTATACGTTTATCTAGACAATCGCTCACATCCAAAACGTAGTCATCCGTAGATACTCAACGATCCGCATAATATTGTCCAAAATACAATATACCTATTATATGATAAATCGTGGTTACATCGATGAATAATAAAGGCGCGAGTTTGTAGGTACACATTGTTATTCGTTTTAGCGGAGACTGACACTAATAAATCGTCATTTTAGTTAAAATTTCACTCCATCACCCCTCCCGTCCACACCGCCAAGTATATACATAAATAAATATAATATACAATGAAAGTTTGTCAGAAACTCAGAACGATTGTCGCGAGTATTTATTAGAGTTTAAATCCGGGCGATATAATCAAATACAAAGTGAAGGTCGTGAGTGTGTGTGCGCGCGCGCCGCATCGTCTCGTTATATTATAATATTATGTATTTATATATATATATACGCAGGCCTTGCCCAGTGACCTATATACGGTCCGTATAGGCATCGACGGCGGCGTCCTTTCCTCACTGTTTTTTTTTCGCATTTGTCTAGTCTCGCAAACTCTCCGAACCTATCCAAAGCCGGAAAACCGTTTTTATTTTATCATCGACCGTATTAGCCGCCCCGCGGGCAAACCGACAAGGGTCGTATATACGCGACGAACAAAGAGTGCTTAATAATAATAATAATAATAATGACAATAATAACAAAACAAATCTAAACTACTCTACAGACTATATTATTAATAACCATGTACTCTGTACGGTTCTTACTTGTGCCGTGGCATTTGCGGTGTACTGAACTCGGCCCAACGACATCGGGTCTCGCAGTGGGGGGAAAAAATAACGACCCCAAAAACTAAATCGAAACTCGAAAACTGCTCCTCGCCGGGGGTATGACGACGGCGACGTCGAGGTTTACGGCAAACGTGGAACCCGACGACCACAACGACGACGACGACGACAACGACGACGCCTCACGACGATAAGAGACTCGCGGAAGACGGACGTCGGCGAACACCTCTATATGGAATAGGGAACGTTGCGCGCGACGGTTGTCGAGCGCGGACGACGGCGACGAGCTCGGACGAGGGAACGCCGTGAATTATATGGCGCTCACTGCCCGGTTTTCCCGACGACGGCGGCGGTCGATTTTTCCGCTCAGACTATAACGTAGCGACTTGGGCGGCGGCCGCTACGGGGCGCCTCCCGCGACCGAGTGCCCCCCCCCCCTTCACCCTTCTCGACCCGCACACTGTGCCGCTCGTTTCCCGTCGACTTCCATCACCGCACATCCGCTTCGCCGCGGGGGGGGGGGGGTATCGATTGTCCTACCCCGAAGAGAACAACGTGACGCAAGAGTAAAATATGTATGTTTGGCGTGTGGGGATATTGATTTTCGAGCAGGTTTTCCGAGCAACCCGAATGAGTGCGTGCGTGCGTCCGTGCGTGTGTGATGTTACGCACAGACGTCGCGTCCGTTCCGGAAAATATTTTTCCAAAAGCGATGGTCGTCTGCGGTATACCGCTGTATATAATGCGATGACCATAGTGCATAATATTACGTGCTGTACGGTCATCGTTCAAATATAATAGTGTTATTCATTTTGAGTCTGAGTGAGTCATGCCAGACCCTGTGACGCTGCTAAATAATATATGACGTACCGATGTACCCAATCAAACGACGTCGTCGTCGCGAAACGTTTTGCGAAAATGTTTTCAATTAATATGTCTCGGAGCCACCGTGATCCCAGACTTTATAACGTCGTTTATAATATATTGTAATATAATGATATTAATATTAAACAATTTCGTCTGGCGTGTTGGCCACGTTATTGATCGCGAACGAGCAGAGCTCGAGCTATACCACGACGTCGACATCCGTTGAGATTTAATTTGAAAGTTTCAAAGACGGAGAGATCGGTCCACCGCTCGCTGGCCGCTGATAGTAATATTCCTCTAGGGTGTGAACGCTATTTTATATTTTCATTATGGCGAATGCCGAACTCGAAATCTTAATTCCGAGACATCAGTCACAGAATAACCGTTTAGCGGACGATATACGATACACCTAATCATTTTAAAGTTGTTCGTCGAGTAATTGATAGTCTTTCTTCAGTACTTAATACTTATGTTATACTTACCTAAATTAAATTATTGCAAATTACCATCATCATATCTGAAATGGCTTTTACTGAGAGCTTTTTTACTACTTTATTAAAAACCATCTCTCCCAAAAATGGATTTGATCGGAATTGATGTTTCTTAATAAATATGTTATTTGTAACAATTAGTTACTAAACTGACAAGCAATACAATATTATATAATGAGTAATGATTAATAATACTAGCCTGTTAGTGACAAAAACTAACTATAAACTATAAAACTAATATTCAAGTTTGCCTTGTTAAAAAAAAATGTTATGTAACATTAGGAAACAACGACAAAATATACATTTGAGTGAAATCTGTAGCCGACTTTAGGTAGATATATAATTTGTAACATATTAATATATAAATAAACTGTTGATAAATATACTTTTTATGTGGTTAGTAAATTGGTTATTGTTTATTATTTTACACATCAACGACCGTTATTACATCATATATTCATATCCATACTTCACAATACAAAATGAAAAAAACTATAATTAGTTCTTCTTACGCATGCAATACAAACGTGGAAATCTTGACATCAAAACATTTTTAGACGTATTTATGTGTCTTAAATTGTCAGTTATTACATATTATTTGGTCAGTTAAATAGTGTATTCTTATTTATGGGCATTGCATGTCGCGATTGTCTGTCTTTGTCTAACACACGTGGAACATAGGAATAACGACCTAAACGCCTGACAAAAATTAAGGTACTTCTAGTTGTTCGATTTAAAATATGTAAAGATGTTTGAATTGGTATACAAGTTTGCTTTGCATCGGTCGAAACATATTTTTAATATTTTTTTTAATATATTTGATAATAAAAATTAACAAATTTATAAATCGTAAAATATTTATTCTCATCAAATTATTGCTACAATCGAAAAAGTTCTTCGACCGATGCAAAGTAAACTTGTATACCAATTCAAACATCTTTCCATATTTTAAATCGAATAACTAGAAGTACCTTAATTTTTATCAGGCGTTTAGGTCGTTATTCCTATGTTCCACGTGTGTTAGACAAAGACAGACGGCATGCAATGTGCTTAATCCGATCGAAATAATAAACTATGTATCTTATTGAATAATATTTGTTTACGTCAATTAATTCCAAACTCAATATACCCAAACACCATTCACAATAAATCGTTCAAACATGGTATTATACGAAATTAAAGTTTAAAATATTAAGTACACGTAATCGTAAAGAGATAAATAAAATATGAGGAAAACTTGAAGTACGAAAGCATGTTTTTACGACCAAATTTTGTAACCAGGACGACCTCATAAGAATTTTGGGTTTCCAAAATATTGCGAAGTAGGTTGAAACGAGGATTTTGTCGTTTTGGTTATGTAAGCTATTTTATAATCTGCATAGTTTGTATATAAAGCACGACAATATATTAATATTGTGGCCATCTGAATATGAATATCAAAGCACAAAACATATTATTATGACTGGCATAAAGATTTAATTTTATCACTTATCAGTTATCACAGTCTGTAAATAAAAGAACGGTTTGAAAGGTTAAAATCAGTGCGTTTAACTATTATAGTACTACCCTATAGGTTCATTGATTGATTTATTCTAATTAATTAATAAAATAAACATGTGTTATAGCAACAAAATAATTTTGATAAAATCTTCAAACTAATTGAATATTATAAAGCTAAATACTAACAACTACTAATGTTATCTGTCCTGCGAAGTGAGATGTCTGAGTAAGTGTCTGTGAATTGGGTGTTAAACTGGTAAATGCAGATAAATATAGGTACACATGATAATGCTGACGATATTCAAATTAAGTAATTAAATTATGCGCATAAAATGATATGTTGAAATAGGATTTTTTATAAGAATTGATATTGATTAAGATTGATTATTAATAGTAATCAAGACATGGATAAAAATGTAAAGGTATTCTTATAAATAAATCAATCTATAAAATAATAAATCAACACAATTTTTTTCATTATGAGTGTAATTTTTCTAATTTAAATACGATCAAGAACATAAAGCGTTGGTGTAATGTTTTCATGTGGTTTCTAAAAATAAATAATTAACAAACGTATTCCTAATATGAGTGATTGTGTGATTCAAATAGTTAGAATTAAAAATGAAATGAATAGCATTTATTAATCTCAATATTATTCAAATTGAGTTCAGATAATATGGTAAATAGGTACTGAGAATATGTTTACATATTTTGTAAACACAGCACGAACACGAAATACCTATACCCATCACGACATGAACCGTAGTTGTGCTATACCGCGGTTTCTCAACCGCAAGTAATAATATGCAATTTGCCAAAATATTACAACAAGAATTAGATGTCGGACGCGGGACGTGATCATCGCGAGATATTTTCTGGATGTGATGAGGTCCCAGTCGTGGGCCGGAGAAAAATAACTTTTTCGTTACGCGCAGAAACGTGAAATACATATAGAATAGAGTCGATATGAGAATTTCTGGTCACCCACCTGCACCTGCCTCAGGAATTCAACGTGTTAAAGTTGTGTTTTTAATAACAGTGTCGGTCCCAGACCAAAATCACAATAATGTTTTACACGACAGTTTCATAATATTATATCAAATCATCGATACACGAACCAATAGTGCTTGTCCGCGACACCAATTATTAAAGGTGAAATTATGTATTAAGTGTAATCGCGATTTCTTAGTTTGAGTGTAAGCCAGTTTAGTTATACGTTAATGGATTCGTTCCGACATTTTGAGATGAAGTTTTGGGTGTCCTAAGTCTTTTTCGTGAAAGTATTCAATATGATAACAATATAATGTAATAATTTAATATACCTACGGCCGAAAATCTTTTATTAAACCCGGTCGTTGATGAGCGACATGCTTATTAATAAATATTAATAATTATCGTATCGACATAAAGTATAATATTTCGCATTCATAAAGTTGAATATTATTTTAAATTATTGTTTTCATATTACATACGGGTGGAAAATCAATATATTATTTACATCCGAGCGCATAAAATTACATATATTTTATTCCGCGATCCAAATAGACATTTTGAATAATATAGAACATGCAAATAAAATACCAGTATAATTTTTTTATATACTATTCAATCCAAAAAATACTCACAAAATATGTATTAAGTCATTTTACTAAAGTGAAAGAATCGTTACCTGTTTTAGTTCTAATCAAACAAACTTAGTAAAACATTACGTCTTGTAATTGTAGTTCTTAAAAATAATGTCAGAAATGTTTTCGTGAATGTGACAAGTTTCTTCAATAAGACATTAATATTAATATTTAATAATGTTCTCTATAATATTAAACTAAATATTGTGTTATATCTAAGTAAATAATATTACGTAATAGTATAATTATCACGGTAATCGATAAAGTAAATTAAATACGTTCTAAGAAATAAAGAACAAATATCACATTGATTTGATATAAATTACATGATGTTTCGTATCCGGTAACGAGTGAGCCGTTATTCGCTCATTCACCGAGTATCGCTACTTTTAATTTTAAATAATAAAAAAAGGGGTCAAGTGGATGTCGCTCCGCTGTACAGTAGGTTACAAGTAGGTCACTGTATAATGGATGGTATTAAATTTGAATTCAATGACATAATATCATTGTGTATACGAAAAATGATTCTGAGCGGGGACGGTATGTCAGTCTAGGATATTTTAAATTATATTGATATTGTTATATACGGTAGCTGGTAAGTTGAAATAATATTATTCATATTATTTAATTATTAACCTAAAATTATCAATGATGCTGGAAAAATATTATAATTTATACTTTTACTCGTTAAAATTGATTTTAATATGTAATTTCGTCCAAATTTAAACTTAAAATGTATGTAAAAAATAACTGTGTTTATATATTTTTTAGATTTTTTGGTTACAGAATGAACTATTAATGAGAATCTTTGTTTTAAATTTTCAATCCTTAGTTATAAAAACTGAACATTTTATAATTTTTTTAATTACAATGATTGATAATTTTCGAGATTTTGTTAAATTTTCAAGGTTGTAAAAATATAAACTTCAAACGCTTATAAAAATTTAATAAGGCTTTGTTATAGACATTTTTTTTTTTGATAAAGGTAGACAAACTTATGAAGAATCTTGTATTATATTTTCATATCTTAGATTTAAAAAGAAAATTTTTATGAATTTCTACCTCAAAATAATTTACATATTTTTGTAATTTTTACATATTTTGTCAAAATTCGAACTTTAAAAAAATGCTTATAAAAAAAAAATTGTGACTGTATTTTTAATATTTTTCAACTACTATTGTAACAATGATTTGGGGCTTTGTATAAAATTTTCAAACTTTTTTACTCAACAAATAAAATTGTATTGACATTTATAAAAAAAAAACTGAAAATATTAGAAACTGAAAATGTCCGTAAACATCTCAAAACAAGTAATCATATTTTGTAAATTTTATCGTGTATAGAAAATGCTAATATAAACAATCAGTGAAAATTGCATGTATCTACAGTCATTAGTTTTAGAGTTACACCAAAAACCAAAATCGATTTTGTGAAAAACCGATTTTGCGTAAAAATTCCCGTTTTTCCTTAATTTTTAGTTTGTTTTTCCTGGAGCTTTTAAAAACTATTGGGAATTTTAAAAAATGACCTCCCGAATGCACCGACTAGATTCACTTTCCCATCGAACAAGATACTAAAGTTGAAAATTGAAGCATTTTTCGACTACTTATCGTGTACACAGACACAAAAAAAAAATAAAAAATAAAAAATAAAAATACACACATCACTGTAAAATCAATACATTCATCACTCCGCTCAGAAACTAAAATGTACATTTTAGAATATTCAGTATTAACAAAATTTTCAAAAATGATCTATATCAATAAAAACTGATAAAAGTTTTTAGTTACAATAATAAAACGTTTCTCAAATAAGAAAATAATAAGGATAAACTAAGTTCTATAAGAACGATAAGGATAAAAAACTTATAAAAAAACTACGTTGTAAGTTAGTATATAAGAAATAGGTGAAGAAATATTATATAGGTGTAGGTACCTACAATATAATGATAGAACTAAATCATACATTTTAATATTTTATTATTATTATATTATTTGATAAATTTATAATACCATAATTTGTTTATGTATCACGAGGACTGATAATAATTTGTTTGGTATATAAAGGTTTATATAAACTCAAATACATTTTTTTTTGATGTTCTGTATTTTGTTATTGATTAAAAAAATATTAATTGTTAAATTGTTGACATTTAGTATTTTACGTTAAACAATGAAAAGGTGAAACTATCTGCAACAAACTACGTATAAGCTTTTTTGACGTTACGTGACGTGCTTGACGAGTATGGATTAAGCCGATTATGGTGTCTAAAAGTCTTTAATTTTGCTCTCTGCGTTTATTTGACGTGTTAAGATGAATATTATATCTACCAATCACGTGTATTAAACACACATTACAGACAATAAAGAGACTGAATTGTTACTGAAAGTGAAAACTGAAAAATAAGATCGAACCAGCTCAAAAGACTTTTTAGACTTTTCGGCGCCGGAAAGTATAAATAATACTTAATTCAAGAGCAATGGCAAATCATCTTATTTGAAACCAATTATGAACGGAGGTCGAATTAAACTGTACAGTTATTGCCGATGTCTTAGGTATAAGATTTTTCAGCGTTGTTAGTATACTTACTGGTGTAGTTTTTAATTACATCTATATAAATTGTGAAATTACTACTTCAGAGTACCATTCTGATAAAACCCTTGATCTATAAAGAACTTACAATATATAACATTTTTATAGCTCCTTCTGTCCAAAACGTTATCACTTATCCAAAAAGATAATAAAGAAAACAATTATACAATACATTTTTTACTTTACGTATGATCAAATAATTTAATCCATTCTTAACTGTTCAATTTAATTCAATATAATTTCCTTTAATTTTGTTTAATATTTGGTAAAAATTATTTTATGAATTCATACAATGTCCTTAGATATTCGTACATATCGATGTCAATATGTCATATATTATAATAAGATTATAGTCAATAATAATCATTATTTTTTTTTTTTTTTTTTTTTTAAGCTTCGGCAACTGTGGCCATTAGCTGTTTTGTAAGTTTTTTTGTTGTGGTTGTGGTAGGGTTTGATTTTGGTAGGTTGTTTTTACACGTGTGGGAGTCATTATTTTATCTCTTATAAGTTATTATAAATATATAGTATAGTACTTTAATATTCAACAAATGTATTATCATTGATCAATATTTTTATAATAATAGATCCAATAGTTTTTTTATTTTTTTATATAAATTGAAGATTATCTCTAAAATTTCATAAGGACTATAATCTTCCGTATAAATCGGTAATACGTAAGAAATTAAGGTGTTAATTTTTTTCATCTTCTTCTTCGTCTTCTTCTTCATCTTCTTCGTCTTCTTCTTCGTCTTCGTCTTCATCTTCTTCGTCTTCTTCATCTTCTTTTTCTTCTTTCTTCTTTATAGTATTTTTTTGTTTGGATTTATTTGGTCTTTTTCCTTTTTCTTCTTCTTCATTTTCTTCATCATCACTATCTTTTTCTTCTTCATCGTCTTCTTCTTCTTCATCTTCTTCTTCTTTCTTCTTTTTATTATTTTTTTGTTTAGATTTATTTGGTCTTTCTTCTTCTTCCTCCTCTTCTTCTTCTTCTTCTTCTTCCTTCTTTTTCGTGACTTTTTTTTTAGATTTACTTGGTCTTTCTTCTTCTTCTTCTTCTTCTTCTTCCTCCTCCTCTTC
Source organism: Nasonovia ribisnigri (assembly GCA_027563435.1). NCBI lineage: Eukaryota > Metazoa > Arthropoda > Insecta > Hemiptera > Aphididae > Nasonovia > Nasonovia ribisnigri. The sequence goes on along the minus strand of JANEHU010000169.1, from coordinate 79,633 downwards.
TTCTTCTTTTTCTGCTTTCTTCTTTTTTATACCTTCTTTTTTTTTACTTTTCTTTTTTTTAGATTTTTTTGGTCTTTCTTCTTCTTCTTCTTCTTCTTCTTCTTCTTCTTCTTCTTCTTCTTCATATTTTTCATTTCCATTGCCATTCTTTAATCTATTTGAAATCGATTGAAGTAAATCTGGTTGAACTCCTTGATTTTGTCCCAAATTGTTTAAATAATTTAATGAATTTGAAATTGGAGATGTTATTGCTGAAATGGCTTTTTTGAAGTAATTTCCAAGTAAATTTAATCTATTAGTCAATACATATTTTCGACCATTAGATATAACTTCTTGCGGTAATCCTACGTTTACAGGATTTTTAATGAAATGCATGTCTGTGCCATAACGAGGAAAAATTCCTGAAACTCCTGAAACAATTCATACATCAACAACTACTGATTAAAATATTAAATAAATACTAAAATATTAAAAAAATGTATACTGTATCCTTGAAAATGATTTAAGCATATTTTATTCGCATGGAGTATATATTATGTTCTTGGAGTTGGGTATGGTATACCTACGTCCTAAATGGTTAAATTTCATTCTGAAATCAACAGTTTGTGGACGACCAAAATAATATGATTGTCTTGTATACTCAAAAAATATAATAAAAAATTCAATTACAATTTTTAAATTATTTTAAAGTTATTTATGATATTTATTATTATTTTGTAAGTACCTAATATTATTTACCATTAATTAACGGAACTCCCTGAGGTATCGATGACAACTTTGAGTTTGAACTTCCAGCTTTAGCAATTAATTGCTTTAACAGATCAGGATTGTTATTAATAGCTGAAAAAATAAATTTTTTTAAATTCAAGTATGTAATTTTACACTCCTCTTTCGGAGACCCAAAAGGTACCTACCATTCAAATTTCACCATTAAATAATTTTTCATACCATTACAATTAATTAGCTTAATATAAAAAATATATTTATTGAATAATATAATGATAAAAATGTACAATAATTAGGGCTCATAACTTGTTACAAAATTACAATATTGAAAAACCGTACGATGGATAATATTCTTTAGATATTATTCTCACATTTCAATTGCATAATAGTTATGTTAATTATTCAGTCTAATATAAATAGCTCAAGATGGGTCAAAATATGTTGAAAATGTCATGGTGTATAGCAAATGATAATATTCAGTGAAAATTTCATGTATCTATGGTCATTTGTTTTAGAGTTACACCAAAAACCAAAATCGATTTTGTCAAAATCCAAATTTGAGTAGAAAATCCTGTTTTTCCCCGCCCTTTTTTATAACTACATGGGAACTTTGATTAGCCGAATGCACCATCTAGATTCACTTTACTTTCGGAAAATATACCAAAGTTAAAAATCGGAGCATTTTTAGATTACTTATCGAGTGGACAGAAACAAAAAAAAAATAAAAATAAAAACACGATGTAAAGTCAATACATTTGTCCCTCCGTTCAGAATCTAAAATTTCAGTGTATAATAAATTGATTATTATTCTGAACGTAAAATTAACGTAATTATATGCGTTAATCAGTGGTGGATTTACCGTCAGGCAAATTAGGCAATCGCCTAGGGTGGCAAAGTTTTAGGGGTGGCAAATTGAGGCCAATATTTTATTATACATAACACTAAACATCTAAGTCAATTATTAACCGACTGCTGGGACGTATATCTAACTGCTAACTCGTAAAAATAATCAAATCAAAGAATATAAAACAACAATTTCAAGAAAAAAAAAAAAGAACAATTACATAATATATCATTTCAGCTCAAAATCGTTTTTCGTATACAATTATACAATGATATATTGATATTATATCAGATATAATACTATCCAATAGTAACCCACTTGTAACCTATACTGTACAGCAGAGCGACATTCATACTTAGTAATTACTTACTCACTTTTTTTGATAATTATTTTCATCACATTTAAATTATAAAGGTAATTATAATGTTGTAAATTATAATTTATAAGCTGAAAAAGTAATCACAATTATTTTTTTATAAGTTTTACCTTCGTTTATTTTGACGTAACTTTCTTTGGATACTTTTAATGAAAGAGCTTGAAGTGATTGAATGCTTGTCAAAAGAGGTATGTAATTTAACGGATCTAAAAACAAAATAATTGACAATCATAAATTAAAACAATATTTATATAAACTATAATACGTACAATTTTTTTCTCTTAATGTTTCGTTGTAATTTAATAACTATTCTAAATCAGTTATTTGCCTACCATAACGTCCATAACTAACATATTGGTTCCACGTTTTTTTTTCAGTGTTCAATTATTATTAACTGTAATTCCTTATTTTTAATTCATTTAATCTTAAGTAAATTATAATTTATCTTTTGGTAATAAAGATTATTATTATTATGCTGACCATAATATAATACAATATTGAGTATAGACAGTATAGTAATTAAAATATGAAACTACCTATTAGATTACCTACTTTGTTTATATACCTACGATATTATAATTTATGACGTAATAGTGAGTGAACCAAAGTATAACATGTAAAATTAACCATGATGTAGGTAGGTATTTTTAAATATAATAATATTATGTTTTTCAAGTTCGAACATTATGACGTTGCTGCATTGACTATTTATGATAAATTTCGAAGTATGGTTTCGTGTAATATTATAGTATGAATAAAAAATGAAACATACGAAGACACTTATTAGACAATAATATGGCTGCATACGAGTTGGGTCCAAAAAAAATTTAAGTTTTAAATTTTGAACGAATTTGGACCGTGTAAATATAATATTTCGTACGAATTGGGTCTTGTCTTCTCCGGTAAAATTATGTGTTGGTCTAGACTATAGTCCGTATATCTTATCGTAGTAATAAAATGACTGAATATAATATGGATCACGAACTATCACGAACGAAGTTGACAACTGTTTTACAAATTATTTAATAAGTATTCAGCCAGATGACGAACAAGTACACACATTTACAGAATATGTATTAAAAAATTATACTCGTCCTGACGCAAAGTTCTCTCCAAAATTATGGTCTGAATTTAAGTCTAGTACAATAAGAACTACAAATGCATATGAATCTTTCCATTCACACTTCAATTCTATGTTTTATTTGGTTCACTCAAATATATTTCAGTTTATACACGTTTTAAAAAATATTCAAATCGAAGTTTATATTAAAATGAGAAGTCCAGAAGGAAGAAGAAGAAACTGTATTATATCTAATGAAAATTTCTTAAAGGAAAAAAATGACAGAAAAGATATTGGGAACAATTAATTGCTACGAATTTGTTAAGTCTGTATCTTATAAATTTCAGCCCAATTATTAACTTATTAACTAGGTATTAACAACTAGTAGTAGTGTAATTATATTTGTTCAAAAATAAAATATTAACATTTAAAAAAATTAATATTTTGTAATTATATTTGTGTAATTTATGTAAATCAATAATAAATGGGTCCCAACTAGTACAGTAGGTTTTTTTACACGGGACCCAATTGGTAAACAATTGGAAACTGGGACCCAACTAGTATGCGCCGAATAATATTATATATTATGTTATGCTAATTGCTAATATATTCTTATTTTGTAAAATGTGTCTTATGTAAATGGTATATTATTTTACTTACTCAGCAGGGAGAAACATTGTAGGAACGGGCAGGTTAGAGTCCATAATAATATCAAATAAATTATTTTGATTGACGCGCGTGTCATTGAAACGAGTATGTATTTGCTCTGTTTGGATACAAGTGTAACATTTAACCAAAAAAGTTGATATTATTACTACTATTAATATCGAGCTTTGTTAAACACTAAAAATGTAATTACCATAAGTTTAGGTTACATTTTCTAAATGCTTTATTTGTTATAAAATGTATTGCAGTAGCGCAATTAATGAAAAATGACGACTGCAGATGTGTGTTTACTGGGTTTTGTGTTACACATAAAAAAGCGCTACACATTATAGAATATAGAAAAGTATACATTTAAATCGGTTATAGGTTATAACTGTTATAAGTAATAATCGTTTTTATAGACATTTAATGTAATACCTAATATGAACATTTATTGGTGTAGTTATCAATTTTTTACTATCATAATTATTATCGTCTAAATAATGTAATATTATATTTTTAGTTATTTTTAAATTAATTTTCTGGCGTTATTCAAATTAGTTAAAAATTTGAACCTAATGAAACATGAATAAAATTTAAAATAAAAAATATGATGAAAATTCGACTATTCAATGACGCATTTTGCATTTGTACCACCAAGTTATGTTCCTATACCTAGGTACGTAACTTAAAGCTGCTGACATTTTTGCCACTTTCTAAATAGCTGGCTCCGACAGACTCAACTTAAACGCTGGTAAGCTCGAAACGTAAATAAAAATCAATAATCGGCGGCGATAAAACAACTAGTATAGGTAGATAATAATAATAAAAAAAAAAAATTTAAATTTAACCCTCGACGCAAGAAAGCCTACGGGGATTATGTTGTCCGCAACACGTGAATATTGCGTGGTTACTGGTTAGTAAGAAAATAATTTGACGTACAACTCCACCATCGTAAAATTCATCGTTGCCACCAATTTACTCAACCAAATTTAATATAGCTTAACCGATTTTATATACTTACTGCTTTCGTATATTCAGTTGATCGTTTATCCATTTTTATGTAATCTAAGTTTATAAAAATAAATTATGCAAATCTATACAAATAGCCAGCGCAGTGGCCAAAGTTTGTGTTGAATAAAATAATATTATTATGGATACATGAATCTATATACCTACATTTGTTGCATAATTAATGTGATGTAATTTGGTAGAGATTGATGTTATTCGTATTTCGCTTCAACGATATGATAATATTCTTCCTATAGCTCTTAGATATAGCATACACGTATAGATATGCATACTATACATAATATTTTTATTTAGCTAATCCTCGTTGATTGTGATGAATTTGGTTTCAAAATTACTATTTACTAGGTATACCATTACAAGCATAAAAATCAGATAATTTAAATTATAGCTTTTAAGATTATTTACAATACGTACAATTAAGTCTTAAATAATTTTGCATATGCGTTGGATATTTCTGGTGATTAGTATTATAATGATTTGATGTTGCACTGGTCGAGGGATTCGGACCAAATTTATTGTATACATTATTAATCCAACCTATCACACAACCGATATACCTTAACAGTCTACTATGCATCAACTACCGTCATCATTAATCTAGTTTCCGTTAGAGTCATACATTTGTATTAAATGCAAACATTGAATTTACATTTTAGATTATTTACCTAAACTATACATACTTATGAAAATCATTAACTGTGTCATTGAACATCGGAAAAATAAATATTTGCCTTCAAAACTGAAACGAGTATGTATATATATACACAATAATTCGGCGAATTCACACATAGATAAACAACGTACCTATATATAGTACCCGGGCTGATGAGTTGAAAACATTTTTTATAAGTAAGAAAAAATAAAAACTATGGTTAAAGATAAATTTAAAAAGTAGTATAGGTACGGATGTAAAATGGGTATTAATGGTATATACTATATTATATTTAACAATCGTCTCGTTTTGCTAATTTCAATGCGATACAATCTTCTGTAGAAATTAGCATTATTCTTATTATTTGTCGTTATGAATTTGCAAGCGATTATTACATTGAAAACATTCTGAGCGAAGCTTCACGGTAATTGACTGTATTATTTAAACTGTATTTACATAGTGAAAATGAGCCGACCATTCGCTATAATTCTCATCTCTACTGCTATTGCAGTTTTTAATATTATTATTTTTTTTCTATTTTATAATATAATCCGCAATCTGTTACAAATAAAACAATAAGTGAAAGTGATGAAAGATTTATTGCTTGAATGACGGATTTAAGAAGCTTTCCAGCGAAGGTACTTTGACAGTTATTCATTTACAATTATATTATGCACACTTTTTTTTTATTTCTAAAAAACTTTAATTTCTTTTTAAACTTATAATATCAACACCAGCCAAAATTGTATTAGCGTCCTTTGTTTAATTCTTATCAATAATTTAATAAATATTTTTCAAATTACATGAGTTCTTATAATTAATTTGTGAGTAAATATTTCCGAAACTTATAAATATTGTATGATATAAGTATAAACGACATGGTGAAATACCAATATTATAATATATAATATTGTAGTGGATTGTAATAACCAAAATATTAAGCAAACATATCCAGCTGCGCACAAGCTTATATTGTATTATTAATTTTAATTTGGAAGCAATTAATGACAATTATTAACGAATCGTTACAATAGTTTCGAGTAGATAAGGCTACATTAAGCCAAATATGGTCGGGATTTAGTCCGAAATAGATCTGATGTGAATTTTACCATTTTGTTGTAATTTATAAAACACAATGAATAATATAAATTAAATTATCTTTCAAGCAGATTAAAATGTTCAACTTGAATAATTAATCACTATTTATAGCATTTAATCGTCAATTCATAAAAGTACTTTTCAATTTACCTATAATTCAAACTGCGTTTAAATTATGTACATATTAATAATATGATATTGTATACTATTATAATGCACCGTATCACACAAACGCACAGTGTTGAACTCAATTATACTCCACGTATTACACTCCACGTAGTGATCATCGAACCCACTAAAATAAAAAAATATATTTTAACAGTATTAAATAATAATATAATGTATATGCAAAGGTGAACGGTGCACGTAATGTTTGAGCGTTTTCTCGTTGTCATTTCGTGGTCTGGGAAAATTACCTTTCGGTCGAGACTCAGATACAACGGCTCACCCTGTATATGAGTAATAATCACGTGATTCCTCAGCAACATGCGCACTGCCTCTGTGTTTTCATATTATTTTAAGGACAACGAGTGCACACCACCATCACCAAATTGATTGCCCTAAAAATTTCATTCCCCGAGCGTAGCCCAGACTCGATGAAAAAATATAACAACAACATTCCTCAATATTGATTTGTCACCTACGCCACGACACTCGCGGTAAAAATTCAAAATAGTAAACGATTGCATACAAACACATATTGTTGTATCGGTTAGTATTTTTTTTATATTGGTGCATTATTATATTATATCCAACGTGACACTAAGATTATGACGAGTGTTTTACTTGGCACAGACACTGTGACGCCGAACACTCGGGTTATATCAACCAGGTGGAACATTTTTTTAAATTTTTAATTGATTGTTAAGTTATAGGTACTTCAGTGCCACTGCTCAGACGCCTCAAACATAAAAAACGATCAGTAGACAACAAATCATACAGAGTACAATAGTACATAACATAATATAAAAATTAAAATTAACATAGGTATACACGAACGTCCAAAACATACCGGGGTTTACAGGTCTACTCGTTTTTCACTTTGTGACGTTTCAAGCTATCCGATCGTCATGTCATGGAAATATCATAAATGAAGGATTTGCTGCAAAAACCAGCCAAGTCCACTTTTTTTAAAAAAATTCACGTTTTCACAAAATAAAATAAAGAACAAACAATTCCACAAGTTGGTGCAACAACCGATTAAGTCCATTATATACTAGCTAAAAGTATAGTATTTATAGTAAATGGCCTCATCTGATTTTTGCTGCAAATAATGGTCACATTTTAACATAATAACTATTAAGTAATAAAAAGTGTGCATAAATTATAGAAATTGATAAATGTCAAATTGTTTTGTTTTATTTAAGATAGTGTAATTAATTTTTTCATAAAAAAAAAAAATCATAATTGTGGAGGTAAAACAGATAAGGAAAATATATAAACCATGTCGGATGAAGTTTATTACATTTTATAAAATGTATAAAGAAATAAAAAAACCAACAATGTAAATATAATATGTCCAGTATCTTTCATAGTATTAAAAATTGCTTGTACTTAAAACAACTGTTAAAAATAATGTCCAACCTTAAAAGTAATTTTAAACTTGAGAACATAAATTATAATTTTGAATTTTAAAAACTGAGGACATCAAATACATTTTTTTGTTTTGATTCTAGATTTCACTGAAGTTCTCAAAATGAAATAATTCACAAAAGTGGCTGATAGTTTGATGGATGATTAGTTGTAATGTTAGTTTTATCTAATATAAACGGTACAGACTTCTGAAATATAAAAATTGATGATTTCGTGATAATATTGTACAGTTTTATTTGTAAATTAAAAGATCAATCACAACAGCAGTAAATATCTATATATAGCTGAGTCATACGCTAAGATTTTATTGTCCAATACATATATTTTTAGTGCATTGAGAGTTTAACAGATATCGAGTGTTGCCTATAAAAGTAAAAAATTATATTAAATTTTAAAAATCTATTATTTTAATGAAAATATTTCCATTTTGGAATGTATTTGTCAGTAAACACTTTCGTTTTTAATGGTTGTCTGTGTGTATTTCATTTTGTAAATTGTCAACATTTTTTTTTACAAAAAACGCACTTCTAATGACAACTGCGAGTTGGTACTTGTATTTTTTATGAAGAACCTTGAGTTATTAATTGTATTTTTGAAACAGGCAAGATATAGTTTTTTATTCAGAAATTATTATAATATTTTGGAGCAAAAATATTATTATTTATTTTAACGTTCCACAATTTATGAACCTTTCTACCAAACAATTTAGTTTAAATATTAATGAAAAATATGTTAAAATATGTAAAAGAAAATTAGGAAAATAAATTATTAATTTACGAAGTAAAATTATATTTATGTACAAATATGCTAATATTAATTAAAATATATAATATTACTTATTTAATTATTAAAATTAGTACCTATAAAAAACAAAGAATATTTATTTTTTAACTTTATTGATTATTATTTATTAGTGAATGCAGTACATAAGGCAATTATATTTTTTACTTTCTCGCTAAAATGGAAACAAATATATGATAACTCAACAAAAAAATTAAATTAAATAACTATGGTAAGAAATTCCGTTTTTTCTATACAGCTAGACTAATATTAACATACCTACCTTATTTTAATAAATGATAGTAATTATATTAAAAATAGCAAACGTGTAAAATGTATGTTTATATATATACGTATACAATAGTGTAGATAAGAATTTAAGTTAAATATTATAGCTATAATATTAGAAGCCAGAGCTGCATTATTATAATAATATCACACTAATCGTATTAAGTATTTATATTTTATAATATTTTAATAAACTGAAAAAATAAAGTTAAAACGTAAGAGTTTATGAACACGTGTATTGTGAGATCCAAGATATTATATCTATTAGTTAATTCTAAACATTTAAAAAATCAATTTTATATAAAATGAGTTGCATAGAACACATATTTTAAAACAATGAATAGGTATTTTTTTAAACTATTGAATTGATTAACTAAGAATAATAATTTTGTTCCAAGAAACGCCTTAAATGTATACCAATAAATAATTAAAAATGTTAACTATTAATTTAACTATTCGTTAGTTACCCACGAAAAAATATTATATTGGACCATTATAATTCAGGGACAGAATTGATGACTTAAATCTTTGTAAATGGTCTCAAGCATCGTATAATGAGAACAATATTTTATAATATATATATTTTGAAGATTAGGTAATAAATAATAAGTACCGTTGAATTTTCATTGAAATTAAGTTACCTGGAAATATTTTAACATGGTTTAAGTATATACTTATAAGAGTCGATAGCAAAAGTGGAATTATTGGCAATCCGCTTAAACCAATATTCAATCATACAATAAGTTTAAATAAGTAGTAGCACTATTTATAGATATTAAAAATATTTTTAATCAATGGTAGTAGGGACGCAAATCATCACGTAAACAATAAACTTATGTTTGATACTAAATGTATTTATTAGTATTTCATCTATTATCCACAACGACAAAAGATGGACAAGAAAAATCAAATCATATGGTCTTTTTTAGTACCTGAGTAGTAACTGATAATTATTTTATTATCATTACTAGGCTTCAACATCTATGGTTTATAATCAAGTGTACCTCTATAGTCTATAGAGTAGGTAGACTTTACATATGTTTATTTTTCGCGAAATTGGTTAAGATACGTATAGTTGTAATATTTAAACAATTTTTAATATTATATTGTATTATCTCAGACATGACCTCTATGTTGAGCGTATTTAGATGTTAACTGTTTATGTACAATTAATTCCACGTTTGAAAAAGTTTATTGATTTTTCATAAAACACATAATTTCAACCTTTTGAGTAGAGTTGATCAGAGTCAATGAAACAACAAGTAAATACTAAGTACAATAAATCAATTAACTTACCTATACTTGATCAAATAAATTCCAGTATTGAAAATTAAATTCTAAACAAAATACAATGTTTAAATATTTATAAATTACAATCATTTATTATAACTATATGAAATAATATAGTAAACATCATATTATATTATTATTATTTTTTTTTTTTTTTTTTTTTATTGATTATCTATCTCTTTTAAGCTAAAAGCTTGTGTTAGAGATAGAGAGTATAATACAGTCATATATTATTATACAACTACAAAACATTTTTTTTTTCTTATTTACTAGTTATTACTACCAATTATAGGGTTCGCACTCCTAGAAATTCCTTAAAACATTCACAGTGGAAATGTTTCCGGGAATATAAAATCATTAAAATTTATATTTTTCAAAGTATTTTATTTAATGAAAACAAAATATTAAAAGATTTATTAAACATAGGTATCATCTATATGGTATTATCCTTCTAATATCCGATGCTTAAGCATTTATATAAAATATATTATATATACACTATAACTTGAACTTTTTAAGGCTCCTTCAACTTCGAATCAATCAAGTTTGAATTCGGAATATGTTATATGATTTATTAGGATTTATATAAGAATATAAATCTGAATATTTATTGTACTAATTATGTTTTTTTGATTTTTTTATAAGAACTTTTTTTTGTTAAATGTTTGTTTTAACATTTTATTGGAGTTATTTTGATTGTTATTTTTTATTATTATTCATTTAAATCGATTATAGTAATAATTATAGTGCATTTTTCAATATTCCGGAACATTCCCTCAGAGTGCACGAGAATTCCCTAACCTGTATCAATTTCAACTCTGTCATATTCGTTGGTTAAAAGTCACTTAAAAGTGAGCATTTTGTTGCTGTTTTCAACGATTAATAAAATTGAACTTAATTATATTCAAAAAAATTGTATTCATTTACATGATGAATGAAAAAATTTTTTTTATTAAATTATGTAAAACTTCAAAAAATATAATTTTTAATTAAGCTTACAACTGTTTTTATTCTTTGTAGTGTTGTTATAAAATGATATCTATTTTTATTTTTATTTTACTAATAATTACTTAAACATCTAAACTTTTGTCACTATCATCATCGTCCTCGTCACTATCTTCTTTCTTTTTACGGTTTATGCCCTTTTTAGCATTTTTTTTGTTTCGTTTTTTATTGTTTTCTTCGTCGCTTTCTTCATCACTTTCTTCATCGCTTTTTTCATCGCTTTTTTCATCTCTTTTTTCGTCGCTTTTTTCGTCGCTTTCTTCGTCGCTTTCTTCGTCGCTTTCTTCTTCACTAGTTTTTTTTTTGGTTTTTTTTGTAATTTTTTTAAATGGAAGCTTAAAACCAAATTTATTTTTAATATCATTATTATTATAACTTTTTACCAATGCATCTTTTAGTACTCTTATAGCTTTTAACTCTCTGGTTATCGAAGGACAAAACACATTCAAAACTTTTTCCCAGAAAAATTTTTTTATTCCTCTCCACGCCGTGTGAATTGCATAGCGACTTTTAGACACCTCGAGCATCTTCCGATTCTTATACCTTGTTTTTAATGCATCTACAACAACTGAATAAAGTTGTTTTGTCCCAAGGCGATCGTCAAATGGCTTAACTTTAAAAGAATCTGAAATTGAGACATATAAATCAAATATTGAATATTAATAAATGTATTATTCTATTATGTAATGTTATAGTAAGTAGTAAAAATCAAATTAAATTAAATTTTAATTTAATTGACTTCAACCTGCATAAAGTAGATTTGAAGAGTCGTTGAGCCGTTAATTGATACTTTATGCACTAACACAAATACTGTTTAACTAATATAATTTAAAATTTGAATTAAAATTATTATTAATGACCATTGTAAATAAAAAGTTATATAACTTATAAATTATAGACTTACTCTATAACAATACTTTTTTAATGTTTATTGTTAATTATATACAAATTTGTTACAATAAACTTAAGTGTATTATTTTAGTTTTATATTATTAAGTAATATTATAAATAGCTAATAAGGTAGTAGTAATATGCAAATATCTGCAATGAGTTTCAATTATTTAAAATTATTCAAACGACAAACACTCTATGTTATGGCCAATTCAATACTACATCGTATATAGAAGTTGTCGAAATTATCGGAACATAGAAACAAATAAATAATTTTATTGTTATATTTTGATTTTTTTGATAAATCTTGCCATGTTATACATAGATATAAACTCTATTACTAACCTTTAATGTATATTGTTTTTCCATTTGTTACAGACAAGAAGTTTACCATCAAAATCGATAAAAATAAATAAACGCACCGTCCATCCATTGGTCAAATTATTTATGTGTTTAAGATACGTGGTTTAAAAAATATATCATACTTTCACTATGAAATTAACCGACTTCGGTATTTTTTACTCGTTTAAACCGACGGTGGGTGGTTTCATTTTGTTAATTACTCTGATAATTGCTTAGCAAGTCAATATGTTGTCGTATTGTTACAATGACGCGACGTAGATACAAGTGTAAAATAATATAATTGACGGGTTTTGTTCACTGTAATAAACATAAGTTCACATGTAATTTCATTTTTTTTTTTCAAAATTACTTTTAATAAAAAAATAGGTATACTAGACTTTTAACGGATTCACGTTAAACCTGCGGTAGTAATTGGGTATATATTTTATGTGCGATTATGTTCAATTGGACAATTTCAATTATTATTTGTCAGAGTTACAAGAAAATAATGGCTATAAGCTTGTATGCGAATAGGATACCAGTTCGTTTTCATCATAGCCGCTTGCATGCTTGGAACGCAATGATTACGGTATAGGTAGGTATTGAACGATCAACGATAACCAAATGCTTTTTGCATATATTAAATGGTTTCAGCAGTCGGCGCCTTCTCTAATTATAACCCGCAATAAGCTCATATACTGTGTTTAGCTGTTCAAGTCTTGACGAGTGATCGACATCACGTAATCATCATTATTTATGATTACTGTTACGAGTTTAATACTATAGTATTTAGGGTTCATTATAATATATACGTATTTCAAACCAAGTGGTTGACCGCCGTAGACATGCCTTCAGGTTGCAGGATTATATATTCGGTGTACCTTTTTGGTATGGATTCCATATTTTAACAGTAACAGACCACCTAACCTCACTACTATTTATGCATCCGCAATTCAATATACATTATAGTATAATATATTATATAATACACTTTTGATTCCAAGAAGTCTTATACTGCAAGGTCATAATAAACGTATAAGAGTATAAGCCACTAGTTTTTGGTTGATTAATTTTCTGGTCATATTTTTATAAATCGACTGATATAATATTATTATAATGTATTTTCCAAAATAAAATCACGCATTCGTAAATAGATTATATTTTAGATGTATATTACGCCAGTATTAAAATCTGAAACCACTCATTTTAAAAAGAATTTTTTTTTTATATATATATAATATAAAGCAGTTAATATAACTACAAAAGTACAAAATTCTCAAATTAGACATTTGAAATACCTACTAGCACGAGTGAATAGTTTTATATTAAATTACATAACTTGAATATGCTCCATATTTGATCGATGATTATTTATTTATAAGGTCTATCGATCGCATTTATTTCATTATTTGATAATTAAATGGAGTTATTTTAATATATACACCCAGCGAAAATAAATTGTAAGTATAATTTCAATATTTACCACTCAAATACAATTTACACATGAGCCAAAGTAATATTGCCGTGGTAGGGCTGCAGACGAGCTTAAATATTTTTCAAACTTATTAAACTGGAGACGTCGAGTCTGTTGAAATAACTTAACCGTATAAATGGTCTAAGTCCTAGAATGCTAATAATTTCGTATATTGGTCAAATCCCAAAACGCGGTAATAATTCGGCATAAAAAAAAATCCATCTGGTGTTCAATAATATAGAATTTTTTTAACATTTCAATAATCAATAGATGTTGATAACACGGCGAAGTAGATAGGCAATTTAGCTACATGACGTTCGTTTTTTCGGCACTTCATAATTTCTCGGTAATATGCTTACAAATTCTGGAAAGTATATTACAAATAGTTACAAATGAGTTACAAAATGTTGACATTGGTTCGGAGTCCAATGTCGGGGGGCCAACTTCACGCACGTTATGCACTGCGTAAGCGGCAACAGTACAACATATGTAGATGTTACGTTCATGTGATCAGGTGATCTTATAAGTATGTTTAGTTATCGTTAGTGTTCACGTTAGTGAGTTTAAGATTTCTAACATAGTTCAGTAGTAAATAGTAAGCATAACTTTTGACGTACCTATAATGATTACGTGTACCAATTCTATATACAACTGTCAACTACAGGTTACTCGAAGAGATTTTTTAATGCAAGGTAACGTGAAACATAACAAGTCATCTTACGACATCAAAACAAATATAATGCGTTACATGAAAAACAAATCATAGATAAATGTATTACATAGATAAAAAATAATAATTTTTAATAGGATGTCAGCACTATATTTGTTTTCTCTCTAGGACCCATAGATAAAACGGCTTTATATTATGTAGAATAGTTTGTTGTATGGATTTTAATTAATTTAAGAAAGATATGAAAAACTGGAAAAAAAATGAATTTAGAATACAATAAAATAAATAATATATTATTATTATTATTATTTTTTTTTATTTATTTTTTTTTGAAACATCGGCTTCTAGGGCCATTAGTTTACTATAATTATTATTAAATGCTGTTTCTGGCAAAAATTAAATCAACCCACCGTAATACTAGAAGTCAAATAAATAATAAATCACTTTAATAGCAATATCAAAATAATATATCATGAATTCATATAAGTACATACTACAAATAGTTATATGAACCTATAGACCGCGTCTGCAATCATAATATGCAAGGATTCATCATTGAATTCAAATTTAACATTTTAGTGATCAACTCAATTACGAAGTAAACTCGAAACCTTCTGTACAGAAAAAGGGTTACCTACTTTCCCCCTTTTTAGTTTTAAAGTAATTACCATTTTGTTTGTTTGAGATATAATTATATTTTATATCTAAAGATTAAATTAGATGTTTCACGAATTTTAGTAACAACAAATAAAACTCTTGACTATATTATGTTAATTAATTTACAATTAACTGACTTAAGTTAAAAATCAGAAAATTAATTGCCCAGTTTCGGATCCTATAAAGACGGCAATTTATTAAGGCATATTATAAAGTCTAAAAACAAATTCGATTACAAAATTTGAGTCATTTTTTTAACGATACTACAGAAATTAATAGGATATATAGAGGATTACACTGTAAGCATGTCTATACTATATAATATGTATATATACTTGGGGTGGAGTTGGACGATAACATCAGCGCACATATTTTTATGATGACGAGATGTTCTCTCTTTCTTTGTTCAAATCCAATTAACAGTACCTAGTGTATATTATTATAATTAGGTACGCAGCGTTTTCATCGATCGTTTTGCTAGGAGAGAGGTCCAATGTCCAATAGCGATCGAAAAATATAACTATTTGTTAGAAATAAACCATCAAAACCATCCATTATAAGTCATGTTTAAATACTTTTTTAATTCAATCACGTTTTATATATTTAAATTTTAAAGTCGTCAAGTAATACTAATATATATATATTATATATTATACTATATTATAATCACATAAACAAATTATCCAATATTGTAATATAATTAAATAATCACAAAGCAATTGAGTATTTTAATCATACAAACATTTTAGTATATTAGATACTATTCATCGATTTTATGACGCATTCTATATAGTAAACACATTACTGTAAATATTTAATAGAAAGTTTTCCAAACTATAATCATTACTAAATTAATTTTTTTTCCTGAAGTATGAAAAGTATGTTTAACATTGTCCTTACTAGTATTTAAAATATATATGTATATATATTTCAGCATTTAATTTAAATTAGTATTTTTGTCATATTTTAATTAATAATTTTATCAAGGATTAGAATATTTCCAAACACAAGAAGATAAAATGTCAACATAAAAAAGGGTGGCAAGTGGGTCACCGTATAATGGATGTTATTAAATTTGAATTCAATGATATAATAATAATTATTATTGTATACGAAATTTTCTGAGCTGAGACAGTTTGTTAGTGTGGATATTTTATATTTTATATTATATTTATAATGTTATTACTTATAAACTATAATTAATATGGTAGCCGGTAAATTGAATTAATAATATAAAATTACAACAAAATAACTAAAAGTGTTATTCTTGATTATTTAATATGTAATTTCGTCCAAACATTAAATAACTATAAAAAAAAACTGTGTGTTTATATTTTTGAGATTTTTTGTGTACAGAATAACCTACTTACGTAGAACCTTGTTTTAAATTCTTAGGGATACAATTTAAACATTTTATAAGTTTTTAACTAATAAATAATTTGTAAAATTTCAATTTGATAAATATTGCCAACGATGAAACTTTAAATGCTTATAAAAAAAAAAATGTTCATATGTATATTTTTAAACTGCTGTTGTAACAATATATCCAGAGTCATGTATTACATTTTCAAGCTTTTTGACCCAACAAATAACATTTTATAGACATTTATAGAAAAAAATGCTAAAAAAATTTGTAAACAGCTCAAAACGAGTCAAAATATTATCAAGTATAGGAATAAAATAAACATATGATATATTTTTCAAGTATCTACAGTTATTCGTTTTTGGATTACAGCAAAATAAGAAAATTACTAAAGAAATCGAGTAAATAATATCCAATATTGGAAAAATTTTAATTTTAATTTGACTTTCAGGAAGACATTTTTTTTATAGTTACACCAAAAACCAAAATCGATTTTGTCTAAAACCGATTTAGCGTAAAAATTTCCCATTTTTCTTTTGTTTTTCCTTGCACCTTTGAAAACTACTGGGAATTTTAATTTTGACCTAAATTATATAAAATAAAATGCACCAACTATATTCACTTTCCCATCGAAAATGATACTGTTAAAGAAAATCGAAGCAGATTTATTGCCTCAAACAGTGATGAGTGATGACAGACACAAAAATTAAAAAATTAAAAAATAAATAAATAAAAAACTCACGTAATTTTTAAATCTATACATTCATCGCTCAGAGTCTAAAATATATTTAATAATAAAAAGTTTTAAATACTATTTTGGCTTTTAAATTATTTCTATTAAAGATAACGGTGCCTTGTTGACGTTATCTGTAGCAAAAATAAGTCTTTAACATTAATATTATACAGACTAATTTTACTAAAAATATTTTGGATGGTAAAATATTTTCGTCAAAAGTTTTTTTTTTATCAAAAGTTGAAACACAACATATTTAAAATAAAAGTTTTTATTTATATATTCTTTGATGTATGAATCATATTATGAATTTGTGGTTACCATTGGCCATTCTTTAGTGCATTCCCATAACAAAAGTGTATAACATTAAGAAAAAAATGTGTTTATACATATACATATATATTTTTAGATTTTTGGTTACACAATTAACTACTAACGTAGTTACATGAAACCTAATTTTAAATTGTTCATCCTTAGCTATAAAAGTCGAACATTGTATAAGTTTTTAACTACTAAAAAATATGTGAAATTTCAATTTAATAAATTTCGTCAATATTTGAACTTTAAATGCTTATAAAAAAAAAACGTGCTTTTTGACTCAATAATTAAAATTTTATTGATATTTAGGTATAGAAAAAAAAAACCAAAAAAATTGAAAATTGGAACATTTCGTGTGCATTTCAAGTATCTACTGTTTTTAGTTTTTAAATAACAACAAAAAAGAAAATCGTCGTATGAGCTTTTATTAGTTTAAGAATGAATATCCAGTGTATATTTTCAAACGCTCGTAAAAATCTAATTTGACTTTTTTGTTAAGTCTCTTTTATAATAAATGTAGGGAAATTTAAGAGGAATATTTTATTAAATTTTCAAAGCTTAGATATAAATAGACTTTTTTTATGAATTTCTAGCTCCAAATAAGTTACCAATTTTTTGATTTTAATGAATTTTTCAACATTTTGAGTTCAGACACTCATAAAAGTTATTGGGGATATAAGCTCAACGTTTTTTTTATTGCCACAAACAACAACTTATGAGGAACGTTTTATTAAATTTTTTTAGTGACCTAATATTTTATCGACAATAATTAAAATTAAAATAATAATTCGAAATTTCTTTATGTAATGTATAATAAGGATTATATTTACATATAATATACCTATATATTATAAATAGCTTAAAAAGAGTCGCAATATTTCAAAAATTATGTGGTGCATAAAAATTGCTAATTTAAACATTTAGTGAAAATTGCATGTACCTTTGGTAATTGTAAGAGTTACTTTATCATTTCAACTACTTATTGTGTAGGTACACACCACGCAAAAAAACACATTGTAAAATCAATACATTCATTGCTCCGCTCAGAATCTAAAATATTAAATTATATATTCATCCTTTTCTTCGAGTTAGTGATAATAACTAAACTATGAACCTATCGTGTCGTTGGTGCCTTTGACATAAACTAACACAATCAATATAGAACAATTATCTAGAAATTATGACTTGAACGTAATAAACGTACAGGTACAGTGCTTTATAATATCTCGAACGATTGTAATCTATTCTAAGGAAATGTACCAAAAATCGGAAATGCTGAATTTATCGGATGGTGCCAGTGATGAAACGATCCCTGCACCATTCAGTACACGACCATGTTACACGGTCCGTCTATTGAACATTTGATAAAACTTCCGGCGAACGTTTCGAAACGCGAAGATAGAGTGCACGTTGTCGTTTTACTATCGATCACGTTCTTCGTACAAGTGAGTGAAATTCAATATGCAATGTTTCTCTCTTGCACTATCCGGTGATGTATCTACGACTGAAAATCAGCAAAAAATTACATTTGCGTCAATGATAGACTAGTTATAAACTCGTTAACGTGTATGATCCTGGTGGGTGTTATGAATTTTGACTGAATATTGAAAATATTTGTGTTTAATGTTTTTGAATACTTATATAGTAGTAATATAAATATACACAAATAACACGACAAATAAACTAGTGTTTAACTTTTAATATAGAAATTTAGTGAAAAAAATATCTGTGGTTGCAAAAGCACGAGAGGATTTATAGTTAGGGCTACTCTTTGAGACCGACAAGAAATGGCAAAATCATATGGACACGTCTTAATAATTATTGTGGTATGCGTTTTTAGAATTTACAATAAATATACTTCTTAGTTATTATTAATTATTTTTTCGTAGCGTAAAACTTTCCAAACATTAATTATTTGAAAAAGATTAAAAAAGGTAAACGAGTGGGTTTAATCGCGCACCAGTAAAATGCGATCGTATCAGATGTTTTGGCATAAAATATAATATAGTAACGAATGTTACGATATCAATTATTTTGTGTACCAGTAAAATAATATATGACTCAAACTCGCCTTGAAAACAACAAAACTAATAATAACGTATAAAGCGGTAAAATGTATAACGCAATTCTCATAAATTACGGTAAAAAGTTATATTAAACTTTTTAAGTCTAAACGTTAAAGTACCAACTGCGATGAATTATTGCTCATAAAAAGTGTTCGTAATAACAACAATAAGAGTATATAGTTGCACACTTTCGTTTGCTTTATCGTTTGAACCTAAATCACTACATTTAAGTGGAAAAAATAATAAATAAAAATACGTCTGGAAAAAAAAAATTAACATTACTAAAAATATTTTATAGGTGTTTTTGTATCCCTATCTTTCGGTGGCTCTCCCACAACGGTTGCAGACTTACTTACCGCTGTTGCCTATTTTGGTTGTGAGTGTATTGTCTACGATTGTAACTTGCGTGACTATCAACAAGTATGGTAAGTTTATTATGCTACTGTTATCGAATATTAATTAACGGACAACATAATAATTAATAACAAACACCTTGTACCTATAAATAGCATGTTAAATTCGATAGTGGGTACATTACATAATTTGAAACGTGAGATATTACATAACATATCGTTAAAAATTAAAATAATATATAAATAGCG
Organism: Nasonovia ribisnigri; assembly: GCA_027563435.1. Lineage (NCBI taxonomy): Eukaryota > Metazoa > Arthropoda > Insecta > Hemiptera > Aphididae > Nasonovia > Nasonovia ribisnigri. Next base: position 59,128 of record JANEHU010000169.1, on the reverse strand, counting down.
TATATAGCTGCAGCATTTCTGAAAATCGCACATATGACAAAAAATACTTTATTGTATAAGAACGTTTCGGCACGACGGTGGTATAACCCAGTGGTCCTTATTTTATAAATCAACTTTTTTAATGATAAATCAAAACTAAAAAACACCTGTTAAAATTGGATACGTTTGTTGAATTGCGTCTAGTGTCACGATAGTATGAACTATGATAAAATATGGCGTTGCTTTGTAAATATCATGATAATATATTATGAAAAATTTACAAAAGACTGGGAGAATTTGAAAAATCGTATCAATTTAAAAAGTTGCCTTTCAATAACCATTCACTATACGTTGTAAACATAAGATTTTTTTCGGTATAATACATCCATATAAACTAGTACTAGACAGTAGACACCCTAATGCAGCATATTCGCTCACACAAAACGTTTTATGTCGAGGAGTTGTCATTGCGTTAGAAACTGCAGATTTTAAAGAAACTGTTCCTACCCATCACTAGTATACCACTAGTATAATACACCAATGAGATACGTCCATACCAGCAACCAAAAAAAAAAAACAGTAATACTGACCCTCCCTTTCCAAAGGGCAGGGTACCAGTATATTAAAGTATTATACTAAGTATACTATAGTAAAAACGCACTGTGCTTTAATATATTTCTAGTTTTTTTTATTTAACGCAAAAATTATTATGGCTTTCCTATTAAAATTTACATGTGTCCCGCTGTGAGTAAAAAAAAGTTATGGTCACGTTAGTATATAGTCACGTAGCTTACACTAGCTTAGTTTCCACTCTATATTTTTTCAAAATTCTAACCCATCTTTTTAAACACCCTGCATAATTATGTTATAATAACGTTGTAAAAAAATTTAGACATCCGGACCTGTATGTTGTATTCGTGTAGGTACATTATTCTTGTTAGGAATAATACGGCGTCTGCCGATCGGCCATTCGACTTTGTGAGTTAAAAAAATAATAAATAAACAAACAGAAAACCATGGAAAACATTTTTTTTCTTATAGATATCTTATAATAATCTTATAAATAACTTATCAACGTACTGTATTTTACCTACTTATCTACATGCATGCTGCACGAGTATATCGTCATAATATACTAATATGATTAAAATTAATAATATAGAACATTATTGCACGTGTCTGCCGTGTTTCTGTCAAGTGCATCGGTCGTCGTGTAAACCATTGACGCCCACCTTGTCCACTTGTTGTTTCCTGACCGGCGAAAAAAACCTATCAACAGGTACAAATTGAAAACTATTTTTTTAAACCAAAAAACTGTGTTGCACCACACAGGCAATTGAATAATATTTAGTTGGTTTACTCTCTTAATTATTATTCTATCACATATAATACAGCATGTAACAGAAAAATCTGACTTATGTAACTTTTCATATATTATAAAAAGTACGAGCAGCTTATAGCCTAATATTAAACAATTACAATAATATTATTAACAAATAAAAAAAAAATGGGCTTTCCTCGGGTACTTTTTATCAGCCTTGTGGTTTACTTACTACAAAATTATAATATAAATTACAATATATTAAATAATATATTAAGTCCTTCATAAATTCATAATTACGTCATAAAACTAATAGCAGCTGGTTATGTTTACATTCATAAAGACTCCGGAACCAAACTTTATAATGAGACACTCAAAAAGAATACAAATAATTGTATTCTAATATTATACCTATACTTATGATAGTTTAGTAGATAATTGATTATATAGTAAAATAAAAAACTACATCAAAACGTTTTCCCTTGATTTTAATTTAGCAATTCTGTTAGCTTGTTTTTTATTTGCAATATTATTATATTTTATAATCTACCTATAAGTTATAAGTTATAGGATTAATTGTCTACACTAGACTTATTATTTATTAATTGATTAAAGATAGATACTAATCTACATTAAAAAACGTCTAGGCTCGATTAGAACGCTCCATTACGTAATGAGATCTAAGACACAACATTCTTGGTAGCATTGATTTTAAAAGCCTCGTTACAATATACCAAAGTGTTTGTTTACTCACTTGGCTCTACAGCACTTTGTCGAGCTTTATCCTAATACATCCTCGAAGTGTTCTGTAATGAAGCCCTCGTACACAATGATACCTCCCTTTTCTCACGAAATACCTACTCGACAAAAAACCTTTTTATACTATCCGGATTTTGATGCTTTTTTGTTATTATTGTATAAAATTATGCTTTCAACAATACTGTGAATGAGTTTTTAAGTTTAAACGATTTTAATATAAATTATGAATGGTTTTTTATAGAGTTTTTGATTTTGTTTTACAAGATGATTATGTAATACAATTACAATGTTTTAAAATATTTCAAAAATTTAAGACTTGACATCGTATTAATTATTTTTTTCGAAAAATTTCATTATATTGATCAAAATAAAGGAATTTATTTAAAATTCATTATTTTTTTTATCAAACATCGCTCACCGATGTAGGGTGTCGGTATAGACTGCCGATTGTCGATCATCATTCACACGTGCGTACTGCTTTCACTGTCCGTTTGCTGGTTGGTCGATTTTATAAACGGATCAAACAAACGTTTCGGCCTGCTGTCTTTCCACGCTCTTTAAGCTGTGTGTCGTAATGACGTTGTGTTTCAAAATTCTACGTAAGAGAACGAGTAAGGCGCCGTTTGGAAGTCGTACATACACACAATAATACTATGTTAAAATATAATATAACAATATAGAAACGTTCCAAAAATGTGTTCTATTTTCTCGTTCCTATACATTTTATTTCATTGCCTGATTATTGTCTCGACTAGGTAGGCCATAAATATAAGCGCGTTACCCGCGTTTAGATGTACAGTTTAATTGCATGTCAAGTTATTGTGAGGTGGACCAATCACAATAAAGAAAAAAAAACGTACATTTTATAGTGGCACTATATTCAACGTTTAAACATAGACGTGATTGAATCGTTTTCTTTCTATGGCTTGGACGGACGTTTTCGATCGCACGTTGAGAATTTGTGACCACTTTACTCATTTTATGCTATACAGAGCCATTCAGATTTCATGTCATCAATATTGGTAAATGCATGCTTAGATAGAATAGAGTTAATTCAAATAGATTCGGCAAATCTTCACATAAATATATGACACAAAATTTAATCAATCAAAACGAAAGACCCTACAATATGTTAGAACGTTTTCGGGGAGATTATATTTTATTATATATACATTTATCTGGGATGTGATAATATTAAAGATAACCAGTTTTCAGCGACCATGGTTGCCGGCGTTATGTTTGCGTCTCTATTGTCGTGGACGACACACAGTAAGTTTATATCATATGAACTGGACGCGAACTTTGCACAACCGCTGCCCGAAAACATGACAGTCGGTCAAGTCTGCATATTGGAGATTTGGTGTGAAAATTGCATGTACATTCTATCGTCAGTTTTCCCTGAATTCAGTACGTCTACATTATAATATTGACATGATATATTGATATCATAGAATATGGGTAAAATTCTCCGTGGAAATAATATCCGAATCGGAAGTATAATGTATATCCGTTTTAGAATATTTATGGAAAAATTGTTCAAAAACCAGAATATTCATGACATTATAGGTGGAAAGTAAAAATATAAAAATATAAAAATGCAAAATAACCCTACCTAGTATATTCCATTTTTTTTTATTTTTCCTCACCTGTGAGATGAAGATTTTGGATTCGTATTAATGGTTGGTTGTTTATAAATTATCCGGTCCTGGTATTATTTTCTCTACAGATACTCTTGATGATCATACATAATATTTAGTAATTGTATAAGAACACTTCTGAAGTGCTTTGACATCTAATCTTCAGTTTTAAGCTGTCTGAAAACTCTGTTATATTACCGGTGCCCTTCAACTATCGTTTCGGGATTTATTATTATTATTTAAGTCGTTGAAAGTGTAATGTGCTGACTAAATCGACAAAAAAAGAATAATAAATAATTATATCGATAAAAATGTATCAACTATACTCAAAATTTAAAGGGCACAATAGCTTATTTTTATATGTATATAAATAGTATATAAATAATTTTTTGTTACTAACTTTAACGTCAACTGAACAAACTACGGACAATAGAGGATTAACATAAATTCACTGTTTTACGATGTCTGAAAAATATTTTGATATTCCACAGCGTTTTAAAAATGTTTTCGATGGAATTTAAAATATTACACCATATCTTTTTATTTATATACCTATCATACCATACCAGGATTCATACAACGTCTATAACATAATAATTAATAACATGTGTTATTAGATAATATAACATAATATTACTGGAGTATATGAAATTAAGAACATTTGTATTTGTTTTTAGATTTGTACGGGTTGCACGTGTCCATGTTCATAGCTGAATTGTCAAATGCCATATTCACCACATTATTAGAAGGAAATAATAAAGTCCATAGATATTATAATTAAAATGTCTGTTTATATAATAGATACCAGACAGATACCTAATTATATTTAATTGTTATATTATTTTGTTGTATTATAGTCTGTTTTTCTGTACGGCTATATTCTGCTGTATTACCCGCACAACTGCACGAGGAGCCAGGAGAGTACACTTATCAGTGGTGGCGCCAAGAATAATGCTTGAAAAGACGAATGGATCTTCGCGGGAAAGAATTTTTCGGATCCGTATACAAAATTGCCAATATGGGCCCCTTTTCCGCAATTATTGTCATCATAATATTATAATATTATACCTACTAAATCGACATATGAGTATTATTAATTATTAGTACCTACATTTAAAGAAAAATAGTTAATACATATTTTAATATGATTGCCATTTAAAACGGTAAAATAATAAGAAAATCCTCATTAAACAGTACAAACGGTCGGTTGCGCCGAACACGTATGGCTTGTGGGGCCCCAGAAATTGTTTAGGTGGTGGGTGGGTGCTTGACTGAGAGTCTAGTGATGCCCTGTAATGGATGTGTTAAATTTGAATCCAAAATATAAAATCATTGTATACGAAAAACGATTCTGAGCGAAGGCTGTCAGCCTATAATTTTACTAGGTATTATGTGATTTTTTTACTATATTAGGCATTAATACTACAGTAGGTAATTACTGTCGAAAAAATTGCATTTAAAAATTTCATGAGTGTACATATAAAACATGATAATAAACCTAAAAAAGTTTCAAGTAATTAAAAGTTTTTAAATATTTAATTTCATCCAAATTTGAACTTAAAATACCTATAAAAAAACCATGCTTATATAATTTTTTGAATTTCTTGGTAACACTATGCACTTCTTAAGTAGAACCATGTATTACATTTTCAAGATTTTTGACTAAACGAATAACATTTTATTGATAATTATAGAAAAAAAAAACTATGACAGTTGACAATTGTCAATTTCAAATGACTTTTAAGCAGTTCAAACTGTGTCAAAATATTTTGAAAATGTAATGAAGTATGGGAAATTATAAAACAAATATTTTGTGTTGGTATATTTCAAGTACCTACGGTTTTTAATTCCAATAGAATGAAAAAAATGAAAATGGAAATTCAATGTTATAAAAATTTGAACTTCAAAGGCTTATAAAAATTTCCAGTTCACATTTTTTTTGTTAAAAGCAGACAAACTTATGATGGACTTTGTATTACATTTTTAAATATTTTGACCAAGTGAAATTTTTTAATCAACATTAATTTAAAAAGAAAATAAAAAATAGAAAATTGAATATGATTATAACATGAGTCAAAATATTTTGAATATGGTTTTTTTATGGTGTATAGAATATGCTTATATAAACATTAAATGTAAATTCGAGTAATTTTTGTCAGAGTTACACCAAAATCCAAAATTGTTTTTGTCGAAATTAGTTTTTTTTTCTGGCATTTCTGAAAACTACTGGTAATTTCGACTTCTCGTATGAACCAACTATATTTATTTACACACTAAAAAACATACTGAAGTCAAATCGAAGCATAATTTCAAGTATTTATCGTGTACCTAACTTGGTCGATTTACACAACTTATAGGTACAAGTGTACAACAATGACAATATTTTTTATAATAGGTATTAGTGTTGTATAACTGATATAAAATACATTTTAAATTAGTTGAGCTCAGATGACAAAAAAAAAATACCCTAACAATATTAAAAATAAAACAAATATGTATGCAGTGATGATTATACCTATCTATTTTGTCTTGTTGTTAATGTAGGTACCTAATAAATAATTATTTTAGAGTAGTTATAGAGTAATTAGAGAACTTAGTCGTATTACCTAGTAAATACTTCACCTACATGAAAAAATACAATATGTAAATAATTTGAATTTTTTAAATGTATTAATAATCCATAATATTTCAATTATTTATTGAAATCAAATTTAATGTTCTAGTAATTTAACTATTTATTTATAGTTTTATTAATGGTAGCGTAATCTATAGTAAATTGTATGGCATTGGGTTAAAGAATCTGTCCGCTAGAGAGTGCCACAATGCTGTATACAATCGTTATAAATTATAATATTTTATTATTATACGTACCCTGCAATGTTTATTAAAACCAACGCCCAATAGTGTTATTTAACTGCCGGTATCATCGATATAATTTAACAAAAAGGTTCAAATATTTTATAAAAGTATTTTTATATAATAATTATCAACTAACAAGTGTGCGTACAATAATAAATAAATAAATAATAAGTGTTGCCGATGGTTTGGTTATTATCCCTTACGGTGGTAATTTAATCCATTCGTGGTACATGATGTGGTATAGTATAAAATGTGATATTTTTGTGGCATTTATGAAAATACAAAAAAATGTGTTACTAGATAATTAAATTGAAATATAGGTACTATTTCCCAAAATAGCCTACTGAAATTAGAGATTTTTTTTTGGTAATAGTATCAACAGTTGTTATATAATATTTATAGTCCTATGGAGCTAAAGAAATCTATGATGATATTATAAATTATAATCATAATTATTATAACTGATGACACGATCGTCAATACTCAATAGTACATGCATTTAAGTATTAAGCATTAATAAAACCATGACAAAGTAAGTTTTCTAATGAAAGAAATAACTTTTGAACTGTTGTGTATAAATGCTGTAAATGTTTAAACATTAAATAATTAGTACCAAATCCAAGCTGTGATATTGTTTTTTTCCTAAAAATGTTATATTATATAAACTATAATACCTAACAGTATCAACTATTAGATCCAAATTTTGATATTTTAAATAAAACAAATAAACTGGTTTATTCATCATAAGATAAAAATTAAAAACTATATTTTATCATTTTAAATACCGGTACCTACATGTAATATCAAGTGACATGTATAAACTCTTGTCTGGGTAGTAAACAATATTTTTTGTTCATTAATACATCAATTGCATAGATATGCATTTTAACTATTATTAGATGGCAGAAATTATATATTAATAATATTTTGTTGATAAGACACGAATTTGTAAAAATGTAGCACACTCGCATTATATTTTTAAATGTTAATGTGGTATTTGCGAGGATATTTTTTTATAGTAATAATATGAATAAATATGGTAAATTTGGTAATTGTGGTATTTTTACTATCGTGGAATGGTAAGTAATACGACATTTCGAATTCGGCAACACTTAACTCCATAGACCTATCAGTTTATAAGCCTTTGCAAGTGTGGTATATAAACTGACTTCACTCTGTGGTCTTTAATAGGTACATTAACCGTACATCTAACATAATAGTGCAACCAAAGGCAATACACCTTGAGTGCAACCCTAGTACAATTTTAAGGTTTACACAATTAACAATATTAGTGACTACCATGATTTAAGATAGATACTATAACTTAAATCGTGATAACTACATAGATGCAATCATAGTCCATAGAGTAATAAGAATATTCTTATTACTCTATGGACGCAATAGGAATTTCATAATATAATCAATAATAGTTAACAATTAACGTTATGAAGTATTTGCTTAAAGTTTAAACTATTTTTCATGACTAAACTTATTTATTTAGTCATTTTATTTTCACTACGTCCATACCGTCCGCATCCTTTTTCGTTTTCTGATTTTTTTAAATCCTGTCGTTAGTTACAATCTTAATCTACGATCACACCAGCAATCATGAAACTTGAAGACTCACAATTCGGGTTTATATTTTCTCCACAACTAACCACGGTATTACAAGTTTTCGATAAGTACAAGTACGAAATCAGACTTTGTGGAGGTGCAGTACGTGATATTCTGTTGGGCCAGACTCCTAATGATCTGGATTTTTCCACTACAGCTACCCCTGATGAAATGGTTGAAATCATGGAGAATGAAAACGTCAGAATAGTTAATAAAGGCGGTTTGAAACATGGAACAGTTACTGCTCATGTTGATGGCGTTAACTTTGAAATCACCACACTGAGAATTGATGTTGTTACTGATGGCAGACATGCTGATGTTGAATACACTAAGGATTGGTTATTAGATGCAGGGCGAAGAGATTTAACGGTAAATTCCATGTTCATAGGAATGGACGGCACCGTATATGATTATTTTGACGGATACGAAGATTTGAAGAAGCGTCGAATAAGATTTGTTGGTGATGCCAAGTTGCGCATCGCTGAAGATTATTTGAGAATTTTACGGTACTTCAGATTTTATGGCCGTTTGGCTACTGCACCCAATCTTCATGAAGAATATATACTTGAAACCATACGAGAAAAAGGCAGTGGACTCAAAAATATATCTGGTGAACGGATTTGGTCAGAACTTCAAAAAATTTTATTAGGCAATTATGGGTCTGTTATAATGAAAACTATTTTATATTTAGGACTAGGCCCTTATATAGGTCTTCCAGATAAACCCAATATAGATGAGTTTGATAAAGTTATTAATCGAAGCTCTGGGTTAATGCTAAGGCCAATAACGATGTTGACGCCGTTTTTAAACAATCTACAAGATGTTGTCGAAATAAACAATCGATTAAAGTTTAGGGTGCTTGACAGGGACTTGGGATTATTATTAATGGAATGTAGAGATAAAAAATGGACACCAGACACCATAAAAAAAAATAAAATAAAAATTATAGTAAATCCAACAAAACAAGTTAATATGAAAATGTTTATTGAACAACTGTTAACATATAACAATGAAAGAACAATGCTTGAGGAATTTCAAAAATGGACACCATTAAAGTTTCCTATTACAGGAAATATGATTAAAAATCAAGGGGTGGAAGATGGAAAGAAAATAGGAATAATTTTGAGGAAACTCATTGAATACTGGGCAGATGATGATTTCCAAACAGATATCGAAGAGTTACTAAATTTGATACCTAAAGTTAAAAATGAATTGAGCTGCAGTTTCAAAAAATCTCAGAAAAATATATAAACAAAACCTATGTACCTGCATATGTAAACTATTGTATTTAAATAATTTTTTCTAAAAATTGTAAATATATAAAAAAAATATAGTAATTTATTGTTATAAGTTATTGTTCAGAAATATTACTTATTTCTTATACAATTGTAGTTTATTATAAGAAACTAGCTGATCCCGTGCACTTTTCTGCCAGTTAAAATACTAACTTTATATGATTCAAAATTTGTGTTCAATTGGTAATTTACAATTATTAAATATTAGAGTGAATTGAGTAGTTGACCTTTTATCTAACTCACCAGCGACAGCAGCAACCATCAAAACCATGTAAAAAAAACTAATGTTTGAGAGTAATTGTAATTAGAGTACTAAAGTCTTACCTAGAAAATATTTCACCGATATAAAAAATACATGGAAATAATTTTGATTTTTCAAATTATTGTATTAATAGTCGATAATATTTTTGGTTCCTGACAAATCTAATATTTGAATGTCTAATTAAGTCATTTCACTAGTTTTGTAAATGGTAGCGTAATCTATAGTGAACTGTAAGAGCAATCGAGTTTTCTAAAACTGTCCACCAGAGAGGGTCACAATGCTGTATTCAGTGGTTATATTATAATCGTTTCATCGTGTTAACTATTAAATAAAATGCATTCCTGTAAACATGAATTAAGACAATCTTGATTATGCCTAAAAATAAATAGACTGATAAAAGAGAGAAAGGTCCAGGAGCCAATATTGTTGGAAAAATATAGTATACAACTTATAAGTACCATTTATGCCCACTACAACAAGAGAGAGACGGAGCGAGAATATTTCAACAACAAGGATACAATTTTTTAGAAAAAGTTAGTACCTATACGCTTTATGTAGTTGGGTCCCATTATACCACACAGGTATTGGCTATCTTTTTTCTAACAATGTTGGCACTTGGAAACCTATAGTAGCGTATGGTGACGTGCAGTCCATATATTAATAATTTTATGGTATTCAGTCGATATAACATTATTTTTTTGTATTAGGTACGATGTATGTTGTTTCAAGGAACGTTGCAAATACTTACTGGTAGTTATCCTGTTGGCTGTTCCATGGTACTGTGCTTGAAAGAAACACAAAAGTTAAGAGCGTTATTTAAGATTTAACTGCCGGTATCGTCGATATAATTTAATCAAAAAGTTCAAATTTAATTTTTCTAGCTTCCTAAAAACCGCATATCTACAAACTAATGTGTCATTTTCGAGTTTCCATTACTGTTAGTTGTCACTGATTGTCAGTAACGCATTATTGCGTGATCGGTAAATGTTTACCACCGCATGTGAGTAAATATATATATATATATATTCTATATAGTAAAAATATAATATAATAAATAATAATGGTAAATGAAAACATTATATTTGTGATCAAGTTTAATGATATTTAAGTGTGATATGAACTTGTATTTGCCACATTATTTTAATATAATTGGATTTCTGAACAAAATTATTTGAGAATTTCAGAAAAAAATTTAAAAATGAATTTGCAAAAGTAAATGTATATGTATAACGCACTCGTTCAAAATACTAGTCACTAGTCAGACAGGCTGCTGGTCAACGTAACCAACAGTCTGGTACAACGTCTAAAATATATTATAAATATTATAATACACCATCAGCATAATATTATTTTTAAAAGTTTTTCAAATAGCATAAGTTGTATACTTGTATGACATACTAAAACGAAACTATATAATATATGATAGGTTATTTAGTTGGGGCCAAGTAAGAAATACGTGTCAACATCAAACGTAGAATTTTTAAATTTTGTGTACACATAGGTAACTCATAACTCATAAGCGTCTTCAAAAATTATTTTTGAGGGGGAGAATTGAGACCTACCTATTTTCTAACGTATAGTTTGATCCCTCCACGCCTCTTACTAACACAATATAATATTATTTTTTTAATAGGCCATGATTTTTTGTATCATTTGTATTATTTGTACCTATGTATTTTGTCCTTTATATTATATTGATAAATTATTTGATGATCAAGTTTTTTATTTACTTAAATTATTAATAACAATTGACTGACTTAATACGCCATGTAGTTTTCGTAATGTCGTTAGTAAAACTAAAAAAATATTCCAGGGGGCAAAACAGTAAGTTGTGCACTTAAACCTCCTAAACCTCGGCTAAACCTCCTCCGAGGTCTGACTAAGGACATGACAAATTTAATCTTGATTACAACGTATACAAATGTATGTTTATTACTTCAAGTTTAGTGGTGATGTGTGGGGTGAGGCAAGTGAGGAACCACCTCACTCGCAATTTCAGAAATTAAAAAATATTCGTTTACTTTATATCGGTACTATTTTGAATTTCATACGTTTTCTTTAATCTCAAATATTTAACATAATATACAATATTGATGTTTGATTAGATAAACAACATTTCGGAATATTACATTTTTTCTGTACAGAACTTGCTCGAAACGCGATAATGGCTGCTCGTCGCCATAATACGTCCCTATAAAAGCTATTATAGTCGTTGCCGTTTTTAATCCTGCTAGTCGCGACCGCTAAAGGTCACGAAATTCGGCAGAGTCGGCAGTCGCCGCCGCCTTAAGTCGATAAATTAAAAATGTAATTTTGTCTAAAATATGATTTTTTTTTTTTGACTGGTGACTAAATAATGAGTTATCTAGTAAATAATCTGAAACGTGGACTTAAAAATAATTGAGTTGAACAATTGGGCACTCGAATTATGATTTTCAAATGAATTATCTTATTCTACCCGTAGGTATCGTCAAAAATGATTTCTGAACGTAATACACGACACCAGCCACCGGCGGTGTTCTAGAAATCAAGTACAGCCAACCGTACTTGAAATGACGTGAAATGTGCTGGAAGAGGTTGTTCCCGTAGTAACAGCAAATAATCTGATAAATTGAAGATTATTATTGTAGAGCTGCGTCACTTGTTATAGGTATCTGCAGACACTCCTTTTAACATTAACCCAACTACCCGAAAACTCATTAAAAGTCATTTATTTACAAAAACTTATAGTGTAGCGCGGACGACAGACGTGCGGTGGATTCCTGCGAATAACGAGAATCAGCATAATATTATACGAACTACGGTAATCTAAATAGAGATGGAGTTTAATTCAGATGAATTTGTTTGTCTATATTACATAATTATATATTATATTTTTGATTACATTTTTTTTACTGACAAATTGAGAATGTGGGTTATTTTGTTTTGAGATATTAATTACATTCAACCTGTTAGGCTATGTGATCGGACATAATTTTCGATATTAACAATTGACAGTATAAGACGTTTATTAAAAATGGTTGGCTATAATAAAACTGTATTAATCTGCAAAAAAACATTTCAAGAATTAAAAATTGAGTTTTTAATACTTGAAGACTTAATATTGTATTATCCTTGAAAAATGTTTAGTTGTAATGATTCAAAACAAATTGAAATTAAAACAAGTAGATTTTTTTTAAGTATACCTATAAACATTTATTTGAATATATGTTACCGTCAATTATGTAAATATTAGGTAATAACGTAAATGGCTAGCCAATATCATATTAAATTCCTAACAATAGTAGTCGATATCGTCAATGCCTATAGGCAACATAGGCAAGGTTGTAAAATTAAAATATTTTGTTAAGACATTTATAACTATGACTAAGAAATTACCTTAATGTCTAATACTGATAGACAATGTTGGTAATCTTCTTTAGCGAAATATTTAAATTGGGTTGGAAACTTAATTATACGTTAAAGATAAATTATTATACATTAATAATTAATATAACATAAATAAAATAAATAAATAAAATTATGTATTTTCACAATTTGATGTACTGTGATACTTTGAAGGTAGATACTAGATACATGTTATACGATGCGCTAGTAGGCATGCGTGTGTACAAATATTATAGTTTGATTAATATAATAATTATTACACAAATAAGTTATTGCGATTTTTATTGTATACCCACTATATAGATGACATATATGTATCGATAGACGGGTATCGTTTACTTAAAATGTACCTAATGTACGACCATCGACATATTAGAAAGTACGTATTGTTTTTCGTACCGATTATAAATTATAAATCGATAAAATGACTATACAACGCAAGGCCATTTCTAATTAAAATGTAGGAATACATTTTTTAAACTTTTACATAAATAAAACTGTTTACAACTTATAAAAAGTACCTAAACCTAACAACCAGTTTACAGTAGATTTTTGATCTGAATTGATTTAATATTTATATGAATTAAGTCTGAAAAAGCCCGGAGTTATCTTCATTGCCTAGGAAATATTTCTTAACGCATTATTGCCTGAAAATAACGGACATTAGCGTTATTTCCTATTCAATATCGTATACTGTCCGATTTGATCGGAAATATCGTTATATAGTCATTAACGTTAATTCCTTCATTTACGTCTTTGCCGGTAACATATATATATATATGCAATTATTGTACATACGTACATAGGTAATAGTGTAATTCCATTGAATATATTGAGTACTTATAGAAAATAAATGATACAGTTACATATAACTATTTAGTGGGATTATGCGTTTAATATTTTGAAACTACACCAAAATCATTAATGCAATTTGTTAATTTAGCTGGACGATAGTATAAATAAGTGTTGGATGGGAATAAATTATATCCGGATTACCCATCACGCAACTCATTTGGTCGTGATGTGGACGAGAACTTGCACACGTCCGATATCGACTATATCGACTATATCTCAACTTACTGCAGCTGGAGAACATATTTTATTTCGAATATTATATTATTATACTATAGGATACCTATTATAGGATAGCCAACAAGGAAAGTCTTGCGAGCTAAACGGTAAGTTCTATGCGTTCCATTATTTCAAAAAACAATAATAATTTTTCTTTTTATTCGGTAGGTATATTTTGTTTAATTTACAATATAAGCAATGCATAAGTACCTATGTATGTGACAACGATATAAATAGAGAAATGGATTTAAGTAGCTTGGTGACCGTGAGTTGGAAAACCGTTCAATAACAGACTATTCTTTTTGAGTCTTCTTCATGTCTGTCGATGGATTATTTGATAAAAATTAAAACAATTTAAACAAAAAACCTTATCATAATAATTAAGAGTACGTTACACCTGTATATGTTGTCTCCGTCTTATACACTTACGATATAGATATAAACTTTACGTTCAGCATATCACGTTTAGCTCCTTTAGTTTTTTTTAGATATTAACAATTATTTTAGAGTATCTTTCGGTAGAGTTTTTCATTTTTGAAAAAACTGTAGAAAAAATTAATAAATAAATTAATATTATTGAATATTTTTTATTATTTTAAATCAAATAAAAATAGTCAATGCGATGTACTAAAAATAATGATTAACTGTGTTAGTTTAAATTCAATAAAGAATGTCGTTTAAACCATACAGCAGGTGTTCTCAAACTGTGTGCCTTGGAGTCCTAGTGATCCGCGATGATAATCTAAAAGCTCCGTGGATCGTGGACATATCTGAATTATAAATTAAACTAAATCAAAATAATATATTTGGTTAATTATGTTTATTTTATTAATAATAACCCGCATATTTTGTTAATCGAAAATTATGTTATAGGCGAGTTGGTTGAAGATTATTTTGCTTTTATCGTTTATGTCGTTTATGATTACCTATATAATTAAAAAGAAACTCATAATCAAATATTTTATGCAGTATTTTTCATGAGTCATGTATATTTTGTGTTTTTTTATGAGCATTCAAAATGTTTGAGGCTCTGTAGAATTTTCTTAGCAAAATAAATAGGCTTCACGAACAAAAAAGTTTGAAGACCACTGGTACACAGCATATATAGTAGGAAAGTATCAAAAATCTCAAGGGATGATGTTGGGGGCAAAGAACATGGCTCAATGCGACAATGCCTTATTTCCTTCCTTAAATAATTCCCAAATACGTCGCTGACCACAGTATTGTGGTAAACGGAACTCACTTAATTTATATAATCAGGAAAAATAAAAATATATTACCTTCATAACTTGTTTGCTATATATTCATTGCAGTGAATTTTTTCGAACAAAATAATACGTATGAGTCGATCCGCAAAATTCAAAGACGTGGGGGCCAAAATATGGTATTATGTATACCTATTTATTCAAGTAACGTCACAATCGCACAACACCCGTAAATTTGCACCGTCGATATTATCATGTAGAACGTCGTCAAAAAAACTGCGGCGACTAGGAAGACGTCTGAGTGATAGACATGCACTCCGTGACGTATAACATATTGGTATTGTGGTGCGAAAACACAAAATACACTCATACCGAGGTGGCGCGAAAGCGGGGCCGGTGGAGGTAAAAAAAAATAAATAATAAGGCGAGAAATAAGAGAAGAAAAGGCCCAGCGGCGAAGGCGGCAGACGAGCAACCGCCGCCACACGTATTTATTATATTATTACATGCGATTGTGTATAATATTTTCTAGCATATTACATTTTATACGATCTAAAAGGGAGTTTTCGGCTCGGCAAGGAGCGGGGTCGCGTAGCCGAGTCCACGTCGTCGGCGGCGTGTTTTACGTTCGATTGAATCAATTAGTTTTCAATCCCTTGTTTTTGCCCGACAACAACAAAAGGCTTACGGCGGCGGCGAAAAATAATACAATAATAATAACGAGACCGTTTCGTGTCCGTTTCCGTTGTCGTCACCGCTGCCGCCGTCAACGTTTTCATATAATATATATATATATATATATACGTACACAATCCAATGCAGCGTGGACAATAATTGCTCATGTTGTTATTTCGCCGGAAAAGCGGTCCGTGACGATATCGTTACGAAGCTTATTCCGCCGCCGTCGCCGCTGCCTCCATCCCTTTTGCCAAAACCCGCGCGAACAAAATATTTTACGACGTGTTTGTGTGTTGTCTATATTATATACCGCGAGCACATAATAATATTATATATATATGTAATATGCTCACCTATACAAGTATACAACGACAATATAGTATATCGCATCGCGTTACGCCTTTACTTATATATTACAGCACAACACCACATGAAACTAGTTTAATATCCTCCATCGGCTCCATCACGTATAATATTGTGCTCTAACCGTCCAATATTGTACGTGAATACTGCATGTGTCGTGTAGCTATATCGGTAGGTATGTTATATTGTTATAGGGCGGAGGACTTAGGGAGGTTCGTTTTTTGCGCTATAATGAAAAAAGAGAAAAAGATGGTAAGCCCTCTCCGGTACCAGTAGGTGTCAAGATAGTAATTGACTATCATGATTGGAAGACACTGTAATGAATGTGTTACATTTGAATTCAATCGCATTGCACCCGAAAAACGATTCTTAGCGGAGACGGACCTGTCATCCAATATGTATATACCTAAAGTAAAATATTACTTATAAGTAAATTCGAAATTTTATTACAATATATATTATATGTATCTTGTTGTTAATGTAATTTGCTTAATATTATAGTAACACGGTAAGTTGAAATAATTTTTACCGAAAACATCACATTTATTAAACATATTATTTAGATACAATTTCCAGTATATTAATAACTTATGATGTAGTGTCTTGAATTATGTTTACAAGCTTTTTGGCCGTCAATGCATTTTTTACTAATATTTATAGGAAAAAAACTTTGAAAATTTTTATGACTAATTAAAAAAAAATATTGGTTAAGACTTTAAGAGTAAAAAAATTTTTTTAATTATTTCAGCTAGACGTACACATTATAGGAGATATAAAAATAAAAGTATTGTGAAAATGTCATGTATCTGTGGTTATTCTTTTTTGAATTACAATAAAATAAGAATATTCATTTTGTTGAAAACTGGTTCAGAGTAAATATTTCCGGTTTTCCCTTTTAGATTCTGAGCGGAGCGATGAATGTATTGGTTTTACAATGATGTGTGTTTTTTTTTTTATTTTCTTTTTATTTTTATTTTTTTTGTATCTGTCATCACGTTTTGGGACAGTAAAAGTGCTTAGATTTTCTTCAATAATACCTTTTCTGATAGGAAAGTGAATCTAGTTGGTACTTTGGGGGGTCAAAAGTAAACATTTTCCAGTAGTTTTCAAAAGTACCGTGAAAAACAAATGGAAAATTAAGGAAAAAACGGGAATTTTTACGCAACATTGATTTTCGATAAAATCGATTTTGGTTTTTGGTGTAAGTCTAAAAAAAATGACGGTAAATACATGAAATTTTTACTGAATGTTTATATAAGCAGTTTCTATATACCATACCGTTTTCAAAATATTTTGACTTATTTTGAGCTGTTTACAGACATTTTAAATTTCCAATCTTTTTGGTTTTTTTTTTTAAAAAATCAATAACATTTTATTTATTCGTTAAAAATTCTTGAAAATTTAATAGAATACTCCTAATATATTATTTCAAAGGTAGATGAAAAATATTAAAAATCTGTAGTCACAATTTTTTTTTTTAAGCATTTAAAGTTGAAATTTTGACAAAATACGTAAAAATGACGAAAATTTGCAAATTATTTAGAGTTAGAAATTCATAAAAATTTTTCTTTCAAAATCTAAGATTTTAAAATGTAACACGAGATTTAACATAAGTTTATCTACTTTTATCAAAAACAAAATATCTAAAAGCAAGTAAAAATAAATTTGTATGAACGTTTTAAGTTCATAATTTTACAACATTGGATATTCTCTCGATTTCTCATGTAGTGTTTTTCTTATTATTGTAGACATTTTCAGTTTTCAATTTTTTTAGTTTTTTTTTTTATAATTGTCAATAAAATTTTATTTGGTGGGCCAAAAAGTCTGAAAATGTAATACAAGCTTTATAACATATTGTTACAATATCAGTTGAAAATTTTTAAAAATACATAGGCACGATTTTTTTTATAAGCATTTAAAGTTCGAATTTTGACAAAATTTGTCAAAATCTCGAAAATTATAAATCAATGTAATTAAAAAATTATAAAATGTTCAGTTTTTTTAACTAAGTGTTGAAAATTTAAAACAAAAATTCTCATAAATAAATCATACTGTAACCAAAAAATCTAAAAAATATATCAACACATTTATTTTTTACAGACATTTTAATTTCAAATTTAGACAAAATTTCATATTTAAACCAAGAATAATGATTTTAGTTATTTTGATATAATTTAAAAATATTATTTGTTGGTATATGAAACTTTTAGAATATATTGTTATATTTTATATACACGCAATGGCATTTTAAAATATAATTTTTTTGAGAAAAATGAATTTAACCAACTATAGTAAATACTAATGCCTATAATACTAAAATTAATTACTTTATTCACAATAATATCATCAAATACATTTTAGACTTAGTAAGATATTATAGACTGACTGACCGTCTTCGCTCAGAATCGTTTTTCTTATTCAATGATATTATATCATTGGATTAAAATCTAACACAATCCATTACAGTGACTCACTTGTAACCTACTGTACAGCAGAGCGACATACACTTACCCGCCCTTTTTTTTTTTTTTGATTTTTCCCAATCCTTAAAAAAAGTACTGCGCATTTTGCACTTTTTACTTCCAGTACCAAGTAGGTACTAGAAAATACATTGGAGTTGAAGATTGAAATATTTTTACAAATGCAAAACGCGATGACTGCATTCCTACAAAATACGAAATTATATAAGAGCATTATGGGTCCGTATATTTTAAAATATGAGTTGAATGGTGTTTCAACCAATAAAAAACGGTGAAATTATTAGTTAACTAATAAGAGCAAAATAATATGATAGAATTTTAAATTTTCAAAAAAAGCATTTTGAAAAAAGTCGATTTAGGTAGATGGTAATTATATCCGTTTGATTGATAATTATTTTTTCTTTACCTTTTATCTGAAAAATCAAATTGTATTATGTCTTAAAATATAATATAATCCAAAATAATAACGTTATAGAAATACTTTGATGTAATATATACGCACGTCACAATGTAGGTATACTACGGAATAATATAATATAATATTTAATATTATACAACAAGACACTATTATTATTATACTGTTAATCGTAAGCGTATAACACGATATTCGTCTAGAAAGCATTATAGTGGTCTGAAGAAACATGTACCAATACAATATGATATACATAAGTACATCAAATATAATAATGCATCTACGAAGATTAGAGATCACTGCGGGAAGACGCGTGTCATCCGGTTGTGGAGTGTAGGTATATATACGCGTATAATTAACGTAATACTTCCGGAGCACAAAATACACATGCCGCGCTTATAAATAATAGCATTTCTGAAACCAAAATCGCTCTACGACAGTCAGTGAATTTAAGAATATCCCTAGTTTAAATGAATGATAAATGACTATAACAATAATATATAAAAGTTAATTTATAATTTAAAATCTATTTATTAATTTATTCATAATATAATATTCCCATGCCAAACTAGTTGTTACGTTATTAAATCGCGTGTGCGTGTATGTGTGTGTGAGTAGGTGGGGGGGGGGGGCTAGGTCGCTAGGTAGTATATGGGAATACATAATACAAAATTGGTATAGTATATATATTTTTTTTCGCTAATTATCATGTTTAAATTTGTTTTATCATTGTTTAAAGAAAATCTTAAGGTCGAGAAAATGTATATAAATCACTTTTGTTACTATATTATGATACTGACATTGTACATTATTATACCTATAAAATACCGATAGGTGATAGCAAAATAAAAGTAAGTATGAGTACCGAATGATGTCTATCTTCAATAATATTATTTTATATCGTCATGTATAGTATAACATATAATATGGTGTATATACATAAGGAGACAGGTCATCGGATTGCCTGCTATACAGACACATCCGCTGTGATGTATATAATATATTATGCATATTATATATATGTATATAATATCACATAATAACATATTATATTATATATCTCGCTGTTGTGTATATTACAATATTATACACCGTACATGTATGTCATTATACACAATAACGAGTATAATATAGGTAGTGCGACTTGTTACGAAAGCGATGTGATGGTCCTGCAGGATCAGGACGGACGGCGCGCTGTAGTTGTAGACACACTCACACACACATTGGCGGCTGTAATAGCTCAGACGTGGAAATGACGGCGCACGTTTCGGCGGACGTGCCGTGTACAATACGATTTAAACGCGCGCAACAACACGAAGAGATCGCCGTGGTCTTATATGTATACCGTCATTATTGTTATTATTATTTTCTATGAAAGTGCGGTACAATATAACATTGTATTATATACGCACACGCGAGCTGATGTAATAATAAAGGCACCACTTGATTAGAGCAAATTGAACGAGTGTAGTACAAACGTCGTGCTCGTGCAGTATAATGTATGCTCGCGGTGTATATATACAGATTATATACAGCGCGCACGAACCGTCCGGCTCCTACAATATACGTTCGTCGAGTATAAAATAATACTTACTGTGCGTGTGTGTGTGTGTGTGTGTGTGTGTGAGTGAGTTTCCGTCCACTAAAGCACGTACGAGCGGAGATAGACGTTTAAACGAAGAAAAAACCGCGGCCCGGCCGGCGAGAGGGCGACCGACCACTTCGTTAACACGACTACGACGACGACGGTCGACGACATGATAATAATAATAATAATAATAAAAAATATAATCTCGTATATTATCTGGGCGCGTACCCCGCTCTCGAGACACTTTACTCGCACCGGATATGCCGCGACGCCAATAATATTATACATTATTATCCGCGAGTGCTTTCGTACGGTAATAATAATTTTATACACACCGTGTCCGATACATCGTCGAGCGTGAGCACCTATATAGAAATAGAACGCACTACGCACTATAATAATATATAAGACTCGATAATTCGCAGACGATCGTGTACCACCGCAAATATAAATGCGTACCTATACGACTATATTACTGCTATCGTCTGCACTGATCGCTTACATAAATAATAAGAAGAAAATATTGTGGTCGACGACATTTTTATTTTCCGTAGGGCCGATCGAAGAATACACGTATAATGCAGTATCGCTCGCAGGGACGGATCAAGGCGGGCCTAGCCCCCAAACATGTTATTTATCCAATTTTCATAAACATTGGACGTTTTGGAAAAAGTGACAGTATGAAAAGACGTTTGGTTTTAGTTATTTAGTATAACATAATCATTAATTTGTTTATTACATTAAGATTATACTAATATTGGGAAAACATTTTAAATTAAGAATAAAGTGTAGGTAAGATTGTAATATTGTATTTGTGTTGTAAAAAAATTTCTCCCCCCCCCCCTATATCTTTGCTCTGGATCCGTGCCTGATCTCTCGATCACTGCTACTGGTAGTTGGTGTCCGCGATACTCAATAATGTTAGTTATATTTTATACAGTTTAGCATAAATAATACTATACGCGTAGGTAACGTTATAACCACGCGGAAACAGTTATTGAAGCTCTCTTCACAATGTTTGTCATATTAATATAAAACACAGAAGTGTTTCGTATCTGAGTATCTAACGTCCGAAGTCTGTTTGCTTTCGTCTGCCTATGTGCTCGCCCACCGAGATCGAAAATAATTGTAATCACAGTTAATAGGTATATCCTCTGATACAGACGACCCGAGTTCTGTACGACCGTTCAATTATACCGGAACGTCGAAAAAATGAAAAATACGCTTAAAAAAAGTTTACGATACATTGTGTCATGATCAAATCGAAGAATAGAATTGATATATTATGGATAAAGTTTTTATTTTGTACATATCAAAATCGATATCTCAAAATTAAGTATAGATACTTAAAAATTATATTTCACTCGAACTAAATTGATTTCCAAACTTAAATCATCGATTGATTTGAGATACTTTGTGTAGATGTAGATGGTAGATGTTATTCTTGCATTAATATTAATATTAATATTGAAATACGGTAGTCTTAAATACATCAATAGTATAAGTCATTAGTCAAAATATATTGTTAACTATCTTTCAAACACTCAACCACAACCACAGCTTAGCGGAGGGTTGTGAATTATTATTTACTAATCTGTATCTTGATTTATTTTATTTTATTCATCATCATTGTAGGTAAGATCCTACCTATTCTCTGCAGTACAACTATTATGAATTTTTTTGCAAATATATTATTTATATTATTATTGTTAATTATACCTATATAATAATGCAATCGTATTCTGCATAGGACCTATTCCCGCACTCGTATATTCAATTATTATTATTATGGGTACCTATAAGACGCGAGGTACACGCCGATAATTCGCACTCGTAAAGACATAAATTTCGCAGTTATCGTCTAATGAATCATTACCGGATAACGATAAATTAAAGTCAACTGACGGCGGCCAACGTTATAACTATGTTACAAACATTTTTTTTTTTTTTAACGGGGCGGGTTCGCGTATTTCTTTCTTTCTCTCTATTTATTTATTATTATTTTCTGTAGGCCGTCTGCAGGCGTACGCCGTGTATTTACGGAGCTATACAAACAATGATTTTGTTTCTGTTATTAATAATGGTGACCCGCTGCGTCGGATTTTTAGTTACACCAGTCATTATTATTTGCAGAGACACGCGTTTTCCGTACATTAATACAGCGGGCGTTTTCCGCTTCACGGTAGGTGTTCCTTCGTAATGACAGGGCTGGATTGTTTTTTTCTTTTTACTCGTTCCCTTTTTATTTTATCTGATTGTACATTTTCGATTTGCGTCGCCCTGTCCGTCAAAGCACACGATACTGTATGGCAATACGTCTCAATTACCACTGGCTAACGTCATATATTGTGTTCGCATAATAACAATATACATAATATTGTATACGTGTGTTGCTGTATAGTGATGATTACACATTGTACGAGTATTAACGCGACGTTGTGTTTACGTTTATTGTGATTCAATATGTCGCATAATATAAGACTATGTATAGACGTACCCACATAATTATTATACGACTATGTTATTATTCTTAAACTCAATATTTTATTCTATAAAGCATATAGAAATTATAATTATAGATATCTATAAAACACCCTGTGGCCCTGTTGTACCATAAAGGTATATTATGTCGTAGCAGAAGTCCAGGATTTTTCATATTTTTTGTTTTATTAACAAGAATTTAAACATCGTAATATTGACAGTACTCGTCAATTTAGTTGTTTATTATTACTCTATAGGTTGGTAAATAAAAAAAAAATGTATTTAAATTCATTTATTTATTAATAATAACTAATAAGGTATATAAGAATATAAATATTATATACTATTAATATAAATATTATGCTGCATGGGAGCCCACGCCATAGTCGTGACTGAGTCGTAGTAATTTTAAAAATATTCTTGTGTAGTTAATTTTTGACACACTTTCTGTGATAAATACTTGACAATATAATATATACATATATGTACCTAAATGTTATATGCTATATGTTTACATTATTAGGTTAAATTGGACAGACAATTAAAATGTATTAGTCGTGAGCAAAATATACGTTGACACAAAATCACGGATAAATCGCATACAAAGCTATAAAGTCAAAGTTTTTTCTTTATTAAACAACAACTGTCGTATGAAAAACATAAAAATACCTATATACTGTAATAGGCACGTTCAATAATATTTATGTCAAACTATTCGGTAAAGTAAGAAATGTCAACATAAGCATTACATGCGATTTGACAACATTTAAAGAAGACATGGTAAAATAATGTAGATACAGAGTAGAGAATCGATCACAAAATATACAAGGTGGTTCACCAAGTAAGTACATGTACACTGCCATTTTTTTCTTTAATAATGAATTTATTCATTTTTATTTTTGCAATGTTTAAATATACCTCCTACTAATGTAGTAATATAAACCATATTTTCAAATACTTCGATTGTTTATGCCATTTAAAGATTGAACTGCGTCAATACAAATATATTTTCAAAATATTTGAAATCGCCGTGTTTTACTGTAAATAGTTAAGTAGATGATTTATTTGTCTAAATGTGGATGTACATATACCTATTACCTATATAAATTTAAATCCGAACAAGTCGTGGTACTGAATTATTCAACCATATGCAGGTACTATAATATAACTATATAAGAGTTATAGTCATTGATAATAGGGTTAGAGATATTATGGAGACTATTTAGATTTTAAAATATTGTTGTAATTAATATTATTACTACATAAAATTAAATAATTCAGAAACTATGTGTGAATTATTTCAATGTAGATATATTAACATTTTCAAAGTAAACACAATATTATACTTAACATTTTACAGTAAAAATAATTATTATTATTTGAAGAATAGACGTTTGTATCACAAAAGTACTTAAATGGTATAAAAAATATCTGAAAATATGATCGATAATAGAATAATATACTTGCAACATATCCAAAACATGGATGATTATGGTTGGCGTTTTTGGCAAATCACCCTGTACAATCTAACGTAGTTTCTATACCATATAGATACCAGAATCAATGACGTCATCATTGTCACAGCAATCAAATAGTATATACCTACCTATAGCGGTGCCATACAATAATAATAATAATAATAATAATCATGGACAAGATGCGTACATATTATTATATTATATAAGATACTGTGTTGAACTGCGTTCAGACATTAGAGAACAGCCGTCGCTTTTCGCCGTCACAGCGGTAATTGACAGTTTTTCCTGTTTTCTCGTGAGAATTTAACAACCTGTCAGCGATATTCGGCTTTAGGAGAGCGGCGCGTTTCTTGCCGCTACGATGATTATAATAATAATAATAATAATAATAATAATATATACAAGATGATGATGTAATATTATATATACATATTTAGTCACGTTTACTGTCAACCGGCCACACCACGACCAGAAAAATCGCGCTCGACGACGCGTCGTTATAATGATGATATTATGCCTTCCCCCCGTCCGACGAGACTGTATATAATATAATACGACGCTAATGACGGCCGCGTGCTCCCGAAACGCGACACGACAACCGTATGTGTTATACCACTGCACGGTAGGTACACATAATAATAATAATATTGTTAAAAGTTACTGTACCTATGTACAAATTTATACTGCTGCAGGGTGAACAGATAAAGGACAGTCTCCGGCAGTGCGGTTATTAAGGGACCAAAGGAGGGGCACCGCGTGCGTGCCGTGCTTTCATCGTATTTGCCTATTATGAGAATTACTTAGACGATATTAATGACCAGTAGTATTATTTTTGACGTTTTATTTTTAGAGCATTTTATGTCAGTGAAAGATATTCCGATACAATCGTATTGCTTGTTTTTTTTCACTGTGTGTATACCTATAATCAATTTTTTTTAACTTTTAAATACCTTGGTATGAAATATGGCTAAGAAAACCATGTGATCCAAGTACACAAATAATTGATTTACTAGAAGAATCTAAATATTATCCTGCTGTAAACACAGCTTTACAAATAGCCATTACATTACCAGCAACTTCTTCTTCAGTTGAAAGAACCTTTAGGTACCTAACATATTATTATAAGTCATATTTTGTAATAATTATTTAATATTGATTATAATTACTATCTATTTTAGTGCTTTGCGTCGTATCAAGACATGGGTATAAGATCTACAATGCCCAATATAAGGTTGAGCAGTTTGGAACTAATTCACATTCACAAAAATAGATTTGACGATACATTATTTTTATAAAATCAAAAAACTGATGTTATGAATCATTTTGGACTAAATGTCAGACGTTTATCATTAGTATTTGATTCATAATTCATACAATATTATTGATAATTTATAATAACTATGTATTGTATTAGGTATAATTTATATTATCATACATTTTTTTGCATTAAATTTGGAGTTATGTTTATTACGTGGATATAATAATGTAAATATGTGACTATGTAAATATATGTAAAATATATAACATGCACTTCAATTTGCACCCACTGAGCTGATTTTCTGCGGGCGTCCCTGAAAATGTGATCCATAAGGTTTTATTTATACTTTATGTAGGTAGATACATGAACTTTTTAAAATAAGTATTCTATTTCAGATTAATTATAAATAAAGGTTAACGTTTACAAAACAAAAATTGATAGCAATTCCACCATCAATACATAAGGTTACACAAAATAGTTCAATAAAAGACGTCTTTTAAATTACTACAAAATAGACAATTTTGAAAAAAAGTTATCCTCTATTTATGCGTGTTATTTCTATTAATATAATCAGTATACATATAGTGAATTCCCCTGTAAATAAAATGCATTATTTAATTATTCTAAATTACAATCATCGGACATATAAGAGACAATAAGTACATTTTTGAAAATATATCGTCAAGTTGGGTGCGAAATAATTCTAATACAAACGATGAAGGATTGATTTTAAATTTATAAATTGATTAGTATTCCGCTTATATAATTATAAAGTATCATATTATGTTATGGTATTCGTACTATTACCGCGGTAACATATAATATATAGGTACCTACCCCAGCTTATTGTTATTGCGTGCATATTCATAGTGAGATTTTTAAACAATACAATATACACTACGGAGTGTACTTAAATGTCGCTATCAATTATTAAGTATATTTTGCATATACATATAGGAACACTATATGCATGTACCATATATATACCATACCATACCGTTTAGGGACTAGCCGTTCATATTTAGTGCTTGATTGACCACCGTCTTCGCCTGCACCCCCTATAATTATACATATTAAAATAATAATAGACGACGCGAGTGTAATTCACCACGTATGTAATACAGATTATAATAGTTTAGGCTATATAATAATATATAAGAGTAAGAGTGTGTCATTGTCAAGAACATTGTAAAATGAGTATGTATACAGCTAGTGGTTATTAAGTAAAATGGCATTTTAATTCCACCCGTTTACTGAAACGTTGTTACTTGTTGTCATATTGTTGTGTATAATAATGGGACGGTGTATATACTCAAATTGAATCAGTTGTCGATCGCGCATCTGCGCTGCCACTGGAGAGTGACGTGAACAAAATATATTATTGTTGATGGACGAGATGATATTACTGCAGTTTCCCGTACAAAACTCGATCGCGATTTTCTTCATTACGGTAAGTATAAGTCATATCAAATTAGCATTATTTTAAACGGCCGATACACGTCATATAGGTACTACGGGTATTTTTTATAGTGGTACACGTTTGCATTGACGTGCCCAAGTGGAGAAAGTTAAGGATTATATCCCCCCCCCATGTCCGATAAATACTTTTATTTGTGTCTTTGGTATTACCAAAAAAATTAATTTGAATGTATTATTATCTATAAAATCCTCCATTGAAAATTCCTGGGTATGCCACAGACGTTTGAATTGTTTTATCTTAAAACAATATTATATTAAAAACTATTATCATTCATAAACTAAGTTAAATAGTTTAATATATAAATCTATATTATGATTTGCACGCCTCATTGACTATATAACACAGCGACATTTTTAACTTAACCCTAATTTGAGTATACCTCTAAGAATCATCCAGACAACTTACATTTTTAATTAGTATTAATAAGTTGTCTTATTTTATTTTTATTTTTAATTTGTTTCAACTTGTAGTGCTAACAAATATATTTTATCAATATAAATAATAATTATTATTGTTATTCACTACAATACCTGTCATATTATATTGTACCATGTTTATTTTAAATAATATTGTAAAAATGAATAATGAACTATACTTAAGTCCTCTCGGGTGTTTAAATTAGTAAATAAATAAATACAAGTCTTGAGTTGCGAACACGTGGTCTACATTATGTAGTAGTGCCTACCCTACCATGACGATATCATTTAGCGGGGGGAGTATGAAGAAAATATTATGATTAATACATTTTTTCAAAAAACGGTGAAGGGTGATGTTTATAAATTTGTTTGAATTAAAAACAATTCTAGTATAAGATTCACATTCACGGCTATACAAGATAAATCTATAAGCAAGAGAAGAGAGAGAGGGATGTACGTCACGTCATATGCGATGACTTTTTAAAGGTAAAAGTATAATATTATAATAACGTCCACATGCGTCATCATCGTCGTTGTTTGATCGAAAATATAACATTTTCTGCGGGCGTAAGTGCATAATAATAACGACACAAAAAGCTCTTATCGTAAAAATGTGCTGGCATCGTCACCACCTCCTGGTATACATATACAATACAAGTACATATAAATTGATATCATGTACAACCTATATAAATTATAATACATATTGCATATATATATAATATATAATATATATCATAAACACATGCACAGTATATAATATTGCCTCCGTAGCCGGTACGGGACTGTTGTTTAACAGTCGAGTGTCTCGTCGCATGACAAGAGAGCAGTCTGTCACTAATAATAATAACGAAAAGCCGATCATGTTGATCCCAACATTGGAGTAATTGAGTGCCGGCGGACCGGGTCTATTATTACGGTCACGGATGCGTTCTCCTCCGCCGCCACAGCATCTCCCATTGTCTAGCGCCGCGTCCCTTTCGCACCCCCACACCTATATATATACACACTTTACAGCTTCTGTGTGTACTTTACACAAAGCTTTTTTTTTATTATTCCCTTTTTTGTTAGCTCTCGCGCGTAGTGGCCGTCGAGTCGTTTTGTTACACTATACGTATTATAATACACGCTAGTGTATACAGCTACATGTTATTATTATGCTATATTATATAGGTACATTGCGAACGTGCTACAACGGATCCCGCAGATTAGGCACGAACCGCCCAAACGGGACGGATCCGCCGCGACAAATAATAATAAATCCATTGTTTTTTTTGTTTTTTTGTTTAGGGGGGTGACGACTAGTGAGACGCTCTTTTTACTTATCACACTTATAATATTGTTGCCCGCGAATGTCGCATTTCAATAGCATTGGATAAAATACGAACACGAGTGCTCTTTACTATACATAAATTATAATCCGAAATTCAGAACGAAGCAAAATTTAATTCCTCGTCCAATGATATTACAATAATAACAATATTATAAAGGGCACGAGAATAAACTATACACAGATTTCTTATATATATATATCATCACGTTACAAACAAATAACAATAACATGGTATATATTATATATAACACATATAACATAAGTACTGTTACCGCGAGTAGATTACAGGCAATATCATAAAATGTTTGCCAATTGTTTTTTTTTATTGAAACATATCGTCACGACTTTAACAACAATTTATTTAAATATCTTTTAATATGTATACCTATATACTATAGTAGGTATACATATTCTACGATATATTTTATATGTTTAACAGACCTTCGACTTCAATTAGGTTTATTGTTTTATGTACCTACTTTTAAGATTTTATTACACAATAGTAATAAATAATAATGATAGGGTCAACAGCACAGTGACCTGCCACACACTCACACGGACATTATGACATTGTATATTGTTATGAAATTCACACTATAATTTTGAATTAAAAAATTGTTAACCGATTAACGGTTTCCGACAACGCGCTTAAAAATACAATTCCTTAAAATGGTTCCATAGTATTTGTATAATAGGAATATGATTAAAACATCTCTATAAGTCATAAAATCTTAAACACAGCAGATATTGTATAATGCTAAGAATCATATTTTAATCAAGTTGTATACTGTATAGCACCTAAATATAGTGTTTTATAATATTTGTATTTTGTATACATGCTAATAAATAATAATTTATATAGATCTCGGTATAGGAATATGTACCACGGTAGATAATCTACCGTGGCAGGTACCAAAGTGTAGGTAAATTATGTCGCCGTTCTCGGCATGCGTACCTGCCGGTATGATACGGACGTATATATTTTATATTATTATTTTGTAAGTCTTAACGGTTTGAAGTAGTATTTGGCTTTAAAAAAAAAATCTACCGCTCGGTTTCGGCGAACTGCACACCGAGCCGCCGCTATCTGCACCGCGGGGGCAACATGCAGTATCAAATTAACTCGTTCTATATTATGGTAGCGAGTGGTAGAAGAGAAACGAAAAAAAAAAAATAATAATAAAATATAACATATAAATAGGTGTCGAAAACGAAAATTGAACGGCGCGACCTGCAAACACGCCCCGGAATACGCGCGAGACCGGCAGCAGTGCATTACCTGCACCGGTGGTACACGCTGCAGCCCACATAATAATATAATATATAATAACACGTAATCATAAATAGTATAATACGAGCGTGTAATAAAAATCGGCGGCCGCGTCAAATAACCCCTCCGGGCCGGCGCGGGAGACCACCGGCCGGGGTGAAACAAATCTCCAAAAAAAGTAAAAAGCGTTTAAGCCGTGCGTTATTATATATCGCTATGTACAGTGCGATACATTATGAACGGTTTATACACGCTCGTAAGCCTATGTGGGCACTTACCTCGCCCCCGGGGCCGTCGCCGCGCGGAACCGATTGACTTTAAGCGGCGGCCATTGTCACGAAAAACTCGCTCTTTCCTGCCGCGTACGGTGTGCGTGCGGCGTGTTCCGAGAACGTCGTCGAAGTCTTCGCTCCTCCTCTCCGCCCATACTCGCAATCACATACCTTTACAATATAATATATATATATATATGTTTTTTTCTTCATATTTATAGGTTTCGTTTCCCTCCGCCCCGACTGCTCTGCACTCGTTGGGGCGGTGTTACAACATAATAACATAATATATTTTTATCATTGTATCGTACCTATATATATATATATAAAAATAATAACGCGAGCGCCCGTCAACGCGGTCTAACCGTTTTTACTGCTGCACCCGGTTGAGTCGGCGGCGGCGATGACGATTATACCTAGCTGTAGGTGTCCTGTAGCGGGCGTCACGGGTTTCACCGTACATGTGTGTGCCCGTAATTGATAATATGCGTGCGACGGCTACTTAATGTATATTATATTTTAATAATGTGTATTATATAGGTGCACGGCGATCGCGCGAGACGTCATCGAAACTGGTTTATTCAATGGCATACCGCTGAAGAAACCCTTTGAAAGGTAAACGGCAAACGCGCGTCAGGGAGTTTACCCATTGTGCTTAAAATTACCTTTTTCTATACCTATACCGCGATTGAGCTCAAAGAATTTAAGGATCGATAAACCAGTAGCGGAGCTCGGTCATTTTCTAATTAAATAATAGCCGTTGGTAATTTTTGATTAAAATATTATGTAAACTTATTAATTTATTAATCTTAGTAGGTACAGCTTTAGTTACTTTACAGCTTACGTAATGTAGGGAAATACAACAAACACGTATAATAATATGAACACTTATTACTTACTAGCTGATCATTGCCCGTAAAATATGAGAACTCTCAAAAAAATTGTGATTGTTCAACTTCTTTTGTGTGTAACTCACTGCAGTAAGTGCAACTCAGCCACGCTGGTAGGAAATCCGATTACGTCAAAGCCGATGAGCGGGTATATGTGCAAAATTTCGATTTGATGCATGCTTGTACCTGATCTGCCCGTTTAACCTTTGGCAACCAATAAAATAATAAATACTAATTTCTACTTATTATTTCTCCTATAACCAATACCAACGATTTAAAAAAAAAAGTGTCCATCGTAAATCTCAAAATCCTCTATTTGATCACATGCCCGGGTTGGGCCTACCGGGTCCAATTGTGAATCCGAAAACCATTCGAGGACCCCTCATTTTTTTCTATTTTTTCTTATTATTTTGTTTTTTCTTGGTTTCCATGTTAATTATGAAACTCTCGATAATATTTTAAATTGTTTTTTATAATAAAACTAGCTGACCCGGCAAACGTTGTTTTGTCATATATAAACTATATATTATAATCAATATTTCGTTATTCAAATTTAAATTAAATTAAATTTTTATAATTCTGTGGGAATGTGGTAAGATGGTATATGACTGAGAGAGGAATTGATCACTGTGAATGATTACGGCCAATAAAAATAACAAAACACCAATAATATTCTTTTTTTTTAATATCATTGTATTTTTATTATATTAACTAATACATTTCAAATTACATCTCTATCATAAATTGTTTAAATTCAAAAAAACATAATCAGTCTCCTAGTGCAATTGAGTGTACGATATTTTTAGTTAGTCCATCTTTAGCCAACACAAACAGTTTGTTTGGCTTACCCACGCGAGAACATGCCACGTATAATTGTCCGTGTGAAAAACAATGTTGGCCCAAATCTAAGCCACAAACAGACATCGTTTGTCCTTGAGACTAATTGATTGTCATTGCGAATGCCAATCTAATTGGAAATTGAACCCGTTTGAATTCAATTGGGTCATTTATAGTGATAAGAGGGATTCGCGGCAGCAATACATCTTCTAACTTCTTTGCGTAACTTGCCATTCAAAATGCTATAACGTTTTTCATAAATTTTTTAATAACTAATTGCGTGCCATTGCACAGCCTTGGTGGGTTTAAATTACGTAGCAAAATAATAGGTGATCCAACCTTCAGTTTTAAATTGTGTGGTGGCATGCCATGTGGTGTTTATTAACCTTTACTTATAGACCGGCCTATTCATCCATATAACAAAAATCAACATTGTAAATCATTAAGACGCTGTTTTATAGTACAATAATTGAAATTAGAAGAATAATGAATTTTTCAATAGAAACCGTACGCTGCCAAGTAACCAAAATATATATATAAAAAATCATAAACAGTCACTGATGTTTTCATGTTGAATGTTTACTTTTCTCCTATCAGCAATAATCCAGAGAGCCTACAACTGTTGGAATTTGTATCACATGGCAATCACAATAATATACAAACATTTTCTTCAATATCTATCGTTTGCATTAAACAATATTTGGGGTGAGCCACCTTTAAGTTTTTACACCTATGTGTAGGAAAAATAGCTTACAACACTCTCTGGTACCTACTGAATATACACAAAAAATATAATGAATATTGTTCCAGCTGTTTCGGAGGAGTTTGTTAACAAACATTTTTATATTATGACACGATAATTTTATATATTAGAGATTAGTTACTATAAATAGTAAATAAGTATAATAAGAATAACTGACAATTATAAATATAAAAGTATGTATTAGAATTATAACTGTGTTAACTTATACGGCGTACAAATATTTGTGATAATATGACAATATGAATATATTTTAAGCATTTAAAGTTTAACGAATTTTTTTGTTGACATTTAAAATATTAATGTCTACTAAAAAACAGTGAGATACCTCATAAATATTAAATTGATAATATTTTTTTATGAAGCACAAATTCACAAAAAGCACAAAAAGTGGCAACTTTAAACTTGTGTAACTACCAACATCCATAGTTCCATTGCTCAGTGCAGGGCATTGGATAATATTGTGAAGTGCAATGAACCAATGTGTCGATAAAAATGGCTAGGTAATAATAATTATTAATAATGAAAACTTGACTTCGTTTAGGTATCACTCAAATGTATATTTGTGTATATGTTGGTAATAACGAAGTTTCATTAAATTCTCGAAACTATTATAGAATATTGGCTACATAACCCGATTATTTATATTTTAAATGCAAGGATATTATTTTTTTTCGAAAATAAAAAAAAATTGAACCAGCCACTTAATTATAGTGATTAATAATTGATCAATGCATATGCTTTTAATTTACAATTATTATATATTATTATATGAACATAATATATTGATGTATTTAGATTGAGCAAGAACAGAACTTTTATGATATACCTGAAAGTAAAACCAAAAATGACAGGTAACAGCATAAGGAGCGCAATTGGAATACTCTGCAGTCTGAACCAGAAAAATATAAAGAGCACAATTTGTAAATCGATCCTTAAATATGAATTTTGTTTTAGACCCAACCAATCCTTGCCCGCACGTCACACCGCCATACTAAAATATATTCTTATTATTATCGTGTAGCAGTGGTATTATATATGTATAATATGTCTCCATGACGCGAAAACCGTGTCTCGACTGTAAAGAGTGTCAGCTGTGCACTGTGCTACAGCACCGACGAATCGAGGGTTTTCCACTAGAGTTGGTGCGAATAAACCTATTCCATGCGCAGAAGAGAAATTAGCGAGAAATCTAAAAAAACAGTAACACACGCCTAAACATATTATGTTCTATTATATATATATAATTCGTATCCTCCGATTTCGGGTCCTTCCCACCGTCTGCACACATATTATTGTGCTGCAAGTCGGCGAAAACATTTCATTTTTACGTTATACTACCTATACATACCTACACGATAATATTATAATACATACCGACTCTTCTGTGCAGTGCGCACGTCACACGTTCGGGGTCTCAGTGTTCGCTGGAGTGTGTGACACATGTCCGCGCGGTGATCGCATGAATGCGATGATACGTTCTGGAGTTAATTTCTCGACATTTCTAGGGGGTCTCCGTCGTGCCGTTAAACGTGTCTGTCATTTCGTTTCTCTTGTACATAAAATATGTATACATGGATATGTATCTGTGTGTACGCGTATGAAAATCATTTGCAGTACGACAAAAAAATAAATAAATAGTAGTAATAATAATAATAAAAATAACAATAATATTAATCTAAAATTCCACTTGTTAACCGGCTCCACTACGTATATACGCACCAGGATATACGCTCGTCTTTTGTCGAAGAATAATATTATAATGAAATATAAAGAGGGAATGGAGGGGGGGGGGGTAAAGTGGATTTGTTTCTTTCATTTTTTCTTTTTGCTTACAAACACTTTTTTCCCCTCTTCCGATGTACAAATATATACTATTATAATACATATAGGTATACTCGCGCTCTCCTCGTCCGTCGGTCTTCTATCCACGCCCGCCGGCGACGACGAGGGACCACTTCGCTACCAGCCCCGCGCGTACCTAACCTATATGTATAGGCGAACCAATCATTATTTTGAGTAGCATCTTCACTGGAGTACTGGACACGATTGTTTTGTCCTTTGGCGCGTACGCGTCGTACCCGTGGCAGCCGCCGCAGCAGTCTCGTCTCGAAACGGTCGTTAGCAAAAACGGGCACGACGAGCCTTTTCCCCGCGGACGACCATTCCAGTCGAATGCGCTCTTACAGTTTATTTGTTGTTATAGTTATTATTGTTACTATTATTATTATTGTGTATATAGCATAGACGAGCGTATGCCCGTCGTTGCATCCTAAATGCAAATCGGTCTGGTGAATATAATTGGTTGCGAAAACCTCAGCGTCGTCCGTGGTCCATATATATATATGTTATTAAGTCCTTTAAGCACGTCGTGGCCATTACAGTAATGCCTACTGCACATTTACATGGGCATAAACATAGTTAGTCTACAACATATATTTTCTATATACATTTAATATTGTATTGTATTATATTATTGTATATGCATTATACAAAATATATAATAGTATGTATATTATATACATAGTATATACCTGACATGGTCACATGCGCTTTTGATGTTTAAGGCACGTTTTGGACCACGTGTCTACCAAGTTCATCACTATATTATTATATAGAGGACAACATTGCTCACTCACTGGACTATTCTCCGATAAACTTTATTAATTCCACTCGCCCCGTTGATGACAACCCGTTAACCCACCGATGTGAGTGCCCCTAATATATAAGTTCCGAGTTTTCTTTTCGACCGTGGGCATTTGTCTATTAAACCTTATTGTTTTAGTTCAGAAATCACATCTACAATGAAAATTATTTTTGTGATATCACATTGTACTTACCTACCGATTTACGTTATAGTTTTAATTTCTCCAAATGAAATGTTGCTGGGAATTTTTAAAATAAGTAACCCTTTGAACTTTAGTTATAATTAATAATTGTTCACATAATATAAAAGAGATCAGTGTGGAGTTTCAGATAGTTTTATTTGAGATGAATTATAGTGGTGACGAGGACATGATGAGTAGTGAGATATTCCGTAAACTTTCTATCTTTTACCAGTTTCATTTTTAATGAATAGATCCTAAGCGTGGCAACGGCCATAAGTTAATACTTCCAATATACATAGGTAATAGGTACATAGATGTGGAGTTAAGTTTTATTGGAGTTGTGTCTTGATTTATTTAGTACTGGGTACAACAAGCAGTACGTAACGGTTAAGTGAGTAGGTACCTTCTTTGATTATATATTTTGTGTGATACAACCGCATTTTCTTCTCTGTCGATCTATTTCCACAGTGTGGCCTATATAGTTGTCATGTCCGTTTTAGTTTATAAATAGTTTTATAGACTTTTGTTCTTATTTGTTGATCCTGAAATACGCCGTTTTCCGTGTACATGACGTGTATGATGTCAAGTTGCACCCTGAACAAGGTACTAAATATTTATTAGCTCGTTCACATTTGCACCGCTATATAACATAAGTATAACGAGAAAAAATAGATTTTACTAATTGTATTGACATACAGAAAAAATATTTTAGAAATATTATATCTTAAGTTCAATTGAATACGACACGACGATTAGCTCTTTGTAATTGCAAAATAAATTGCGTTAGAAGTTGCAGGGCGGATGTGACATAAAAACTCACTTCACAGTTGTTGTATTACGAAAATAAAAATATATATTGAAGTGCAATACTTCCTTTGCGATCGAGATTTTACTTACATAATGTTATTAATTGATTATATTTATGACAACTGCATACAACCTAATGACATTGTTTGTTATTTAGTTTTAAGTATCTCTATATAGAGTATGAAATTGAAATAATAATTATATTCATCTTAAATTGTTAACTCCAAACGAACAACATGCAATAATTTATTATGAATAGCTACTTGACGAGTCAATCTTGACTCTTGAGTACGTACTTTACAATTATTTAGAAGATAGAACATGCACATTATATTATATTTATCGGAAAATATTTATACATTACTTAATATTTTTAAAGTGGTGTAGGAATAGGTACTAACTCCAGTTGTTATGGACGGCAAAGATGGTCGATAACAATTTTTATGATAATACGATGTTTTATCTATTCAAATGGCAAATATTATCAAAAGCTTTATAAATTTGTTTCAAAACATCTTTCATTATAATCGTTAAAATAAATGTCGATGAAACAAATATAAATACAAATTCAATAGACCATATTATAGACCCCTAGTATAAAACCGTTCTATATAATTACAGCAGCTTGTGAGTTATGCCACTTTTGCACCCAAGTACAAGAAAGGATCAAAAAATACAACGGACTCTT
Source organism: Nasonovia ribisnigri (assembly GCA_027563435.1). NCBI lineage: Eukaryota > Metazoa > Arthropoda > Insecta > Hemiptera > Aphididae > Nasonovia > Nasonovia ribisnigri. The sequence goes on along the minus strand of JANEHU010000169.1, from coordinate 21,420 downwards.
TAATCCGACCCGCAGTGGTGATCCTGTAACAACGATAATCTAAATCTCGCAATAATATTTTCGTTATGCAGCCGAATTTTGTTTGGTAGGTCGCGTTCTAGCTGCAGAAACGCCCGTCGATACAACGACTGCTGAAGTCTTATTGTGCGTAGATTTAAACTCCTGCTCGACACTTTAATAGCCATCAGCGTGTTTATTGCATTAGACATGTGGCACGTCGGACGTTAACACAATAATAATAATAATAATATAATATCACATCGTTGCCGAGTATAATATATAATAATAATAATAATAATACGTTTCCCGTGAAATGCGGGTAAAACTGCGTGCGACAAAGTGAAAGTAATTATTATTATATTGTTGTTGCAGCGACGGCCTTTTGTAGCACCAGATATTATTATATATTTTATATATGTCGTTTTATATATACATATAATATATTTATATATACACATATAGGGGTGGAATCACGCTGTTCTTGTACATGAATGTATACAATATATATATACAGATTTATGAACTGCCCCGGGGCCGAGCACGTCATATGGGCCGCACTTTATATACACGATGACGGAAGTCGGACCAGCCGAGTAAATATTATTATTATAGACTGACAGACGATTATCATTATACCCGGATTTGGACCTCTAGCCCACGACTCTGATCTGAGCGCGAATATCTTGCTTGTCGTTTTATTAAAATACAAACCGTCCGTTCTACAAGGTGGGGTGGGTGATTTTCGTATCTAAATATATAGGATAATCGCTCGTTTCACAGCTCCACCCTGTACATATCAAATATGTATATATAGGTAAATGCAGTTTACGCGTCATGTATGATGTTATACGTGCCAGGGGGTGGTGGCTCCGCGGGACTTATTTTTTTACCCCGAAATCGTGAAAAAATCACTACGACATTTTTTTTATTATTATTAAATTTTTTTATGGTACAAAACACCAAACGAAACGGCTGATTTGTAAGAGGAATAAACAATGGCCCGTTTTGCTCCGGGCGAATACTTCGCGTGATCAGTTTATATCACATTATATTATGTCGACGAACATTACGCGCGACTGTTTTTATCCGCAGCTGGTCCGTTTTTATTTTTTTTCCGTGTCCTGTAACTACGCTAACGATCCGCCGTTTAGTAATATAGTCTAAAACCACACGACACCGACCGGCTTCGAGAACAAAAAATCAATCCGCACCGATCGGTGTGAGAAATAATATGTAATTGCCGAAGCAGTCGTCCGCACTAAACGGTATATTATATTATTATTACCTATACGACTTTAACACGAGTACCTACCTACATATTAACGCGTGGCTAAGACTTTAAGTGCCGTTATAAAATAGTTTCTGAAACGTCGTAGTCTGCCTGTATATAATTTTTTCTTACCTAATAAATAATCTATTATGTATTTAGTATAATATTGTATACTGTGTAATATGGGTAATATTAAATGTTACCGAAAATGATGATAATTTATGAAATAAATATAGGTAATATATATAGGTAGTTTAATAAACATATTGTATACATTTTTTTAGGAATGTCTAAAATGCTTTAAGTTGTTAGCCAATATTACTAAAATGTATCACACACCATTGCCGTATATCTTATTAGAAATTGTTATGACTTATGATTATAAACATTATTTTTAGGAATTGTGCAAATTGTCTAAATTATAGAGCAGGCAATGTTAATTACTAATAAGTAATAATTCTTATAAATGTTTCTATGCAATTAAATACCTATATATTACTTATCTTACCTACGATTGGATAATCTTTGATGAGATTGAATCTGGACTCGACCGCAATGACATGATTTAAATTTTTTTAATAGGCATAGGTATTCTTAAACAGGCGACCAATCCTGCCTGAAATCTATCCATTTTAGCATTATTGCCTAGTCATGACAGTGCTTAATATTTAAGGGTGGATATCGAAACCTTTCTGTTGCAAAATGTATAATGTCGAATTAGACATCGATTCTTACCGAAAAGAAATCGATTTGCAACGTCAAAATAAGTAAAACGCACTATTTTCTAGTAATATCAGCATGTATAAATATAGTTTATACTCAATAATGTATATTTTTTTTTTAAGGTGTAACTAATTCTACATTACATTTATTGAGTTTCGGTTGAAAAGAGGAGGTATAGAGAATCGTTCCTCCTGAGAAATATCAGTATTATGGCAATAGTTGGTTTTGGATTTCCACCCCTCAATTAGTTATTTTTCATTATTGCCGGCAACATAATATAATATATATATTTGTATACACTATACCGTATTATTGTTTGAAATTTGATGATACACGTAAACACGTCGTAATATATAGTAATACATCATTTACCTAATTACTAATGGAATAATATTTCTGTTTCTCAATTCCTGATTAGTTCGTCCATTATCCCTCGATGATATCGAAACTCGTAATACATACCTATTATGATATATGCATAAATCATATATTTTGTTCAGTGTAGTTTATTGTACGTATATCACAATAAAAAATGATTCAATACTATAATATATGCAAATACCATTATTATTAATAACTGTATAAGGGTACTATTAATTGTATATCGCTATGAAATGGGCCGTAAAAAATAATATCGTATAATACGGCACATACGAAAAACTGTGAAAATATTAAGTTGCATTGAATTTATAAAACGTATTGACATTTGGTGTCGTGTATAGCTTTACGACATAAATTAGACGATAATGTAGGTAGTACTTATAGCTGTGCGGCTACTCGTAGTCTTAGTGTTATAAGCTCTCAAAACTGAATTTGGTCCCGACTACCAATAGTGACCACAGCGTGCGTATTATATTATAAAATCATATATTTACTTAAGCGGTTTGGATTCGAAAACTGTGGTGCAAAAACACTCGGAATGCAGTAGGACGTATTATCATATTATTGTACATTGTTAAATGTAGGAACATAATAAATTATTCGGGACGGTTTTCAGGTAGCCCAAATTATTGTTATCACTGGATAAAAGTGAAAAGAAAAATATTATTGTAGAGTTTACCGGGTACGTATACTTAAATAAATATAATATTGTGATATGTCGACCCACCGCAACGCGTATACGGCACCGGGTAAACATCGCACCCGGGCGAGGGCGATGAAAACAACAATGTATTAATACGCACTGTGTAGAGCGTTTTTAGAAAGCCGACTCCGTATCGGAAATTCGGTTAAGACGTATTTCTGCACCGATTCGCGAGTAAAGATTTACGACGACTCACTCGTATATATATATACTTGACACACAGCACATGACACTATATAATACCATAATATGATTATTATTATTATTATTATACCATATGGCCATGTATATGCGGTATAAACGTGTGTGGGGGGGAGGAGGAAGGGAGACTTCTGTACTTGTAATTCTCGTAGAAAGCGAGTGCGTATTTATGTGTGTGTGTGTGGCACAAAAGGAGACGTCATATCGTTCGGCGCGTTCATTGTGTTATTAATTTGTCCGCAATAAAAACGCACTTTCTCTCGGCCACCCGCCGCCCGGAAAACAAAAGCGGGTTACAAATTTTTGAACGGGGGCGAAAGTGAAACGATTTGTACCCCCGCGGTCGTTTGTCAGAATTTGGCCCGGAAAATCGCCGTGCCCCGGCGACCGCGCACGCCGCAACTACGACACGGTGGTGGTGGTGGTATGATGTATACGCGTATTATACGTATATACCCTACCTATCGAGCCCACCCACCCACCCCATGCCTATCTACTACATAATCACGTGCGGTGCGTTATACCAATATATATGTCATATGTACATACGTAAGGCACGTCAGGTGCAGCTAATAAGCCGGTCGCGACCACCTATATATATATATATACGACGGAGACGCACCTGCGACGGTTGTGTCCGACGCGAATGTTACTTTTATGTATAGGTGTAGTATGCTTTCAATAATAATAATGTAGAAGTACCATGTACCGTCACGTGAATACTACTACTAGCGATTTGTGCCCCGTGACGACGATATTGTCTGATTTAATGATGTCGCGATCGCGATTTTCGCCAAGCACATCATGCAACACAACACATATATTATACGCGTACTCGCATATAAGCACTTTATTATTGTTATAATATGTACATTGTACGTGTATACTGTATAATATATAGGTGTACTGTAACCATCAATAACGCAGCCCCCGAGCGGAAAAAAAACTTTAACAAGAATAATATGATGCCACAGTTACGATTTTACAATATACATGCACATGCATGATATTATAAGATTGAGGGTGGACTCACTAAACGTGCTCACCTCGGTGTTTTCTTTTAATAATAAATTTCTTTTGATTCTGAATTTTGGAACTTTGAAAACAGATATAATATATTTAATGAGGGAATGAGAATGTCTTTTCTATACCATTTAGGTGGTGTCCTTTGACGCAATACCGTAAACTTTTTTCAAATGAGAATCAACCTTTTTACTGGCAAATTATTAATCTGATGACTTTTTTGAAAATGTCGATGTAGGTATCTAAAACAAAATTCGAAAGAGTAGTTTTTGAGTTTATTAACGCTGTGTTTTAAAGATAATTATAATAAGTTCGTGATAATGGGTTTGAAAGATATGGGCCATGGGGGCTATGATGATTTAAGAACTTAAGTAACTATTAATTAATATTAATCTATCAACATTTTAAAATTTATAAAAATAACTAAGTACCTATAATAAAATATACTATAAATCCAGTATTATATCTGTCTTATAATTTTGTACCAACCTAAAACTATTTTTAAGGACTATTATCCTTAGTAGGCATATATGCATATTATTCTATTAATAGCTTTTCAGGAACTACAGTATTTACAGAATTTACAGCAAAAAATTTGATTCTCATTTAAAAAAAAAATTTTTGACCATAGAATAATCCTTAAAAGGTGTATACAAATCTAAGTTAATGAAAATATGGTCTATAATCTTAAATAAACTTAAAAATTCTTATAAACCAAAAAGTGTAAGACATTCGTATACTCAGTAATTCTTCTACGAATTCGAATATTCTTCTTCTGACTGTACATGGGTGCAATAGGCCTATCTCTAAAATATTTTTATTTTAAGACTTATAATGTCTGTAACTCAGTTTCATTTGGTTGAGATATTAATAATTAGTGGTATATAATATTACACAGAAGAACGGAAACTCTGTAGGTACATCCAGATAACATAATATACCGCGATGGTCGATGAGAACGAAACATTTTAAACGTCCTCTGGTCGCTGCAACTCTCTCGCTTGCCGGCCAGTTGCGAAATCACGTGAACCGCGTGCGCGTAATATATATATATCATTATAATAACGTGTACGAACTACGAATATAATATATATTTCGGGTACTTATAATAGACCGCAAACTAAAAAAAAATTACATTATGGTCCGCCGGTGAACAAAAACAATGACCACCGCGTACACTGGCGACCGCGCGCGGTTATTATATTATTATACGATTTACGCGTGTGTTTGGCTCCCGCGCCAAATTCGCAGAGGGTCCCGCGGCGGAGAGAGAAACAACAGCCACAGAGCGTCGTTATACACTTTTTAAATAACAACGTATTATATATATTATTATATGTATAGGTTACTATACTACCGTAAACATACCACCCATGGGCGGAAACTTTACTTTTTACCGGGCGTACGATTGTAATGCGATTCGATTCGGTGACGCGCGTAGTTTCGAATAGGAAATTTATCCTCCTCGCTGAACCGCGCGACGGGTAGTTCATAATAATATAATATATTATAATAGTAATAGGTAATATATATTATTATATTATGTGCTGCGCGTATTAATAATATATTATATATTGTTTATCGTGCGAACCCACTTACGTCGATATTCTTAACACTTGTATAAATAACATATTATTACGCCCGGTGTAATGTATATACATGCCTCTATACGACTATACATGCTGCACGGATCGATTAAACGGCCGATAGACTCTCCGATAGCGATTCTTCGGAGTGTGGTAATTTACTTGACGATCAAGTCTCCCGGAAAATCGACGTGCTATTGAACGCCTCGTGTGAATCGGTCAGAGGGTATTATTATATTTTTCTACGGCGCACGTATTTCCTTTTCGTTTCGCGATTGAGAGGACGTCGTGCCCGCTTTGCTGTCTCTGTGTCCAACAACTGTAACACACCTATATATAGCAAATCTACATACCGGATTTTCATTACAATTTATTTTTGGTTAATATTAGAGCAAAACGTACATAATATTACTATCGAACTTTTAGAAGGGAATATAAAATGTGCTCGAACCCAGAGTTATTACTTTTTTTTTCATATCTGCATTTCCTAATGACCTATAAGTACTTATACTTAAATAGTTTTAAAATTTAAAATTCATATATTTCTCGATTTAAAATAAACATATGAAAAAACTCTTCACTCGTGCACAGTTATATTGGTCCCTATAAGTTCTATAATATTATGTCAATTGGCTCTGATAAATAAAGTGTAGTAAGATTCAAGTATCTAGATTTGCTATGTTATGAGTGTGGAAGACAGAGACTACACACGCGGGTATATGTGAAATATTAAAATATGAGGTTTAAGGAATTCGAATGTATAAAAATATAACATACCGTATTTGCACCCGTTTGTACTTAACGAGAACCCGGGCGAACGCCTCTACAGTTAATTGCATATTAATATATTATACAACATAATATTGTCAGGTACTTACGTTTATATTTTATACAATCGTTCCGATTTGATTAATTCATTTTAACGTTTTTGACCATCAATAATGTACAAAAAGACGCTGTATATTATACTATACTGTCAAATTATACAACCCAAAAACACACGACGTGTGTCACACGTGTCTGCCGCTATCTGATTCTAAGAATCAGAAATACTCAATTAGACTTTTGTCGAAAAACATCACTAGAATTAACATGGTTAAATTAATTTTAACTTTTGTGCACCTTCGATAAATGCATATTATATAAACATTTACTATACCAAGAGGCGCCATTATATTGCATTAATCCTGATGATGGGCATAGGGCATATTAAGAAAATTAACGAATTCGGAAAATGAATAACTCTGTTATATGACTATTATAATATACTTCTATTATTATATTATATGATATTCATTTTTCTGAAATATTTTTTTATTGTTTGCTTTTTTAGTAATTAAATCTTTTTAGACTATGTCATACTATACTATATACCAACGTATATATATGGTATCTGCAAACCATATGACATATATTATGTAACAACACATCGGCAAAGTCGTAGTTTAAGTGTTAGTCCTTATTATTATCCCGTTCGACATCTGCTGGGTATACATATATTATAATATGATATAATAATAATATACAAGCCGACAGGAAATTCGCAGTCTTCGGCGATATCGCAATATAATTGGCGGCGCGTGTATTTGCAGTCACGTTCGCCGGGCCGTCATATATATATGCCCATCATCATATGTGTGCGAGATGTGTCCTCGAGGTGGAAATGTGTTTGCCGCCCTGAAAATCGTGACATATTGTCGGCTGCCTGTCCTATCTATGTTTCCCCGGGCAGGTCATACGTGCGGCATCGTCTGCTCCCGATTAAATCACCACCGACAAGCGTAAAAACAACACACACGTCACACATAACTGAGTCGAGTGATTTCGTTGTCACGTCTTATGAATATAATTTAAAAAAAACAATACTATATAATATAGCTTTTATATTAAAATGCACTAATAGTCGAAAACTATGTAGGTACTTACTATGTATTATTATTAAATGGAAATAAAAATCGAATCACGTAACACGTAGAATATACTTATTTTTATGGGTGAATCGTTTTTGAAAGGAGTTTATATAAAACAAATTGTAAACAATTAACACGCGTGCCTTACAGCGTTCATTTGCGGTATCAGAAAATTAATATTATGTTCATAATAATTATATTTAAAGTAATTATTAGTATTCTAGATTCTGAGCGGACCGATGGATGTATTGATTTTACATTGATATGTGTGTTTTTTTATTTTTATTTGTGTCTGTGTACTTACACGCAATAAGTAGTCGAAATAATAATGCTTCTATTACAACTACAGTATATTGTTTGAAAATGAATCTAGTTGGTGCATTGAGTAGGTAAAAATTAAAAATTCCCAGTATTTTCCATTTTTTCAAAAGGACCTGAGAAAAAAAATGAAGGTAAAACCGGAATTTTTACGCAAAATAGGTTTTCGACAGAATCGTTTTTTGTTTTTGGTGTAAATTCAAAACAAATAACCATAGATACATGAAATTTTTACTGAATGTTTATATTAGCATTTTCTATACACGATAAAAATAGTTTGAATTTTTTTGAACTGTTTACGGATAATTTCAATTTCCAATATTTTTAATTTTTTTTTCAATGAATGACAATAAAGTTTTATCCGTTGGGTAAAAAAGCTCGAAAATTTAATACAATAGTAGTTGAAATTAAAAGTATATACTCACAATATTTTTTATAAGCACTTAAAGTTCGAATTTTGACAAAATACGTAAAAATCACGAAAAAATGGAAAATTATTTTGAGTTAGAAATTCATAAAAAAATTTCTTTTTAAATCTAAGATTTTAAAATGTAATGCAAGATTCCTCACCAGCTTGCACCCTTAAAAAAATGTCTACAAGAAGTTAGTCAATACAATTTTATTCGTTGGGTCAAGTTTGAAAATGTAATACAGTAAGCTCCAGATATATTGTTACAATAGAAGTAGAAAAATATTAAAAATACATAGGCACAATTTTTTTTTTATAAGCATTTAAAGTTCGATTTTTGACATAATCATTTGTAAATTTAAAATTTAAAAAGGATTTTGTAGTTAAAAATTGATAAAATGTTCAAATTGTATAGCTATAAAGATTGAAAATTTAAAACAATGTTCCATGTCAATAATTTATTCTGTAACCAAAAAATCTCAAAAATATAAACACACAGTTTTCTTTTTATAGTTATTTATTAAAACTTTGGACGGAATTACATTACGTAATTTTATATAATATTAATTCAATTTACCGGCTAACGTATTAATAATAAGTAATACAATTATAAATATAATATAAAATATCCATACTGACAAAATGTCTCAGCTCAGAATCATTTTTCGTATACATGATATATTATATCATTGAATACAAATTTAATAGCATCCATTATACACTGACCCTGCACTTGCCCACCTACTGTACAGCAGAGCGACATAACTTACTTACCCTTTTTAATATTTTACACGTGACACTCGCCATATAGTATATTTCAAATCATTAATTTTATTATTAGCTGCCGGTTTCTCTTTTTTGTTTGTTGCTGATCCTGTTGATGTAAGCTAAATATTTTAAAATATATAAGTATATCATATATTATATTATACTTCACCCTATTTGAACTTCAGAATACTTCTTTTGAAATATGCTTTAAACACGTATTGTTTACAGCACGAAGGACCTGCAAATAAACAAATCCGTATAGTGTATACTGCTTATATATCTAGCTGTGTACGCACGTGGTGCATGGTTATTGAACATTTACAAAATAAATGGGGACTATAATATTATGTTATATAAGCTCTTATAGGTACACATAAAGTCCCCGATATTTTTTTAACGTATATTTGAACGGCCCTTCATATTTAATAGGGTAACGATTAACGAATACGGTCTAAGGTTGGAATTTATATAGTTATAACCGATTTCAATTATTTAAGAATAAGTATAATGATAATGAGTATTGGGTGATAACTACAATAATATTATTATAGCATTTTTTAGTTACTTGTTGTTCTACATAGAATGTTATTTTTATATTAACTTTTAAAACTGGTGTCATGACCACGTAATCCTTTTTATCTACAACCCTATAGGCCATAGGGACTAGGAGTGTGTATACTTTAAGTATATTTTACCTAATATAGTCTACGTTCTTAATGTAAAATATTAGATAAGTTCCTGTGTATCGTATATTCGTATAATTTAGAAGTTTGGAATAATTTATAAATAAATATAGGATCTTAATATTCATAACCCCCTATTGGTAAATTTGATATGACGGTATCTTTGATAAAATTAGAACCCCTTTAATAATATTTGCAGAAAATAGTGAAAATCATGACTGAAATATTAATATTTGTAGGTCGCATATAGGTATTTTATGAAATCAATTTCCAGGTAGGTACAATGGTGTATAGCATACACATAGATATAGTATACACAATGATTAATAAGCACATTGAGTATTCATATTTCCTTATACTTAGGTACATTATAATTGCATTAAAATTGCAGCTCTATACTCTATAGACTATTTTCACATAAATATAAAACTATAAAATACACTTTTAGATTCTGAGTGGAGCGATTAATGTATTATCAAATGATTTATTTAAATTTATTATTAATTATGTGTACATACATTTTGGTATTTTAAGTAGAAATTTAGAGATAATATCATGCAAAACCATTTCAATGTAATATCAACTTTCAAACGTAAATTCTAAATCGCATTGGACAGTTTTCTACACGGACAATGCACAAACATTACACCTATTTATGATGACACATCCCATGCGTACCTATACATACAAAACACATATCTAGCGGATAATTAATTATTCAAGCCTCACAAACCCGTGCACCCCTTATATGTTTCATAAGCAAATAAATACATCATTAGGTAAATATACACTATAAATAAAAATGTTACAATTAATATAATATTATTATGTCATACTTATATTTGCATTTCTGACCTATTCCATAATACTTTTCAAAATACAAAATATTAAGTCCTTCATGTCTTCATTTAGGTAAACTATTTTACTCAGAAATTAAAATCTTGGTTGTATGACAATATATTACAAATTTCGAAAAAACAATCTTTTTAACAGTTTTTATATTGTTTAATTAAATACTATAAAGTATAAACAAATGATTACGTAATATGTCATCGTAACGGCAGATTATTCTAATACTAGTTTAAAATGTATATAATACAAAAAGTTTATAGTTGATGACACACTGTCATACATTTGGTTAATATTCAAAAATTACTTTTATAACCTATTTTTAATTTTTTTAATTTTTTTCAATTCTTTGTAATATTATATTTTGTAAAAAAAAACTAAAATAAATGTATTCATAATAAAAAATAACCTTATACAAATCTCGGGTGCTAATTTGTAGTTTGGAGTGCAATGCAGGGGGTGCAAACACCTCCTATGTTCCTACAACTTATGGTCGAACACCCAATATACACATAATATTATAGCATCATGAGTTCCAATCACACAGTCTTGTTTTTTGAACAACTCGAGCAATAATATAATATGCATCATAATAATATACATACATAGTGTATAATATATTATTTTTACCCTTAAGCACAGCGATCGGCGGCGGCGTGATGCTGCAGCAGGGGGACACCCTGCGGTGAATAATTGCAGAAAAAAAACCAGGCACGCGCCTCTTTTCCGCCGACGCAAACAACTACAATGTATACATACACGTATATATAATGATAATATATATATTATAATACGAAAAAAGCACGTGTTGCTGGTCTGTCCGCGTGTCCGCGTGTGTGCATGTGCGCCGATAAACAAAAATATCAATCTCGGCGAACGCACACTCACACGATCGGCATATTATTATGAATCGTATATATATATATATTGTGTACAGTGTGAGCAGTGAGCGCACATCATAATAATAATATAGACATACATACTCACATTATATTGTTATATATTATTATCATTATACACGCGTATAACGTGTGGACATTATTTCGGCGTTATGTGTATACCCACACTCGCTCGCACGCAGTGTCTAACGTAAACAATGAGGGTTGACTTCTGCATCGATGAGCTTTTTAAACGGGTCGTTTTCACGGGAGGGTAAGTGCGTATTCGTACGAACCCGGGCGTGTGCGTGAGTTTATTTTTTTTCGTTCTCCGCCGACTGTTATCCGGATCTTCACGGTCTAGGAGACTCTTTCCGATAGAAATCTGCCGTCCGACACTGCATGTATATGTTATCATAATACAATATATATACACTGTATCCGTAAGCGTGTACGTGAATATATCTTGCGGGGTGGTGAGTCGCAGAAATGATAATAATAATTTAAATATGCGAAACAGGACTAGGACGTGGAGCTGACAACAACAAACAATGACTGCACACGTCGTAGTCGTCGTACAATTATAACCGAGTGATATATATGCACATGTAAACGCGTTCTAAGGGTCAACCCGATTAATCTGTATGGACAAAAATTTCACCAACAATAGCTAAGGAAAAAAATATTCGAACTCCGGTGAACTGCCAATATTCAGATACATATGGATTTATAACAATATAATATATGATTAGATGTATTATATAATTTATATTATATGATTATTATTTAACCTAACTTATTACGAAAACGACCGTCCATCAAAATGGCGCACCGGCATAGCATGATATGGTAATATCCTATACGATCTTGAAACTAACATAATATCAGAAATATTAGTTTATTGGAACTGCTAGATTTTTGATAAGGGCAGATTCAGGTCCAAAAACATGGCAAAACCAAAGACATCGTGCCGGTAACAACTATGGGGAAAGAGAGGTAAGATGAAACACCTAACTTTAATTTTATATTTTAATATTTATTTTATTTTATTGTTAAAACTAAGGTCCTTATTTATGTAAAACTGTTTGTAAAGTTTCTAAATTTCTATTCAGTTTTATTATATTATTCATTGTTCATATATTGTTGCTAAACATAAAATTGATTTTTTTTCCATCATAATTGATCATGGTTGAGGTAAGATGGGACACCAAATTTGTAACAATTCCAAGATTACATTGGTAATAATCGAAACAAATAATGTAATATATAATTTTTTTCCTGAAATAGTATAGTTTGTTTACAACTTGTACGTAAACAAGTATAATTTGAAAATGGGGCATGTAATTAAAATTATGTTTTTATTTTTATCACTTTTGTTTAAGATGACTTATTTTAAAAGTTCCCTCGGTGGTTGTTACTTAGGTGATATTTACTGTACACATACATACATGTATAGGTACATACTTCCGTTCATAGTCTGTTGTTCATAAGGGTCACTTTCACGTGGCCAAGAACCATAAGTTACAAAATAATTGTTGGTTAATGCCCTTGATGGACCCCACACGTGGCACGAGCCTGTTCCAGAATAATGGGCCCACTCATTGTTCTGTTGAAATAAATATTAATAATAAATAGTAATAATATATTCGTTAATACGATCAATAATACACAATACATTTCATCGAGTAGACAAAATAATTTTATTATTTTTATGAAATGTGGAAAAATATGAATAATATGAATTACCTATGTTATATATACGTATGTCAGTAACATCGGTGCTGCGTCGTTGTTCCTCGGTTCAACCTCCCCCGTTTTGTCGTCGCTTCCGAAGCAGCCGCCAGAGGGTCTCGCGTGTCCGCAATCCGGTGCGCCGCCGCCGCTATCAGTAGCTGGAGAACATATACATTGGCGACTTACCCCAAGTGCACATTCACGAAGCTCTATAACCCTACGTCACCGTCGCCTTGCATCCAACCTATATGGTTAGAAGGATGTCGGGTTCTGCGGACGACTCTCGATTACCCCCTTGGCCACGCCTCTGGTTGGTACCTATATTACGTACCTAGGTATACAATATTGTTATGGTAAATTATGTACCTACTGCATGATTAAGAAAATATGAAAATCTGAATATTATACTGCAGTTTATGGTTCAGGCGTGGAATTATTTGAATAACGACAATTGACACAATTTGTTAATTCAATTAAGTAAGAAAATATATGTTAAGTTATACTTTAAAAATTAAATGTTTAATAAATGTGAATAAGACAATGTTTCTACCTATGACTTGTTGCAAGGGCCTGCTTAATGCTTAATCAATAAATATATAGGTTACATCAACCTACATAATATATAAATAATGAAGCATTTAGGCTTCTACAGACACTGAACCGTTTACGAACAAATTGTGAAGCGTATACCTATAGACACCGGAACGAAACGACTTATCGACTTTTCCACCATGTTTATAAATGATGTATTTAGAGTATACTTGGACAATCGAATCGGTTTCAAATCATCGTGTATAGGTCTATTAATCGTTGGGAATTTGACTCAGCGATTTAGTATAGGTATAGTATCTGAAATGAAAAATGGCTTTCGAATGGCCGCGATAATTTTTATCGGATGGATCCGGCTAATATACCATATTATTATAAGTATTTATAACGTAACAATATCGTGTATATTCGGATTGCCTGTATATTATTATAGTAATATAAATTTACGTTATTAATATATTATAATATGTGCGTACAACAGGTGAACGGCGTGAAATCGAACGCGGCGCGTGAAGAATCGCCGCCGATGATATATGGAGTATGAACACGATAATAATATTATAAAATATCGAAAGAAGACGTCTCCTCGCCAGCTGCAACACACGCCGGTGTGGGCTTTGGATCCGCTTTTACCCAAGTACACAGTATACAATAATTATTTTAACAATATATATTACAGAATATAGGATACTGCAGCTCGACTATATAATATACTATAGCTGCACGTCCTACTGCGCTCGCGATATTATATAATCTAAGGTCGGATGTACCACTATTATACTAATATTATGTATAGGTAATCATATGTAGTGTAACACGGTCAGATCGTGGTTGGCGAAAAAGTGTGTGTGTGGCCCGCAAAAAGGCAGGTAGCAAAACGCGTGACGACGCAGAAGCCCGGACTGTCTCGTCCACGATGCGAGCACAGTACGTCAGTTCCTATATTATATAGGTACACATGACATATATGCTGTATGTTATTATATTATAATATTATAATAATAATCGTCACGACCAGAAAATAATAACGAGAAGAATAGCTACGCGCGTTGGAAGTTATTTACGAATTATTGACGTGTCCTCCGCGCGGACGGTTTTCGATTAGTCTCGCACAGTTTTCCCATAAAACGTACATTATTATATTTAATTCGGGAGGACCCGCCGCACGACGCTTGTAGTGTGTAAAACGTATTTCGTTTGGTTTTTTTTTTTGTAGCCGCCCCTCGTCGACAAGAGGCCGAGACGATATTATACAATAATATAATAACACATGACAATCGGACGACGGACACGCCACCGCCCGCCGCGGGGGCTTCCGTTGTAATGATATACATACGAACGGGTTGCGACTACTATACAGCAATATGTAATAACGCCAACTCAATATATACGCACGACCTCCACCACCGCCACACACTGTATATATTATTTTTATTATTATTATGCTTACCGAATTCGATACAGCAGCAGCAGCAGCAGAGTGTATGCACATTATTGAAGACGAGTTTTGATATTTTTTTTTCTTTCTTTCGATTTCCGATCGCCTTTGTACGCGAAATAATATGATCGCATTGTGCGCGTGCGTCGTGGTCGTCATCGTTGGGCAACCGGTGTCAAAAGTCAAAAGTGATTATAACACTGCAGCAATCCATCGGTATTGACAGAAATTCGCAGAAACCGATCCTTCGTGTCGACAGGTTGCGTCCTTCAGACTCGTGATGGACAGCCGCTGCGGCCATCCCTGGATCACGTGGAACCGTCTGAGAATTGCCTGCAAAAACCTTCAAATCTTGTGTACCTATACGCGAATCGATATGACGTGATGTGCATAGACCAGCTGCGCCTAAAACACAATTTGTATTAAATAGTCAGTATACCAATTGCGTCCCATATACTTTAGGAATGTTTATGTATATTAGGTATATTATAAATTCACTAACTATTATTGAGGTTCATTGTACCTAAATCAATTGAAAAAATTGACGAACAAATCGTTTTTATTAAATCTGAAAAAAATCTATTTATTTAATAAAATTATGAATAATTTTTAATTATATTCTAAAAATATACTGTAATATAAAATAATATTATAATAGTGATTTATTTAATTGTAATTATGTATTAGTGTACCTAAATTAATTATGTATTATGTATTATTAATGTTTATGCTTATTATATTTCATTAAAAATATTGCCATATGTACTATTGAATAATGTGAAAATTACCCTGAAAATGACCGAACTATTGGTCTACCGACCCAGAAAATACCGGGTGCAATTAATGGTATATTATGAAAAAGTCATTTTAAATGCAATCGGTAAACTTCCGACGTAATATTTATACTTGCAGATATAGCGTATTGTAGTGAATCTAGAAAAAAAAATCGAATGGGAACCGAACTGACATATAACTTATATTTATCTATATAAATTAGTTATACTATTAATTATACAGTTATTAAGTCAGATATATTATAATCTTAAATTCAATATTTTATGAATCCATAATAGTTATCAATTATAATAAATAAAAATACTATTGGTATAAACTATTTTACGTTTAAAAATCACCCTTCAGTATGCACATAATATAATTGAAAGTATAAGATAAAATGTAATTGATTTCAAGTTAATATGTTTATCTACAAAATATCATGTTATTTTTATTCATTTTATGATATTTTTTTTGGCATTTTTCTGGAGAATTGTGTAGAAAACGATATAAGTACATAACGTATGTAGTTAAAAATACTCTAAACACTATCTTTTTCCTTTTTTACCAATTACAGTTTACTGTCTTGCAGTTCAGCCGTATGATGCTGTTATGTTGCCCTGTAAATATGTAAATAGGTAAATCGAAAAACTTACCCTGCTACAAAGACAGTTATTGAAAGATCATTTCCATTTTTCACCGGTTCATACAAGCCGAATATAATAAATAAATAACATAAGTTAATAAACGAGAAACGTCTTAAAAATTTAAAATGTAAACATATACCTAGTGTAATTTTAACCGATCTTCACTCGGAACAGTATTTTATTATTGCTTCCAAATTTAACCCTGCTCAGAGGCAAGTGAAGCGAAACCGTCACCCATGAACCACGGTGTCCAACTATGCAGACAACTGAGAACATGCGTAGTCCGACTGTTTTATATTCGTACTTCAGACGAATCAGGGTTATTAAATTAGTGCACTGAAATGCAGAATTAGAAATTAGAATGCATACTTGGTGGCTTCGACTATATAATATATAAAATAAACTAAATAAAACGTTTTCAATAGCACGGCTGCTTGATATAAGGGTGAGAATCGATGTCCCGTATATGGCCGTACCCTATAAAAGTGTTAAGTGAAGCGTATTCGTCTTCCAGCGTCGTAAATTATATTAAATTATTATACAAACCAGTACCGAATACTGCAAAATATGCGTGTATTTTCGTTTACATAATATTGAGCCCGCACGTGTCTGGACATTATATAGATGCCGTATAATATAATATTACAATCTCGACGATGATAAATATTTAATGTGATTAAGTTGATACTGTACCCATAAAATGTTTATCTCGTGGCTGTTTCAATATAAAATATCTCGTACCCTCATAATAATATTATACTTGTTTGTACAACAATCAAGAATATTTTTCTATGTTCTATTGCTACATGTTGTCTATATAATTCTGTGTTATATAAGATTACAAAAATGTATTCAGCTTAATTAATAATAATTTACTAAATAATATGATTTGTCGATTTGCAACTAATAAAACCTAAAAGCCCCCAATCATTAATAATAATAAAACTTATAACTATTATGACATTGTAGTTACATAATATATATTATGATTATTTAGATTGCTAATATTATTGAATTCAATTGGTTGTCCGTACATTAAATTAAAAACTTAATATAGGTATTCAATTTTGTAAATGAGCTAGTTTATTAATTGTGACACCGTGCTCATACGTATCCTAACCTATAATATCCAGCCCAAAATTATATTTATGTTAAAATATAATATTTTACATAATAATAATCATTGTTATTTATTAATTATTAATTATAGTTATAAATAATTGTTTAAGTTATGTAAGATGATTGAATAAATATAATTATGTAATCATAATCCATAATAATGGTATAGGTGTAGTCAAATGATAAATTAATACGTTCAAAAAAAATAAAGGTGGTATAAATAGAAAAATCATAATAACCGTTATTAATTGTTAGGTTTACATAGTTGTATTTGTGCATGATATTGATTACTGATTGATAGTTATTAAGATTTTCTAAAACCATATTTTTTTTAAATAAAGTAGGTGTAAATCATTATATGACTTTCATAATTTTAAATATTAATGCAAAAAAATTAAATGAATTAATAACAAGTACCTATGTACATATTTTATCAAACGCTAGGTAGGAAATAGTTTACAGTTTCATCAAATCGCTTTGATATTATATCTTTTTCACTTTTTGTCAAATTCAAAATCCACCATAATACACACTAGGTATATTATACGGTATATACCTATAGGTATATACCGTATATACACTAAGTTAACTATACATCTAGAACATATTATATTACTATGTTGATGTAGTACACAGAAATATAATATGTATTTATCAAACATAAAATCCAGATTTACAGTGTTTTGAATAATTTTCTAGACGATTTTCATAACATAAACCCAAAACTTATGGTCCGAGCCGGGCGAAAAGAGCGCGTCTCGTATGCGTGTATAAAACGATATTAATAATAAATATAATATAAATCATCGGAATCGTTTGAGTTCATAGTACTATATACATTTTTGAGCTCTTAGCTCGCACGTTCGTGATAAATGTGCCAAATTTGTTGAATTCTTTACGCACCGTCGTCGACGCGTATCTTATACTGCACGGTTCCATTAAGGACAGTGTAGGCCGTATTATGTACGATAATGATCGCGACAATGTAATAATATAATAATAACGATTTCGGACCGTCCACGCAGCGCACATATTATTATTATTATTATTATATTATATATACACAATACGGTACGATATTGCGTATGCTACAATAATTACTCCGAGTCCGTCTCCTACTGGTTCGAGTCCCCGCGGGCTTCCTTATTTCCTACCGATTTATTTAGCCCGGTGGAGCTGCCGCTGCCGACATCATTTATCAGTCGATTCTTCTGCAGCGATGTGTTACGCGCGCGCACAATTAAACATCCAATTGTGGCGCAACCGGACCACTATACATTATAATATAAGGTCGTGAAAGTCACACACACACACACACACACATATACACACACACATGCACACACATTATACTTAGGTACATTGTATATCACATGTGCGCAATGTGAATAATGAATTCCGCGAGCAAGACGCTCGTCGGTAGCCGCCGGTTGTTGCCACACACGACTGCGGGGACAAGGCCTCCCGACGTTTCTGAACGACCGCCGTCGACTTGGAATCGAGCCCTGGGTTGCCGGTTCTCCTTTAGTTTTTGATAAATCGTCTCCAAATGTTGTTATAGATTTTCTGCAAGTTACGACAACACGCACGGCGCACAATGGTCAGGTGTTATACGATTTATACAGCCGCGCTCGCGTACAATGTATATATTTATTATTATTTTTATTATTGATTGGTTTTTATTATCAACGACGATTTCGATTTAGGTATAGGTACCTCGCGTGGTATAATAAAATACGCGTTATGTGGAACCCCTTCTTCCGCGACGGACGACTGATTCGCATGGTGGCTGCCGATTGCCCGGGTACGCATATACAAAAATAATAATAATAATACGCATATACATTGGTAGTAGCTGCTGGCAGCAGGAGCTATAATATAATGTATAATAGTATAATACACATTATTATTATTATTATTATTATTATTATTATTATAAGTGAAATCCTTTTTGCGTTCCTTGATATTATATTATATTGGTAGTCGGCACTGTTAGCACTGCATACCTGATGCAGCGTTAGAAATGTGACATTATTGTTGTGACCGTGATTGCGAAGAAGCTGATGGGTTTAACGCGCCAACAGTGAATACGGGTATCCTATATAATGTATACGATATACATAATAAAATATTGTATAATAATAACATGGCACAATGGACCGATACCCTTAAAATCATTTGGCCGTAAGGATTATTTCTGCGTAAATATCGACGGGGGAATCGATTGACGATACGATCTCGGCTGTGTCCTGCTTATATATTATACACATTGTATAATAATATAATATTACATTATGCGTATGCCTGTTCGTGTTTGACGTGACGTGCTGATCAAGTAACCGTGATCGAGTTTGGA
Source organism: Nasonovia ribisnigri (assembly GCA_027563435.1). Lineage (NCBI taxonomy): Eukaryota > Metazoa > Arthropoda > Insecta > Hemiptera > Aphididae > Nasonovia > Nasonovia ribisnigri. The sequence continues at coordinate 1,101 of JANEHU010000169.1, read as the reverse complement.
TCAAAACATCGTGTTAAAAATGATTTCATACGGTTTCCGAACGCTTATAGCTGTGCTTTTCCTTATATATTGTGTCGAGTTAGTAACACTTTGTCCAAATTACACAGGAAAATTGTAAGCTGTGATATGGGCCAACTTCACACTAACTTTGTGCCCCCCAAAGAGGGAAGGACTACTGCTCGCCCCTACTCTAATTTTATTTGGATCACAGCTAAGCCCTGAGAAACTTAAAAATTCCAAAAATTAACTTATACAATTTTTCACAAATTGTTCTCTACACAACTTACATTTTGTCCGGTGGATTTTGGTCAAAATGGGGACTACTGTAAGCTTATAATCACCCCGGCTATAGTCTCCCTGACTAAGGGGGCTTATATCTAAACCAGTAAGGATATTTTTGGGGGAGGGCTAAATCTTGGTTAGGGGGGCTAAATGAACCATCAAAATATACATCTGTAGAAATCAACTGTTTATTTAAACCCTTTATATATTTTAAACACAATATCTTTGTCCACACTGTATAAAATATTTTTATTCAGCAAGACATTACTTGTTATTTGTTTATCGTAATTACTAAACATGTTTGGAGTAAATTTTTCAACGTGTAAACGTGAAACGAATCTAACTTATGAACTGACGGTAAATAAATTATGTTTTCTGTCTATAATATTTTATGCAGATTACAGAATATTTACTCTGCTATATCAGTATAACTATTGATTATTTTATTAAATAGGAACCTAAATGAAAATAAGATAGTACAAAATCGGAAATGTGTTATTAAATATGTACTATTGTACATTGTATGTAATTAAAAAAATAAAATAACCCATACAAACTAGTTAATATATATTTATATATTTCAAACCAAGGTACCTACTTAAAAAAATATACTTATCATTTATTATAATGCTAAGGTTCAAGTATTCTACTTAAATGACAATCACGACATTAAATGTCATTAAACTCTATAAATTGTATAGAGTACCTTTTATGTGCTTGATTTGGCTTCTTGAAAGACAAAAAAACAATTCAAATTGTCACAAATTATGTTATATTAAATAGTATAATATAACACAATTCTATTATACATTCTTAATT